>VZSV01000151.1:1683335-1694960 GCA_013398735.1 Nothocercus julius
TTATTTTTCCCCGCTGCAGTGGGGGATGCTGCCAAGCGTCCCCCGCCGCGGGTTTCGCAGCTCGGTGTTGCCCCTGAGGAGCAGGGAGGGGATTTAAGAGGGATCAAGCAGCCAGGTGGGGTTGACCTGAGGATTTCCCCAAGCCGCTTATGGGCAGGTTGGGGGTGGAAGGGCAGAGCAGGATCAGCAGGGCCAGGAGGGAGGGCACATTTCGGGGGGTGAGGGTGGCCGGATCGCACGTCTGGGCCACGCAGCGAGGAGCTGAACCCGGCTCAGGCGTTGCTCCTGTCGAGGAGAGCACGAGGCAGGGAGCAGCACTCACAAAGCGGGGCATTACCCCCCCAGGCCTTCCGCAGAGGCTGGCTCAGGCCAGGCGAGGCCCAGCAAGCTGCGTTTTCACACTGCCAGAAAGGGCAGTGCCAGCTGGGCCCCCCCCGCCCCCGAGGCGGCCCCCTCTGGGACAGCGAGCAGGGGCACTTCGGCCAGACACTCCCGCCGCAGCCCCTCAGGAGAAAACAGGCAGCAAAGACAAAAGCGAGGCTGGACCACAAGGGAGGCCTAGGGCACCGCTCCTGCCCGGCACCGACTCCCAGCGCAGGGAGGCTGTGGGGGCATTTGGTGCGGGCGGGTAGTTGGGCCGGGCCTGCTCGCAGCCCGCGCACTACTTGGCGGCGGCCGCCGCGCGCCTGTGCGCTGCCGCCACCGCCAGCGTAGGGCCGGTCCGGCCGCGGCGGAGCCGCAAGGTGCGTGAGCGGAGCCCGTGCTAAAAATAACTGCGGCGTGTTAGCAACAGCCTCCCCATTGGCCGGCCGCGCCCGGCGGCGCGCGTCCATTGGTGCGCTGCCGCAGCCAGTGAGGTGGGGGGGTGTGCGCGGGCAGGGCGCCGCGGCGCGGGCGCTGCTGGGAATTGTAGTTCCCGGCGCCCGCCACAGTCCCCACGCGCAGCGCTGCAGGCCAGGCCCGGCCCGGCCCGGCCCGACTCTCCGGCCCAGCTCATGTTACGGGCAGAGTATTCTAAGATTTTATCTGCGCGGGGAGGGCAGGGCTTGCCCTGCGTCAGCGCGAGATAAGCGGTTACGTGAGCTGGCACCCTGGCCGGGCTGGGCGCTCTGGCCCAGGGCAGGAGAGCGCTGTGGAAATAAAGTGGAGGCCCTGGTTGCCGTCCAGGGTCCTTAGTTGGACCCGGCTCTTCACGTTGCAGGCAAAATCTCGGGTGTTTACCCTGCCCAAGGGGTCAGGCTCTGCTGAGACAAGTCTGTGCTGCAACGCTAGCAAGGTGAAGTTATTCACCTGCTGTGAAACGCTTTTTAAAATTTTATTTTTATTTTCTGTAAAGGAAAGAGGAAAAGAGTGAACAGGAGGATTGACGAGAGCTATTATGAGCATTACTATTTTCATCACTTTAGTTTAAAACGATTACTGCTACAAGAAAGTGCCTTTTATTTAGCTATTTTTTTCCCTAATGCTCCCTTGCTTTGCTGGAAGCAAACAAACAAAAAAATCACGCTGCCAGCTAAAGATCAGGAAATTAAAATGACGGGGCTATTTTTGGCATCATTAAGGGAAAAAAAAAAAAGGCAATTACATTTTTTAAATTCTATTGTTGCTTTAATAAGGTGTTACTAAGAGGGTGTTGCACACTGGAACTCTTCAAAATACCGGTGTCTTGACCATGCGCCTTTAATTACCGGGCTGTGCACACGCACACACAAGGCTCCTGTCACTGTATCCGCTCCTGCATTCTCGCCTGTTGGGCTGCTACATCAAAGCCAAGCTCCCGGATCACGTGCACCTGGAGAGGGCAGGAATCTCGGAGTGGCCAGGATGGACCTAGTTTGGCTGGCTCATTTAATGCCAAGGAAGGGCATGATTATCCTGTCGAATTGTAATTGAGCATAATTAACATTCCCACCACCTGGATGCACCTCGCGTTCCGCTCATGTGACAGCCTCAAGGAAATGAAAAATTCCTTCCTGCCCTTGAAATCGGCAAACGGCGTTTCCAGCTGATCTCCACAAGGAGAACACAGCAGCGCCCACGAGGATGATGTTTCTCCAGGAGCAAGACTTCATCCACGCGGCTCCGCCAGGCAAAGCTCACAGACACTCACCTTAGGTCTTTTTAAAAAAGGGCAGCGCTTCAGGCTCAAGCGCCTAATCAAGGCAAGGTCTACGCGGTCCCACGGAGCGGAGGGTTGTTGCACAGCTATTTGCTGAGCTCGCTGCTGAGTTACCACGCCACTGCGGATCCTTCATCCACAGGGGCGTGTAGCCAGCAGCATCCATGTTTCCAAAGCGAGGGATGCCTTGTTAGTACTGGCAGCAAAAAGCCCATTACTCAACAGGCCAAGAGTTCTCATGTTCTCTCCCCAGTGTAAACACTGGAAATAAAAGGATTTTTATATTTATTGCATAACCTCCTCCTGATAAAAGGAAAACCAACCAGTGTCCCTCGTCTAGAGAAGTAACAACAGGAAAACACATTTATCTCCGCGTAACTGGGATGTGTAGCCAGGACGGCGAGGGATCAGGCACTGCAGCGACGCAGTGGCCCTCCCACCCTTCCCTGCAGCTGCCATGCGAGCGTTTCCAGCGCAGCCACTTAGGACTCTGTTAAACTCCTTGCTGCTGCCCGAGGAGGCCCTTCCAGAGCTCGGCAGGCAGACACTGGCAGGACATTTGCTGTGCCAGGGAAACGTGCCCTTTTAGTATGTGTCTTAAGCCTCCTGTACTGTCAGAAAATCCCTTTTTATTTTTTTCTCCTATGGGATCAGTGCTATTTCAGTGAGTTTAATTTTGCTTATCTCTTTTTCATTAAAAATGCCACACTTTTCCAGGGGCCTTGGCTAGATTTGATACATTGCTGAACAGAAATCACTACCGCACCAACTGTACCCATTACCCGTGTCTGAGTGAGCAGCTTTAGGGCAACGTCCCCTCCATGCTCTAAAGGCAGCAGAAGGGCAGCGGCGCTGAACTGATCCGAGCACCGGCAGCATTTGGCACTCACCCCGGCGCTCTCTGAGCAAACAAGACAGAGAGAGAAAGAGCCTGTTCCCCTGTCTCCTGCCCTGCCCAGCGATTCAGAACAACTCGAAATGGCAGCTTAGCTCTCCTTGCTGCCAGAACGCAGACCAACATACACAGCAGTCAGAGAGAGAGGGGACCAGCAGTGCCAGGAAAGTAACTGTGATTGCCTTTTTTTTTCTTTTTCAGGGGAGAAGGATGGGGAACTCTTATCTCTATGGCAACCCCTGCTTGGCTGATCCAGCTAGATGTTCAGAAACAAGAGCTGCTCTAAAATTAAATCTTCTACGAGTCCCTACACCAGGGACATTAACTCTAAGAGACAAAAACAAACAAACAAAAAAAACCACAATCTTTGTCCGGCCTCTGCATTAACAGAGCAACTTTCGGTATTTTAGAAACTTCCCAGAAAGAAAGATACATACAAACCTTCTGCATTCCCAGTGTGATCATCTGTGTGGCCTGGCTGAGAGCAAGTGACAAGTTCTGCATGAAGTGATAGACTTATTAGTACAAAGAAAAATAAATCTGAGTGTCATGGGCTGCTTTTAAAGAAATATGGAATATAACATAGCTGATGATGGGCCCTGACACAAGCTTCCAGTCAGGATCAAGAGGCAGCTGTTTTTTTCCAAGTGAAATACTTGGAGAGAGAGGGTTTGCTAGAAGGGAGAACCGGTTTGCTCTTAACATGCTGGCAAATGGCATCCCCATATATAGCAAAAATTAACCAAAAGCCGAGTAAGGACACAAAGGTGAATGAGGGGAAGACACATACTCTCAGGACCACAGAAATGCATGGGAAAAGGAAAAGGTAAAATAGCTGGGAGGGTTGGGGGAACAGAGCTGAGATTGATAGAGCTGTAGGATCAGCCATAGCTAGAGCCAGCTGAGCTGCAGCAGAAAGAAGCGACTCTGAAAGGAAGGATGATCACATCTTGCCTGCTGTTTTCTTGTTTTCCTTCTTACCCCAAACTGTTAAGTGTTAATGCTCAAACATCTATGTGGAGAGAGTCCGCAGAAGAGGCATTTAGACCAGAGAAAAGTTTGAGGAGCCAGCAGCAGCCGCAGGGAAACAACTGAAATCCTGAAAGGCAGATAACACCGGCTCTACACGCCAGGGCTGTGTAAAGAGAATCCTGTCGCTGCAGCACGTGGACTTTGCTCAGAGCCTCGGGCAGAGGGGATCTGTGGGGCACGGAGAGCTTGGCCTTTAGCTTGAGCGCCTGGGGAGCATGCTTGATAGCAGAGCGCTCCGTTACGCTCCTGGTGCGAGGCATCCGTGCACAGGCCTCTGCTGAGCAAACAGACTGCTCTGAGCTTGTGCTGGTATGGACAAAAAAAGCTGGCTCTGGTTTTCAGCCCCCATACAGCCAATGGCCTCGAATACAATAGTTGGTTTCCAGTTACAGCAGGGAAGGCTTTAACTTATTCACAAGAACAGGACAGCGAGTCAAATAGCTTAGTAGGTTTTAGAAAGGGATTGGATGTTTGCATGGTGAAACAACACCCACAGCCGCATTAGCTCGGATAAGGGTTACAAGCTCAGCGATCCTCATGCTACAGGACAAAATGATCAGTGGCTGGGATCACCCGCACACAAAAGCAATGGCGTTCCCTGGAGCTCCTTGCAGCAAGGTCGCATGGCCACAGGCAGAGTCCACCAGGAACCAGATAAGCCACTGTGCAGTTCTGGCTGGACTAATCCTGGGAACCCCCAGAAAGCTGCAGAGAAGCTAGGAACTGAATGAACCAGAGAGAAATCCTCCTGTTATACAAAACATAAAAACCCAAAGTCAAAGCTTTATTGGTCTGCATGCTACAAGAAGAGTTACATACAGGGCCTTGGATTAATCCATCAGATAAAGCACAGAACAGCTGTGCTGTGACTGCCACGCCAGCCATTAGCACTGCCAAATTCCCTACAAAAGAGGGCAGCATGGAAAGACCTTGGGGTGGGGGTTGGACACAGGGGCTGGCACTCTGTCCTCTGCAGTGCTTTGTGGGGAGACTTCTACTAACTGAGAGGAGGCTGGTGAGAATTGATGCAGGATGGTCCCGACAGCAGAAAGGGCTCCTGGCTTTTACTGAGCTGGTCTCCTCCGCTTGCCCAGCAGGATTCTTAGAGGGGGTTGGAGCAGGTACTAGCAAGGCTTCTGGAAAGCTGGAAGACAGTAATCCCCATCTGCCCTTTCTGATACTCAGCTCTAGCCATGTTCCCCACTCAGTCTGTAACTTCTCCAACCCTAAGCAAGCTACTGAATTTGTACTGTTTCAGAAAAATAATCAACTTTGTTTCCAATAAAAAAAAAAGTCCAGAGATGTTCCAAGACCCTCTCGCCAACCCGACAGGAGATGCAGCCACACACAGGTAGGATCACCTCTTCTTAAAGCCGTACTTTTTCCTTTCATAGAAGAGATCCGTCTTGGAGCTGCCCAAGTTGACAATCTTAGGACAGCCATCTCGCTGGAATTTAAAAAAAAAAGAGGTAAGATATGGACAAACTGAGCAATATTATCACACACACCAGTTTCAGCAGGTCCCCAATTCCCCCTCCCTGCTCTGCTGTTAATGCTCCTCTCAGATCCCTGTGTGGGCAAACTGCCCTCCAACTCCCCTGGTTACTACCAGCAAGAGAATGGGAAGAGAAGAGGATAGACAACTTTTTGATATTACTCTAGCACATACTCTCCCTCAGGATGAAGGTGGAAAGCAGCTTGTATAACATCAACAATGCTGATTAATGAGGAGAGTGCTCAGTGCCTCAAGACCAGATTTTTTCTAAATTAGGACACACAGAATTTATAGGGACCAGAGGAATGACCTTTCCTAATGTTAGCAAAAAAGAATTTGGTTGCTTTAGTTGTCACTAAAGCATTCTTGTGTTTACAGACCCCTTCTCAGCTCTGACAGCTGAACTGAACCTCTGATTTCTTGCACTCTGGATTGATTCCTACAGAGGCTCTGGTTATCCTGGGGGAGAACTGTGCACAGCAGCTACATGGAGAAGTTCTCGTACCCCAGCTCCCACAGATGGCGAGACAGCCAGCCCCAGAAAGAGGAAAAAGGATACGGGCAGGTGTAGTTGCAAGCAGCTGAAAACGGATCAGAAGTATTTGCCTCTCTGTATGCCGGGGGCCACTTGATGGTGAAATGTTGCAGCTGGTAACAGCAGCTGCGCTGCAGGGCACAACAGGCAGGGGAACACATGTCCCTAACTGTGGTGCAAGGCCAAGTGGATTAGATTTAGAAAGGCTCTGGGCCCACGTGCGCCACTGTGGAAACTGCACCAAGCAGCCCCACTGATATCTGCGGCTGTGCAGGAGAAGCAACCTGGTGGGAAGGGTCAGCACAGCAGAAATAGCAGGAGAGGGGGAAAAAGAATTCACTCCTTCCCCATGTCTGCCACAACCCTTCTCATGATTTGCTTTTGAACCTCAGTAGCAGGACTCTTCCAAGTCTTCCCTCCCACAGCCCAGAGAGTTGGTGACAAACTTGACAGGTTTATTGCAGGGCTCTGTTCATTTTTTCCACCTCCTCAGAAGAAGGCAACATATGAGCATGCTCCTGTCCCCAAGCAAGGATTGCTTTCTGCAACTTGCAGCAGTCCTAGATAACATGCAGGATCTTGGCCCCACCTACAAATAGAATTTGAGTGGAAATAATACCTCCTACCTCTATCAGGACAAAGCAAGAGAAACCAGGCCCTTTGCTTTGTGCCCAGCGGCATTCCACCTCGCCCATTTTGAAACTGTCTTCCTTGTACTTTATCCATTTCACTTTGTTTGGAAATGAAGGAAGGTCACCTGCTCTGGCTCAAACCTTGCGGTGTTAGAACTTCAGACAGAGCTCTGTCTATCTGCTTTTCTTGTTCATATCAGCACCAGCTACCACAACAGTGGCATGTACCTCTCAACTTTCTGGGCAGCCTAAAGCTGTTCCAGCACTTGTCAACTCTGCAAGTCAATCCTGTCAAGCTATTTCAGATCTGCAGCTTCATATCTGAAACAGTCCCTAACATTCGAGTTCGCTGGTACAGAACAACTGTCTTCACTCACAGCAGCCTTCATCCAGTTGTCAAAGTACCTCAGTTTTGACTTGTGGTTCTCTTGCTGCTTCAGCTCTAGATTTTATACAATCCTGCCTTGCAGAGCAATTGGCTGTTTCTGAACTGACTCAAACATAAGCTACAGGAGAGCTAGCTTAGATTATGAAAAGTACCTGCACAGCATCTGTAGGAATCAGTAAAAATGAAACAAAGTCTCACGTCTCATCAAGTCTGGTGTCTTGGTTCCAAAGATAAGCTAACGAAACTATTTATTGTTTCTCATGGCATTTCTAAAGTAAGAGGCAGCGCCACCATCACAGCATTTATACCTAAATACGTCATTTAGATATTAAGACAGATTATGGTTGTCAGATCTTATGACTCAATTAATATTGGGCCTGTCCCTGTCCTGAATTTAGCAGGAGGCCTCTAGAGAAAATATAGGTGCTGCAGAAAATCAAACTAGCAACTCAGACAAACCTGTTCTTCTAAACTGATCAGAATCAATATCTCAGCATATTCACTACCACCATTAAGGTGTGCTGGAGATGTCATTTGCAAAGGAAAAGAGTGTCTCAGTCATTGTGGCTTATTAATACCAAAAAGAAAGTCCTTTATTAATACCAAAGAGAAGACACTCTGACTGCCATCAGATCCATCTGATGTGATCATCCCACATTAGATACTGTGGGGATATTCCAGTTGTTGTTAAGCACTGTGTTCTTACTTCTGCTTAAGTTCCTTCTCCTACTTCCTTTGCAGGTGACATTCTTCACATCCTGCATTCACTGTGATGGATATTAGCAAGCACAGCTGCCTTAATTCAGAAGCACAGTGGCTCTCTTTATCTTTCAGTGCGACAAGGTTAAACTGTACTGACTACAGAAATACAGGATCATTACACCAAAAAGCACTGGGAGAAGTCGTCCTTAGAATAGAGGCCACTCCAGATAAGGATAATAAAATAATATCCCAGTGAAACTATACAGGAAACTTTAAACACAGAGAAGCATATTAATAGAGCAAGGACATGGGATACCATATCTAACGTTATTTCCTACTCCTAAGGAAAACATGGTTTATGATTTCATAGGCCTTACAGTACCACAAATGTCCTTGGTCAGTGGCTGATCACAAACATTTAGTTACATACTGCTCCTACCAAAACATTAACTTTTGCAGAGTCTGAAGTATCTTTGACCCTGGTAGCGCAGATTGTGAGATCGAGTAAGATAGCAAGGCAGTAACAAGCAGTGTGTGGAAGAAGTGAACCACAAATATCTACTGCGTAGTACTGAGAGACCCTGTGGGATGAAAGGCACAGGAGAACTAGGGCACTGCTTCCTAGGCTCTCTCTAAGTGTTTTACAAAGACAGGGAACGAACAACCGGGGGATAAAGGACACAATGTAGTGAAAACCAGTGGCAGTATTAGCAGCAGAACCCATGCATCTCATGTGCCAAAGCTTGTTTTTCTCACTAGTTCTAAGCTATTAAAGACATATATAACCAGTTTGATAGGAGACTGGATGACGACTTACATCCTTTTCCTGGATGGTGCATTCCTTGCAATAGTAGGCATCGGATACTCCTGGCCCTCCACAGATCACACAGCGTCCTTGATACGAACCATAGTTGCACTCGTCGCATATGCGCACAAGAGTGCAGGGCCGCACGTACGAGTCACAGATCACACATTTGCCATCACCTGAAAGCACAGCACACTCTTTGGTTACAGAATGCCCTTCTGTATACCCCCCACATAGCAGAAAAATAGCCTCCGGGTCAAAGAACTTGCTTGCACGCTCCAATACAACAGAATTGAGGAAATTATTTTACCCTACACAGAAGCAGCAGTGTAAGCTTCTTCTACAGTGCCCCATCAAAAAAAGTCTGGGGCTAGTGTCTCAAAGAGATCAGAGCTTGTACTTGAGGGCTTTTTAATCCTTCGACTGTGAGAAGGCCAAGAAAAAGGCAAACTGGCATAAACATCAAGAGCAACTGTTGTAAAGCTGCTTTCTCACAAGGAACTGAGTGAAACTCAAGTAGTCATATCATACAGCCAGTCAACAGATGCTATTGACAGTCTCTGCTGTCCTGGACCTTATCCAAAAAGCTGACCTAGAGATGAAAGGCTTCATATCCTATTACCGGAGTTCCCAGGCCATCTAATCCTAACTCCCCCAAACAGGCAAAATCTAACCTGCTTTTAAATCTCCATCATGACAGCTCTCAACTACTACTAAGGGGCATTATATTTTCACTGCTGAATTGCTCTTGGAACACAATTCCTTTGCCTCAAAGTTTCTCCCCCCTTTGGTTATGTTCATGTTATTTCTGAGTTACACAGTTATTTGGTTTCATTTGTACTGTGCCCCTACAATAGTCTGATGCCTTATCAATCTCCTTCCTCTTCCACAGTGGAAAACTGCATTAGATTCTGTGGTTCTTAATCTGCTTTAGCTCCAAGTGGCTTTGTTCTCCATTTCTTGTGCTCCTAGATTCTGGGAAAGCTTGAAGAAGTCAGATTCTGAGAAATACCTTTTTCTTCTTCCTGCTTCCAAGTGATCAGGCTTATCATTTTACATTACAAACCAGTTACAAGGAACCCATCAATAAGTCATTACAGCTTCAGTGACTTAAAATGTTGGCAGTATACGCACTGTAATAGACTGCCACAGAAATGTATGCTATTTGAGCACTTATCTTTATAAATATTCATTGATTTATACTTGCAACAGAGAAGTAACTCCTACTGTTTCAGAGTGGTTTGCCCAAGTTCCTGCCAGAAGCTAGTGGTAAAGCAAAAATAGTATCCAATTCCCAAATCCAAACTGTACCCTCTAGTAAAGCACCAATGTTCTCTAGCAACTATATGCAAAAGTTATACTTACATTTTTCACACAGCCTTCCAATCGCTGTAAGATGAAAAAGAAAAAAAAAAATTATTTGGGGAAGAAATATAAGTAGAAGACAAATGAATAGAGACCTGATGTAAAGTTCATTTTGTTTGAGGTACTGAACAGCCTTTACAGAAAAAAAAAATTGTGTAAAATACAGACTGTTTATGATAAATAATATCTCACATTTGCCAACATCAAAAGTTGGATTCATTGCCAACGCTCAATGATCCCCATCATATTGACAGTAAAAAACCTAGCTAATCATTCAGTTTTAAACGTATCCAATAAACCTGACTACAGAAAATCCTATGCACAAGTCTTGGCCTTTCTACCGGTTATAATGAGATTTAGATCATGCTTAAGAGAGTGAAAAAATAAGCATTTGATTGATTTAAGAATGCCCATATATTTTGTTCACTTCAAAACACAAAGCTAGTTAAATGCATCTTAAAAGTCTTATCACTTGTCTAGGAAACTCACAACAGTGTTATTTTTTAATACAGACCATAAACATCAAGTTCTAAAGGGTTGTAAGTCCAGGTGCTCATTTTAACAAAGATTAAATAACCACTCAGTTGAAGTCTAAGGAGTCGAGAGGTTCATCACACTGGAAAAGGAGTCTTCAAGAGGTATGGGCCTTTAGCTGCACTACCTATTCTAAAAATAGGGTGTCTAAACACAACATAACCCTATATTCTTGCTTATAGTTTTATAACAGGAAAGATATGTCAAATAATCTCTTAAGGAGGAAAAATTTTTTGAAGAGTGAGCTTGACTTCTAATTCTGAATACCTTTAAGTGAAATTTAGCAGAGCAAATTGACCCAAACAGAAACAATAAAATCAATTATTTGCATGTAGTTATGAAACAGAGCATAATTTTATCTTGCACCTTGAAAGAACCTCCCAGTGTTGGCTGAAGTGTCAGCCTCATCCTCCAGGCTGCACTGACCTGGTCTATTCCACAGGATCAGAGAGCATCAAAACACTACTTTTTCCTCAATAGAAATATCAACTTTATCTCTTTTTCCACTAAACTGAAAAATAAAATTCAATAACTAGATAGGCATCAAAAGCATCCAGCTACATTTACGGGGATTCAGCGACACTTGCACCACACAGCAAAGCACCTAAGAGAAGGGGACTACAGCAAGGAGCCTTCATGCCCCACACGTGCCCAGCTTAGTCTTTTTTTTCTCCTCCGAATGCCCCCTCCCCCCTTACAGAGCCGCTTCTCAGGGTAAAAAGAAAGAATCCATAAAAAAAAAAAACTTATAAATGAAAAAAATAACAATAATAATACTAATAATGAAGCAGGAGGAGGCTGGAGCCCGGCAACCGCAGCTGCTCCGCGAGGGATTCCCAGGCCCTCGTCCTCTTCGCCCCTCCCCCGCGCCAGGCCTAACGGCTCCTAATGGCCGCTAACGGTCGCTAACGGCCACGCGCGCGCCTCCACGCCGCACCCCCGCGCGCAGAAGGGCCCGGCACTCACCGACGCCCGCCTGCTTGCGGCAGAAGATGAGGTCGGGGTGGTGCTTGGCCATAGCGCCGCGGCCCCGCACACCACGCTCCCGCCGTTTCCCTGCGACCGCGTTGCCTTCCCTCTGCCCCTGCCCGGTCCTGGCAGCGGTGCGGCGGGATCCCGCCGA
>VZSV01000151.1:1695525-1723121 GCA_013398735.1 Nothocercus julius
CGGCGGCGCCTCCCGGCGCGCGCCACGGCCGCCGCTCAAGGTGAGCGCAAGGTGAAAGGCGGGGTGCGGCCTGGCGCCCCCGCCGCAACCGCCCGCGGTCGCTGTCAGGCCCCGGGCGAGAGGCGGAGGCGACCGCGGGGTAACGGTGAAACACAGCGCCTTTCCCTGGGCCGGCTTCTATCTGCCTGTGCTGCCTTGCTTTCCCCCCTTATCGGCACAGAGCAACAGCGCGAGGCAGCCTCCATGTGCATGAGCCAAAGTGCTTTCCGTCTCCTGACAGCTTTGTTTCAAAATTGCTGGGTTTGACCTTAACGGAGGCCCCCTGCTTGGAGAAAATGTGTGGGCTGCTCATGCAGGCAAACAGAGCTGGGGAGACCGTGGGAAAAGGCAGCCTGCACACACACACAAACTGCCTTTTTCTTAAAATACATTGAACCGAGGCTGGTGATAATTCTTGTGCTCTCGTCCATAATGACCTCTAAAAATCACATCTGCTTGTAACATGAGCTGCCACGTGGATGCCCTTACTCAGACCGTTACAGTGGTTGGTGTGCACTCCACAATAAAGGTTTCATGCTTTTTGGAAGCCAACAGAGTAAATATGAGAGTATGCTTTTATTCTTTAGGTCCTCTAATACAAATAAGGAAGTTTGTGTCCTCTTAAAGCATGTGACAATGTCAGGCATTTTTACGTCAGGCAGTTTGCCACTTGTGACCTTGAGGAACATGTTCCCTTTCCTCAGGGAGCTGAAGTAAGAATTTTGCTTTTATTATTTGAAAAAAAAAAAAATTGTGGCGCTTAATACAATTTTATATCACTTCATTATTTTAGAGCAAGGTGTTTTAGAAAAGTGCTGATTTTATTTTTTAAGTAAAAGCAATAGAACAGTACTGTCTTGGTTAGCTCAGTGCATTCAATACTAATTGCTAAAAGCTGTTAATTTTTGCTTTGAACAAATAATGGTTTGCTATACTGTTTGTAAATGACCACTCATAAAATGAGGGCAAATCTTTTATTAGGATAACGGATTGTTTTTTATTTTGCAGTGTGTCATCACACAAGTACATGCAGTCATCTGCTAAAATGAATATTGTATAATGAAAACAGGTAGTGTCACCATGGTGAACATAGGGAATTTGTATTTCTATTGTCATGCTAAAGCTACACTTTTTTCTTTTTTTCCTCTTTTTTTTCTGTGAAAAACTAAGTATGCCATATATTCAGGTAATGAAACATGCTTCTGGCTGATCTCTTTAGGAAGCAAATGAGTTTTTTTAGCTTGTGTGTAGCAGCCTAGAGCTTTAGTCAATATGCGAATCATCTTGCCAGTTGCTGCAATAGTGCCAGCATTGAGCCTGGCACATATTATTAATATCAGGCCTGCTCACCTCCTGCCCTCTAACAATTTTAGAGTAGGAACTGCATAGGAAGCTTACCTCTGAGAGAAATGAATTGGAATTAGCCTGATTCAGGCTAATTATCCTATTTAAATATGGTCACTCTTCTGAGCCTCAGAGGGTCAAGAACTTTTTTTTTCTTGCCTATCTTGAAAGATGCTTTTAGCAGCACTCTATTTCTTGAGTCATGTTGGCTAACAAGTGACTGAAAGAATGGTACTGTAAAATCCTAAGAAGTAGGGTTTTATTAAGGCTCCTCTAAGTCCTGAAGTTGCATTTGGTGAGATTTGTATATGCTGGCAAAAATAACAACGTTGGCTAGAATTAAGCTGCTCTTCACAATACTATTTTTAGCTGCTCTTGGGAGGTGGGTCTGGAAAGCGAGGCTGTGTTTTGATTATAAAATGCTGCTCTTTTTAGGCTGAATCATGGTAAATGTTGGAAACATGGCTGGTGTTCATAAATCAAGGAGGACAAGGAAAGATGGTGTTTTGGGTTTCCAGTGGAACTTAGAGTTGATTTTTTGGATAGGAGTGTATGTAGTTGCCACTCCTTTGAACACAAGCTTTTGCTTACTGGACTTTTCCACCATACGTGGTGCACTGTGTCAAAATGTTTGCTTCTGGTATACCTACTTGACTTATATCTGGACTGTTTATTGTAGTGAGCTAAATGCATGGTAGCTAGCTTCCAGCATGAGCTTTTAAAATCTATAAAAATATGTTTTGATTTTTTGAAGGAATGCAAAAACAATGATCCATTTAATAGGCTGACCTTTTCATGTCTTACATGGAAGCTTTTCCTCTGCCAAAATATAGCTGGATTAAGGAGCTCTCTATTACTTGATGTGGTTTCTTTTACTGAGATCTGAAGAAAGATGCTCTGGTACTAAGAAAAAGTAGATAGCAAATGAGAGGCGATGCCTTGGCCACTGTCTGTTGGGTGGTCAGTACAAACTCTTAATGGTTTGTGCAGAGGCACTTTCAGAGCTGCGCCCTACTGACAGCTTGTTGGTGCTTCATGTTTACCTAATCAGTGATCAAGGCAATTGGCTGATTATTCTGTTTTGGGGGCCTCTTAGCAGTCCCTGAATTAAAAGGACATGTAGACAGCTCACTGTGTGCCTCCCTCAGCTATTGCATGGCACATTTTATTACTCATTAGCAAGCACTGTAGTAGGGAAGCATGAGAGAGAATGAAGTGGGAAAGAAGTTTCCCTTAATCTTGTAGTTCTGCCACCCCATTTCTGAGGGTACAATAGAAGCAGCACAGGTATGGAGAATCACACAAGGGTGATCAGCAATATATTGTAGATTCTTTATGAGGAGCGACTAGACTTTCCAAACAGGCAGTGTCAGCTGAAGTGGATATGATGTAGAGGTCTGAAAAATCATATATAATAAAGCACACTCTGTGAAGTTAGGCAGCGGACCTGAACAGGTGAGACCATTGTTTCATGCAATAACAAATCATGGAAATTCTTGCTCCAAGGTGTTGAATGACTTAGAAAAGCGAGGTTTATGGAGAGCAGATCTGTTCTTAAGCAAGGATCTGGGTAGATTTAGCAGCTCTACACTGCTGCTTAGGTTGAGACAGGTAGATATACCTCTGCAGTTGAAGTGTGGATTTGTGCTTTTGCCTTGGAGGTATGCGGTTGCTCATTGTTAGAGATGGAGCCGTAGGCGTGCTGGGCTCCAACATAGAACATCCGTATTGAGTCAGATAAGTCCCAGAAGAATAGAGATATGGATTTAGAGCTCAGTAAAATGAAAGTGTCAGTCTTAAAAGATGCCTTTAAAGTACTTGTGTAGAGAAAAGTCATTCTCTTGGCTTCTAGAAGTGGCTGGCCTTAGGCGACTATTTTTCTGCAGTCTTACTGGCCTTCATGGAAACAGACCTTCTAGTTCCTGGGTTTCTATAGCTTATCTGCATCCCCAGGTGGAACTGTTTGCCTCAGACATGCTCATTTCTCTCCCTTTTGGCTTCTGCCAGCGTGAAAGGGATCATGTTTCTGGCATTGCTGCTTCTGTGGTTACCATATGAATATTTGTGCTCCTGTTCTAATGAATAGCAAATTCTGTCCAACCATTTCCCAAAGTAAGGAGGTTTGTGGATGTGCATGTTCAAACTGGAAAGATTTTACCTGAATTTTATCTGAAAAACCTTTATTGCACCTCTGCTTAAGATCTTTGGAGAGCTCTACTTCAAATTTTGGTCATAGTCAAGTCTGATCACAGACTAGATTACAGTGTCATGAAGACTTTATGATCATTTTAATTTGCAGATCTATTTTTCTTCTATACAGTGAATTATAGTGAAATGTAACTTTCGGTTTATTAGGTGGTAAGGAGAATTTCCAATCATTAGTTGTGTTACAGAGTTAACTTGTGGGAGAAAGAAGGAATGACTTCATTAAAACAAAATACCTTTCCTAGCCTGGGGTTGGGAAAAGCTTATTTTTCCATGAACAGTAGTGAAACTCCTCATTGTTTTTCCAAGCATTCCAGCACTTTGAGGTTTTTTCCAAGATGTTGGCCGTCTTGTGAGTTAAAGGCAATGTGGTCCACAGCATTAATTGTGCCAGGTAGATGGTAACTTTAAATCACCTCTGCTCTACGTCCAGAAGTTATGTAGTGGTAGGTGGAGAGCAGCTTGTGCACACGTTTCCTTTTGCCCGTGGGAGAATGGAAGCTCTTACCTCTGACACTGTGATATGTTCTGAAACCTAAGCCTAGTAGCTGCAGCACAGGGAATTAATGACTGGCCCTCATTTGTACCCTGTTTTTTTTTTTTTTTTTTTTTTTTTTTAAAAATAGAGGTGTTCCACAACTCCTAAAATACTGTATACTCTGTATCACCTATTGCAAGTGTGCTTGCTGTTAGGATCTCTTCTAGATTTCCTTGCCTTTGCTTTGTGTGGATGCTATTAAATGTTATCAAAAGGACAATAAAAAAAAAGAGATTCAAAAGTAAATTTGTGGCTATATCTCATTGATCATGATTATTTTAGGCAAAGTTTTTAAATTCTAGTAAGCAGAAAACTAGGGAGGAAATATTTATAACAACAAAAAATGGTTGATTAGAGCTGCTGATAGTGTGAAAGCAGAGGTTGGCACTGCAGTTCAGTTCTGCACAAAGAACACTTGCTGAGGGAAATAAAATGGACATGGGCACGATCCTCCTGAACACAAAGGGGATATTCAGTAAAACACTGCTATATTTATTAACGTATGCTTGACAAAACTTTGTAATGCCGATGTGAAGGAGGAATAGAGGGAAAAAAAGATGTCCATATTAAAATGTAATTATGGAAGAGGAGCAGCTCTGAATTCTTCAGTCTGTTTCAAGACTTCTAGCACTGATGACGGAGATTTGCAAAGGATTTAACAAATGCATGTGTCAAATTCTTGGCAGTTTTATTGAGGCTGTCCTTTGACTTATTTTCCGAAGTTGCGTGAGAGCCTTTTCACCCAGGGAACTGACTTGTTCCTTCCAGGCCAGAGGCTGCAAAGCTGCTTTGCCATAATCTGCCCTTCTCCCATGGTCTGGTGAACTGGAGTGGAACTCTGTGGAGACTGCCAAGGGAAACAGAGGTTTTTTTCCCCTCTGGATTTCCTGCTAATGTTCTCAGACCAGCAGTGTATTTTGCCCCTTCTGTTATCTCACTGGTGGGGCAAGTGCAAGGCTGTCCTGATCTTCAACAACAGGAGCAAGGCGGGGATGCCTTGGCAAGGATGAAGAGGAAGAGCACGTGGATCTGCACATCCACCTTGGTGAAGATAAGACCTTTGTTCCATGATTGCCCTGTCCTGGTCTGTGTTACAATGTAAACTGTGCACGTACATGGAATTTGCTCTAGAAATGCAGTGAGCTTGAAACAGCACAAGGAACCTGCAGAGGAAACCTGGTTTGGATGGGGAAGCAGAAGAGCATCTACTCTCCCTTATACTCTTCTTTATTTTATTTGAATTTTTGTCTCATCTTCAACATAAACTTACTACCAGGGAGTGAACAAAAAACTTGAATTATCTTGTTCTGGAAACTGCATGGGTTCTTCCCCCTTCATTGCTGTAATATATCAGAAGTATAGCAAGCTGGTATATTCATTCAGCTGTTGTTGAGTATTTGACTATTGCCTGCAAGCAAATTTCTCACTGAAATCTGTTACAAATAAAAATATAAAATAATTTGGTAAATAGTACCAGTTCTAGGTAACCTGATGTCTCACTGTTTAACACAGTATGAGGTATTGTGTGATCAAATGTTCGCTAGGTGTTTTTAAAAACATGTTCAAATGTTCTGTTTCTCTGCTTGTAAAGTCCCAGGAAGAGCAAATTTTTAAAAAGTCCCAATGTTTTATTGGCATTTGGTGTAGGGATTTACTCTGCCAAGTCTCCTTTACTCTCCTAATATTCTCTTCTTTTCAGCATGCCTTGAATAGTGGGCTGCGGCGCTACCATGTGGCTCCCATTCTGTGCCAGCGGGCCAAGGTGGCCATGAGCCACTTTGAGCCCAACGAATATGTAAATTATGAAAAGCTGGAGAAGAACATCAACATTGTCCGGAAGAGGTAAGGCTGGAGGTAGGAGGAGTCTGCGTTGCAGAATTTAGCCGTGCAGTGCAGGGAGAGGAGGAAAAGGAAATAATGCAGCACGGAGCTCTGGCGGAGGGACTGTCTGCTAAAGGGAGCAGCTTTGAGGAACGGCAGCTGCAGATGTAGTGAAGCCTCAGCTGTTGGTGTCTCCATGTAGCAGGGGGCCCAGCGGGGAGGGTGGAAGGTTTCAGAAGCACCCTGACATGCAGAAGAGGTGCTAGAAAGGGCTCTGCCTTCCTTGTTTAATGCCCTGTTTCAGGAGGCCTTGCTCCTTGCCGGTCAAGCAGTACCTGGGCAGTGGTCATTCCGGGCCAGTGCTCCTTTGCTCTCTCTAGCCACAGTGAATGTTCTCCTGGGCTCCACAGTAGGCGTTGGGCACAGAAAGGTGGGCTAGGAATTCGCAGTGCATGTAGGCATGGTGACCTTAATCTGCTGATAAAGGCTTACGTGTCTGCTCAGTTGCCGTTCCTGCTTTACATACCTTGGCAGTGCTGTGAAAGACGTGTCCTTTGGCCTTTCGTCCTTTGTTAAATAAGGCAGCTCTCATTTCAGATCGTGGCATCTACGCAGTTACTTCCCAGAAGATCCCACTGCTGACAAATAGGCTCCTCAGCGGAGAGTGCTAGTCAGGAGCCCGCAGCACGCAAGGCTTGGCAGCAGGAAGCTTTGCGTAGTTGTCCTTGCTTGTCCTTAATTGTCCGCACTGTGGGACCTTCTGTTTGTGAATGGGATGACTTGTCTCGCCTCCATATCTGCTCTCCTGAGTTATGATCTCAAGAAATGAGCACAGTGGAAGCTTTTTTTTTACTTTTTATTTTCCTGTATAGGAATATTATACCATGACATCAATTCAGATCTTTATGAACTGTCTGGACTGAATACTGTCCTGTTTTAGCCACCTACTAGTTGATATTTCAGTCATAACCCAGTTTCTGTGGATTAAGATGTCCTAGCAGTGTGAATAGCAGCGGGAAGTGGGGGATATCTTTGTTCTGTTGCATTCTTTAAAGGCCAGAGGCTGAAATACACAAGATGGAGATGTTAAAATTATTTTTCCCCAGGCTTGACCGTCCTCTGACCTTGTCTGAGAAGATTGTCTATGGGCACCTGGATGACCCGGAGAAGCAGGAGATTGAGCGAGGCAAGACCTATCTGCGCCTGCGGCCAGACCGCGTGGCCATGCAGGATGCCACCGCGCAGATGGCGATGCTGCAGTTCATCAGCAGCGGCCTGCCCAAGGTGGCCGTGCCTTCCACCATCCACTGCGACCACCTCATCGAAGCCCAGTCAGGTGGTGAAAAGGATCTTCGAAGAGCCAAGGTTGCTGTTGCAAAGACTTCGGTTTTGTTTGATTGGGGGCCTTTAGCCAGCCTAGAGAAGAATCTGTGTGTTTTTCAGAGGACAGCCATAAATCAGAGTTGATGCTAGATTGTCTGTGATGGTCAGCTCTGAAGATAGGTCAAATGCAGTAGAAAAGCAGAGTTTCTGCTAAGGATGGAAGCTTCCTGAACATGTGTCTTCTGCACCACAGCGGTGTATCCTGTGAAGGGAGAGCAAATAACTGTTTCAGTGTACTGAACTCTTGCACATGATTAGCTGAAGAGCATTAGCTGAAGCACATGCAGCTTTCAGCATTAGTGAGTGTGAGTGCAAATAGGTATACAGGCATGGAGGATACTGGGTTTTGTTTGAAATTCTGGGGTGCTGTTTGACCAACTTCTCGTTCACTGTCCTTTTTATTTTAATTTCGCCTTTACTGTTTACCTGCTTATTCCTCCTTGGGGGGTTCTGTCAAATAGAGGCACATTCACCTCTGTCCTCTGCACAGCAATAAATCTGCCAGGGAAGAATGTCCTGTCAGCATGGGAAGAGGTGGGGGAGCCTTGGGGAGCTGTAGCAATGGATACAGCTTTAGGAACCAGAGCCAGACTTCTCTCCAAGGGACTGGCTATTTTTTCATGGTTTTTGGAGAGAACAAGGCAATACCTGAAGGGACTTCAAGAACTTTAAGAAACTTTCCTTTATGAGACTTCTACTGTGAGAACTAGAAAATAGTGAGGCCTGTGGAAGCCCTTTGCTCATCCTAATGCTGAGGTTTTTGGAGAATGTGTTGGATAATGTTACTTAAATCCCAATACTTAAATCCCTTATTCTTCAAATAAGGCAAGCACTGTTAAGGTGAGGAGGAATTGTGCCTTGCGTTTGGATATCAAGAGAGACACATCTGTTCTAAGCAATGTGGGGGGGGCTCAGCTTCCTCTTAAACTTTGAATCCGTATATATTCCCAGAGACTCCTGATATGGAAATAGTGGCCTTTGGCTTCCTCCTTTCAGGCCCATGAAAAGCAGCTTATACCACTTGATTCAGTGTGAGGAGTTTTTGCTCCGTTCTTTGCCCCAGCTCCAGGTTGTGCAGGAGATGAAGGATTTGGGAGCTTCCCAAATAAGCGTTCCCTTTCTTCCCCTCACCTCCCATCTTTTCCCCCTCTCCCTGCTCCTTTGGCGACTGTGTCCTGCTGTGGCCCTGAGCAGAGGCCCCCCTTTGCTCTCCCTCCGAGCACGGACAGTAAAGGCCCTGCCACCTTTTGACACTGCTGCTTGGCACCCGCTGGATGCTGGCAGCCTGAGCGTGCCCGGATCCCTGCCGGCACATGGGCACGCTCTGCTGGGAGCGCGCTGCCCTGGCTCCCAGCGGAGAGGAAGGCTTGGAGAGCTGCCGTTGCCTCGCAGGAAGCCACGGCGCGCGCTGTGTGCCCGGGCGCTGCTTCCAGCATCTCCAGTGACCCTTTCTCCTCCACTCCGGAGCATAGCCCCGTGAGAACGTCGCTTCTGGGCAGCTGTCTCCTCCTAGTGCTTATCTTATCTACTCTGCTACTCCCCTACTGAGAATTATCACGACACGATACTGCCCAACTTTCTTGGCAGCTGTAGTTCTTCTTACCAGCAGTTTGCGTGGTGTGACCTCTGCCAATTATGGTGGTAGTACATCCTGAAAGGCAGCGTTTTGTGGCTCGGGTGCCATTCCTCATGCTAGCACAGACTCCCTGGCAGTGAGCAGCTCCTTTGATGTGCAGTTCCATTTCTTCATCTATAAAAATAAACCAGAAATGGTTACCTAAGGGCTTTGAAATCTCTGCAAAGCACGTCCAAAGCCAAAGGAACAACTGATAGTGAGGGAAGGGAGGGGTCAGGGAAAGAGAGGGAAGCAGGTTGAAAACAAAACAAAACAAAATAAAGCCCACCTGAATACAAGAAATGGGCAGAGCATTATTAAATGCAGTTTCCTGAAGTCTTGATCTCTTCTGGTTTTGAAATAGTGATGTACATCTCCCTCTAGCTGCTACAAAACTGCAACAGACTGGGCAGGCTTGGGAGCAAGGGGATGTGTTTGAACGAGCTTTTGATTTATGAAAGAAGAAAGTGTGTTGCTAATGCTGTGCCTTTTCCTGCGTGAACAGGACATAAACCAGGAGGTGTACAACTTTCTGGCAACAGCTGGTGCCAAGTATGGAGTAGGATTCTGGAAACCTGGCTCAGGAATCATTCACCAGGTAAAGTGGGTATGCTTGCAATCTTTAAAAGTCAGACAGCTCTTTACTTTGGGATGAAGAGAGTGTGCAAACCCTCAGAGGATGTCACCTGTTTAGGGAAAGTATTTGCTTTCCCCGAGTTGAGTGAGGCTTTTTCCTTGCTCTGGCTCAGCTAATTGACAACCATAGTTTTTCTTAAAGGTTATTTTGGTCAAACTGTAACCTGATGCATGATTAGTTAGTGCCAGCTCCAGGCCATGTGAATCACAGAACCTTGCAAAGTCTTAACTGTTTGTGGGCTAGCTTGGCTTTGTAAGATTTGGACAGTAATGTGATGCCATGACACTGGCTGCACTGGGGTTCATGTGGATTGCTTTCTGTGGAGAGGAAAGAACCTTTGGAAACATACTTTTTAAAGGTTATTTTGTATTTATTTAGCTCCATAAAAAACAAGCCTGGATGAGGGGACCAAATAGAGCAGCACTACTTTAGTATCCAAGAGTGACAACATGTAGCTAGTTGGTATCTGAACCAGGTGAAATACAAAGCAGTTTTTCAGGTCTGAGATTCCCTTTACTTGTGCTTCATGAGGATGTGACTGTCTGAAGGTCACCCATTCCTTTTGCTTTTGAAAACCAACACCTCTGACAGGGTTCCCTAGCTTGCTCTTTGCCGATTTGCTTGGTGGATCTGGTAGATGCTTTTCATTGTTCCTCTGAATTGCAGGCAGGAAAAATTAAAGTACAGCACAAAACAAAAGGAGTGGAGAGCAGAATGGATTGGAGGGGCCTGTTAGTACTGCTCTGCAGTGGGATCTAAAGGTCTACAAAAGGTCTTGCTGGCACTGGGCAGGCAAACTGGCTGTCTCAGCAGTTGTTCAGGGTGTAGAGAATAAGGAACAGACTCTCTTGAGCCCTAACAAAAATGAATGACATGTTAGCAAAAACCTGAGCTAGAAGAGACTGGGACTTCCAGTGAAATAAAGGGAGATTTTAAGTGTTTTATATATATATATATATATATATATATATACACACATTCTTCTTACTATTCTGGGATGATCAAGCATCTTAAAGTTTGGTAGCTGGTTCTCTCACTATATCCTCTAAAACAAGTTTGAATGGAATAGAACTGAGCTTGCTCTCCAGAACAAATTACTTTCTTGCTACTGAAATCTGTAAATAGAGACTGATCTAAATTCTCGTTCTTGTCTTCTTTCCTGCTGTCTTCCCCTTCCTTTCCCAACAAACAAGCAAGCAAACAATCCATTTTTGTTTTCAGATCATTCTGGAGAACTACTCCTACCCTGGGGTTATGCTGATCGGCACGGATTCGCACACCCCCAACGGGGGAGGTTTGGGAGGAGTCTGCATTGGAGTGGGTGGAGCTGATGCAGTAGATGTCATGGCAGGAATCCCTTGGGAGCTCAAGTGTCCAAAGGTAGGAGTAAAATGAACACAAATCCTTATGTGAAAGGTGAGATATAAGGCATGAAGAAACACGGGCTTGCAGGCACTGTGCATGTATAAGGCACTATATGTCATTAGTCTTGTTTGTAATCACACAGTGGCTCAAGCAGCTGCCCTGCGATTCATTGGCAGCTCTGGGTTTCTATTCCTGACCATGTTTATCCGGGGACTGACAGCATTAGCTGAGCAGCGATTTCCCTTTCATTGGCTCTGTCAGAGGTTTCAGGCCTTGTACCTGAAAGGATTGCCTTTCTGTTGGCATTTTGACCATCCAAATGCTGAGGAAGAAGGAGATCAGCTGCACACTTCTTTGACTGCTGCTTGTCCTTTGTTAATGTTGCTCAGGTTATCGGTGTAAAACTGACCGGCAAGCTTTCAGGCTGGAGTTCTCCCAAAGATGTGATCCTGAAAGTGGCCGGCATCCTTACCGTGAAGGGTGGAACCGGCGCCATTATCGAATACCATGGGCCAGGCGTGGATTCAATCTCTTGCACCGGTAAGGTGACAGGAATCTCACTAGAGATAGGAATAGGAATCTATTGCTGGAGCTGGTGTTGGGAGCTGTGTCTGTGGAGACTGGGAGGGAAATCAGTCAAGAATTGTTAAATGTTCCCCCTTAGCCTGGCTGAGTGGTTGATTTACTGGAAACTAGGGGTCTGGTTTTCTTCAGGAGTGCAGGGAGAACAGTGATGCAGCAGGAGTGCACTCCTTCCCAGAGGGAAAAGTAGGCACTCTCCATTAAATTCTCCTGTGACTTCACTGAAGAAAAAGCTGTTTGGAAAAGCAGGGCAAAGGAGAAACCAGAAAGGCGCAGTTTGTAACTTTGTCCTCACTAACTGGAGGTCTTGGATGCTGAAATCAAAACCACCAGAACTTGCGAATGTGTGTGTGTTGGTGCTAATTAGGATCCAATTATGAGATGCACCCCTTTCTTTGGCTTGAAGTGCAGCCTCATTGCTGGGCTCCTGTGCTCTGTTAGCGTGGCTTGGCCACAGCTTAAAATACTTGGTTATAGAGAGCAATGTGCTAATGTAGGATTTTTATTCCCTCCAATCAGAGGGACGTGGCCTTCTGTGTCTGCTTCTAGCACCTTCAATGATACAGCTTCACTGCAGTATCCTCCTAGCTCCCTTATTCCTGTATCCCTGTGAGTATTTGCTTCCAGTGCTGGAAGTAAATAGTGTTCTACTGTGTTCAGTCACTGGAAGCTTTTGACTAATGCATCAGCTTGACCCAGAAAGGGGAATTCCAGCAGAGCTAAGTAAGATGCTAGGGAGGAGCAGGGCACTTCACTGCAGGGAGCAGAGGTGCCGCTCGCTGTGGGAGGGCTGCTTGGTGCTCACTGCAGACAGCTGCGTTCTCTGCATCTTCCAGGATCATCTTCTTCCAGTATCTTCAAAAACCACTATAGCCCTGAGCTGCTTCCACGTTGAGTCTGATCACAGACTCTGATCACAGATCAGAAACGTCAGGGATGGTAACTGTAGAGATTAGAGACGTCAGGGACTGAGGCAGCCACTCTGCAGTCAGAATGTCTGTGGTTTTGTGCCTGAGGCCCTTGACCTCTCCTGGTCTTTTGCAAGAGAGACTTTTGAAGGAGTGGATGTGGTTGGACTTCCTCATTGACGCTTTGGTCTCTTCTCCTGCCCTTTCTTTAGGAATGGCAACAATCTGTAACATGGGGGCTGAGATTGGAGCTACCACATCAATCTTTCCCTACAATGCACGGATGAAGAAATATTTGAGCAAGACTGGGCGAGCTGGTAAGAGGGCTTAGGGGAAATATGGCAGGATTGGTTGCTCTCCTTTTTCCAAGATAGTAGTATCAAGCGGGGAAATAGCTGTTTAGAGGCTACCTGCTTGCCCTTTTGGGAATAGAAGAGCTTAATTCTCTGTTCAAGTGATGTGGTCTGGGTTGGAATGTGGGTTCAAGTGCAGCATACTCTGGGAGCAGAGTACCTGCAGTGGTACCTGAGGCTGCTCATGTGGTACCTGCAGTGGTACCTGAGGCTACTTCTGACCTCGTATAGTGAAGTGCCTGAGGAACTAGCTAGTGGACCCCATGTTCAGCCTTTCCAAACCTTTTCTCTTCCCTTATGATTTCTGTCTGCACTTTTCAGATCCTCCTTCTTTCTTATTCCAGAGATAGCTGCACTGGCAGATGAATTCCAGCAACACTTGGTACCAGATTCCGGGTGTCAGTATGACCAGGTGATAGAAATCAACCTCAGCGAGGTAAGGCTTGCTCCCTGCTTGGAATGCTTTCATGTGGCTCTGCTTTATGTGAGGGAAGGCCAGGCTGGCACTTTGATGCAGTACCCCTGGCTCTGCCAGAACATGGAGCAGACACTCAGGTCTGCTGCAGTGACAGGTGCTGCTCAGGTGTTTGTGTAAGAAAATCCTACTTAACCAGCTTCCAGCTAGAGCTATGAAAGGAGTTAATTTGCTGCTGTGCCTTCTTTTTGTGTTTCTTTTTGCCTTAGTTACCCTAATTTTTGACTGTGCTATTGTTCCTTAAAGCTGAAACCACATATCAATGGACCTTTCACACCAGACCTGGCGCATCCTGTATCTGATATTGGTGCTGTGGCAGAGAAGGAGGGCTGGCCAATTGATATCAGAGTTGGTGAGTAGTATTAGCCTTTTCCTCCGTGTTCATCCTTGTTGGATAAATGTTGCTGTCTTGGGATAAGTGGTGGGTCACATAGCCTTGGATACAACCTTTTAAATACTGTTGTATATCCTTTGACAAAGGTCTCTTCCTAGTCACATGAACTTCTGAGAAGATTCTGGGTTAGGTATGTAGGATGAGATCATGGACAACAACAGGAAGGATTTAAATCTCAAGGAGCTGCCCCCTTTTTTTTTTTTTTTTTCCCCTTCATTGAAACTATTTTAAATGATTGGGTTGATGATGGGAGTGTTATCTGATGAAGAGCACCTCTGACTGTGCCTTTGCTCTTTAATGTGATTTTAACCAACACCTGCCAGAATCATGACTGTCAGTCCTCCCAGCAGTGGGCTGTTGAAGTGGAGGAGGTAATACAGTCATATTTGCTGCCCTAAAGAGTAAACATGAATACCTGCACCCTTGCTAACCTGTTGCCTGGCTTCTCTAAATTTGCTTGCTGTTGGCATGAAAAGGATGCAAATGCTGTAAAGGCTACTTTTTTAGGTGGGAAGCACTTTACGCACTAGTGTTACAAATAACATGAAAGGCAACAGATGAGGGAATCTATTCTTCACGGGGCAGCACCAGAGTGCTGGCAGGACAGTACAGCACAGCATGTCCTCGTGCTCTTCTCCATATTGTAACAAAGGAGGCTTTATCCAAGGACTAGGGAATGCTTAAACCAGAACTAGACAGTACATTGGGGTGTAGCCCAACTGAATGAGCCCAACAGGTGAGCTAACTGAATGAGTGAATTCACTTGAAATAAAAAAAAATTACCAAAGGGCTCTTTAGTTAGCCGCCAAGAAAACAAAAAGGCAGAAGCTGAGAGGCCTGGGAATTTAAATTTCAGTTAAAATGGTGAGGCAGGTTAGCCACTGGGGCACCTTTCTGTTGCTTTCATCATTTCCTCCATTTCTTGCCATCTTGGTTTGAAGCCTTTTTAGGAAGGATGTGCCTTTGCACTAGTTTCTGCCTACCCCAGAGTGCAGGTAGAAAGAACTCTGACCTCATACAGCAATAACCAGACTAATGATCAGGTGGTGTATTCTGATTGTACAACTTCCAAAGCCTATCAAGGAATTGTTTGCGACTGCATTATCTTCCAGGGAGCCTTGGCAGTGATAGTACCAGAAACTATTTCAGACTCCTTGTCATCGGGAATGGTGGTTGTCTCTTTTTTTTTTTTTCTCCCTGAGAAATGGGTCAGGGAGGAACATCCAATAACTGGGTCTGTAGTAATCACCCCATCTCCATCACACATCCCAGGCTTGATTGGCAGCTGCACAAACTCCAGCTATGAGGACATGGGACGCTCCGCAGCAGTGGCAAAACAGGCCCTTGCGCATGGGCTGAAGTGCAAATCGAAGTTCACAATCACTCCAGGCTCAGAGCAGATCCGGGCCACCATTGAAAGAGATGGTTACGTGAGTACAGCTGCTCTTTGCACGTCCAGCTCGTAAATGTTCAATGCTTTTCCAGATGATACTCAGGAGTCTGGAGGTCCCTACTAGAATTACTTAGACTTCATCTTCTTATTAATCACTAGACGAGTGAGAAATGATGTAGTAAGCAGCCTTGACAGTGTTTTGACCTGATGTCTTTACTACCTGGGCTTGTACCTGGGACTGTACCTGGGAGTGGAATTGGAGATAGAGCTGAGAGAGTTATCAGGAACTGGAGCCCTGAGGAGATAGTGCACCTAGTAGTGGGCACCTCTTGCTCCTGGGGAGTTCTGTGGGTGGCCCAGGCTTGTTTTCTGTTCATGCCTATCTGCTGTCCACTTTTCTCTCTCAAGAACCGTTTAGGATGCAAGCAAGCCCCAAGTCCGTAGGAAGTAGTTCCCATGTAAGGCTAAACTTATGGCAAAACTTATGCTTGATTAAAGTGTCAGAATGTTTCCCCAGAGAAATAATCAGATATGTCTCCCCTTTCCTGTGGGGAGAAGGGAATAATGATATTTTGGTTAGTTCTAACATTTACTAAATGTCCTACCCCACTGGCACTGCAGCTGTCATAGGTTAGGGACTAGCTGTATGTGGCTGTACATGCAGTGCATCAAGCCAATGCTTAATGCCTCCTCCAGCAGGTCAGCCTCTTGCTTATTGTCTATAGTTACAGTTTTATTGAACAGCTACCCTCCTAACTGAATCCTTTGCTAAATGAAATGTCATGTGCTTGCCTGAACTCTCACTGAATTGCTTCTTACACTGACAAGAGATCTGTAGAAAATTAATCAGAACAGTTAGCGCCTTTCAGTTTATACCTCCGAGTAGCTGGATTGCTCATTTTAAATTAAGCAGAGCATGGAAACCTCATGGCAAGTCTCCCTGTGCTCTTCTGCAGTGTTACTGTACAGGCTTACTGGGATTAAGCCCTCCATATTTAAAAGTGACTCAAAACTTGCAAGTGAAGCAAGGAAAGGAGTGTTTTCAGGCATCCTGGTGTACCTTGATGCTTTCTGCCAGAAGAAGTGTCCTCTTTCTCTGAAAGAGCAACCCCAGAGCCCGGTTCCAGACTTTCTGCTAGTAACCAAGCTCTTCTCTGCTCCAGGCACAAATCCTGCGAGATGTTGGAGGGCTGGTTCTTGCCAACGCGTGTGGGCCTTGCATTGGCCAGTGGGACAGGTAAGGTGAAATGAGGGACCTTTCTCTATATTTTGTGCTCCCAAACAGTGTCCATAGCCAAATACAATTGTGAATATCCTATAGAGAGGATTAAAAATGTGATTGAGTAGCCATTGGTCTGAGGTGCGCTAGAAGAGGAGAAATGAAAGACTGCAGACAAATTCAGATGAATGAACTGGAGAAGGGGATGTGCTCAGGGGTGGCCACATCTATTGGTTGCTGATAGTAGGCAAGAATGAGGAGAGAGATGAGTTGTTTTTGAGGGGATGGACTGGAGTTTGGGCCTTTCAGAATGGGAACAGCAGTTTGATCTGGATTTAATCACTGAGTGGCAGGGAGAAAAATGCTAGTGATAAAAAGGATAGGAGACTGATCTTACTTGGGTTTGCCATTTCTAATGGTGTGTCCAAAGGCATCTATTTAGTTGACTATTGTTTAGATAGTTCAATTGTGCATAGTATGAGCTATGGAATTGCTCCTAGAGTCAGTGTCTGCTTTGGTTTTGTATCCTAAAGTCTGTACTTGGGAGAGGAAAGCCTGTCTGTGAGCTCATCTGTGTTTCAAAAGATACCGATCGCTGCCTAAACCAAGCCTGGGAATTTCAGCAGCGAAACATTTTGAAGCAGTGCTCCCTTCAGATTTGATGTTTCTTTCTTTCACAGGAAGGACATCAAGAAAGGAGAGAAAAACACAATAGTTACATCCTACAACCGGAATTTCACAGGCCGCAATGATGCTAACCCGGAGACACATGCGTTCGTGACCTCCCCAGAGGTAAGGGACGTAGCCAGAGGGACACTGCGGAATATTTTAGTGTGTCCTGTGAGCTAGTTCAGTGTCTTCAGAAGGGGCCCGGCGTAAGTGGTGGGAGGTGAGGAGAAAGTCAGCAAGCCCTCTAGGGAGCTGCTCGGGATGTTGAGATAACTGAGGAACGTACGACTGCTCGATCACGGCAGCACAAATTGCTGTGTGGCCCTGTTTGCCCTGCCTGACTGCTTGTGGTTAGCAGCTGTAAAGCTGACAGGAGTATCTGTGCATTACTGGGGGCAGCACACACAGAAATACCTGACTTTGGTCAGGTGTGGCTTGTGAGTGGTGTGTTCTCCTGTCCAACATGGCACGTGAGTAGAGCTCTACCAAGTCAGGCACTTGCCAAGAAAGATTGTCTTAGCTCTGGGGCTACTGCAGAGGGGGCAAATGTGGTGAACTGAGCACTTCAGGGAAGAGTTGTCTATTCCTCTCTCTAAAGTTCTTACTCCACTCCTGTTCTTGTGCAATCCGGAAGCTGGTTTTAAGGACTGAGGTCAAATAAAGGAGCAACTTAGTGGATCCTACATCTTCTTACCCATGATCTTGGGAGTCCAGCTTTGGAAGTCCTGACTGCTGCCTTTGAGGCTGTAGGTGTAGGACTATCAAATACAGAGATGGGTGGAAGGAGAGTGTGCCTTTAAAATTCTACTTTTTTTTCTCTCAGATTGTCACAGCCCTATCTATTGCTGGCACTCTAAAATTTAATCCTGAGACGGATTACCTCACAGGAGCAGATGGGAAGAAGTTTAAACTAGAAGCACCTGATGCGGATGAGCTGCCCAAGCTGGTAACTGCTCAGTCTGGGGACGAAGGGAGGGAAGAGGTTGCATATGTGTTATGGGAGTTGGAGTTCTTGTGCACTGACCTCCTCCTTAGTTCTAAAGCTTGATTTGGTGCAGCTGCCTGTGTTGGCTTGTTCTCAGCATGTGCTGTTGGGGCTGGCTCAGGCTGATGACTTTCTCTCCTTTGCTTGAAAGGAGTTTGACCCAGGCCAGGACACCTACCAGTACCCTCCCAAGGATGGCAGTGGACAGCACGTGGATGTGAGTCCCACCAGCCAGCGCCTCCAACTTCTTGAGCCCTTCGACAAGTGGGATGGCAAGGATCTAGAAGACATGCTGATCCTCATCAAGGTCAGAAGCAAAGGGTGGGAAACACCATGGTAGGACTGTGTGCATAGGGATAACTAACGCTCTAACATAATAACATCTAAGAGACATTTCTGCTTTAGTTAGCTAGTATCATAGTGGTTAGATAGTATCATAACAAACTTAATTTTCATACCATGTAATATGGTCCTATACTGTATAATATCCCACACATGCTATACAGTCTGCAGAATTTGTCACAGTTCTGACTTACTGGTCATAAAGTTCCTTAATTAGTGTCTAGCACCTGGCTGTTGTGAGATGCATTTTGCCTAAAATGAAGTCGTTTGGAAGTTCTTACCCATCAGTATTTGTGTTGTCTTCCACTTTACAAAAGGAAAGGTTCTTTCACAGTAGGTAGACATTACATTTCAGTTGCTTAATGGAAACATGGATTTCCCTTCACTGCCCTGGGTCAGCCGACAGAATGAAAACTTCTATCAGGAGAGCGCTGGGCGCTGAACTGCACTGCCACAGGAACGGTGCCCTTCTGGAGTGTTGCTGCTTCTCGGCGGCGAAGTTGCTGGTGTTCCCCGGGGCCGCCTTCCCATACAGATCTGTGCTTGTATTTCTGAGCGTTTTGACATGCCTAGGTCTTGCAAATGCTTTGAGGCAGCCAGTTGGAAGGCTGTTACCTCTGGGTGGGAGTTTTGCTCCTACAGACTGAGAAGGTTTACATGTGAATTGCAAACTTATGGGAATCAAATCAGACCTGGCATCTTGCTGAACTCCCCCAACAGGGCGGCTGAGCTACAACGGGAAGGACTTAATTGCTTTTTGTACCTGAAGAGCATGTGGCTGGGGAGGTAGGGACATAGCAGGAGGTGTTATGGCTAAGCTTCTTTTCTGTAACGCTGCCCTTCAGAGTAGGGAGGTTCTTCCTTCCCCAAATACATAGAACAGCTATTGCATTCTGCTTTAGAGCTGCTTGATTCTATAATAGCTACAATAGTCTGGCATCACTGCTTTTTAAAAGGGATCTGAAGATCCTTCAGAATAAAAAGTGCTGAGGAAGAGTCAAGTTTCTCGTTCTTCCCGAGACACTTACCTCTTTTTCTTACCCTTTAGGTAAAAGGGAAATGCACCACTGACCATATATCTGCAGCCGGACCCTGGCTCAAATTCCGTGGCCATCTGGACAACATCTCCAACAACCTGCTCATTGGTGCCATCAACATTGAAAACGGCAAAGCCAACTCTGTGAGGAATGCGTTGACCCAGGAGTTTGGGCCAGTCCCAGACACAGCCCGTTACTATAAGGTGAGACTTTCTCCTGATGCAGCCCTTCTGTAAGGGTGTTTACATTTTCTGCAGTCTGTGCCAAGGCAGAGCACGTCTCTTGCTGTTCTCAATTAAGAGCAGCTGTGAAGTGAGTTAGTACTGAGGCTTTTTCTCGGGACTTAATTCTGATGACGGTTCCCGTGGCAGATACTCCCGCTACCCACTGAGGGGAAGAGGGGGGAAGGTCTTGTGACCCAGAAGGCACCAGAAATCTTAAACCAAAGGGGGAAACTCCTCTCAGCACTACATGCTTTACTAGATATTGGTGTCATCAAGCTGTGTCTAAGTCTTAACTGCTGGAGTTTCTCACCTGTGACAAATCTGATGTTGAAGAAAAAATCTCATCTTGTCTCATCCCATTCTTTAAAACTTGGCTTGCCCCCTCAGGAAATGTCCTTTCACCCACTGCATAGCTTGACAGTGGTCCAAGATTTTTTTTCTTCCAGCAGACAGAAGTTGCAGCTCTCGGTGTCGATTCCAGAAGGAGAGCAGGGATCATGGCTTGCACAAATGCTGCCCTGCCACGAGACCCCAGAGGGCAAGGTGGCTGCAAGGCTTTGCTCTAGATCCTGTGGGCAGTCCTCTTCAGCCTGTGTTGGCCAAAGATGGCAATGCCCAACTGCTCTGGAGCCTCTAATTCCTTTATTTCTGTCCTTCATCAGAACCAAGAGTGCTTCCTGGGTGCACCTTCCTGAGCGGTATCATTAGTGTAGCCATGAAATTAGATGTGTATTTGTTGTTAATTCCTAACTTGAGTGACTAGACCGCACATGTCTAAACCTGTTCCTTTTGTCACAGAAAATGGGTGTCAAATGGGCAGTTATTGGGGATGAAAACTACGGTGAAGGATCAAGCAGAGAGCACGCAGCGTTGGAGCCACGTCACCTGGGGGGCAGGGTCATCATCACCAAGAGCTTCGCCAGGATCCACGGTGAGTCACACGTCCCTGTGACGTGCATGAACAGCATGTACTTGGCTTGGGCGGAAGAGAGGTTTCCTATAGAAGTTTCGCTATGGGGCGAGAAGGAAACTCTCTGCTGATAGGTCACGCCGTATCACACCGTACCTCTTGTCAGGTTCCATCTCTAGCTAGACGTGCCACAAGTGGAGACACTGGTTTTGCTACACGAAGACTAAAATTGTTGTTGGAATGCAGCTCTGAGAGGCCCTGAGCACCCAGAAGGTGATCTTGATCCCCTGCGGTGCGCTACATGGGGGCTCAACATGAGCTTTGTGGTTTGTACTCTGCAGAAACCAATCTGAAGAAGCAGGGTCTGCTGCCTCTCACCTTTGCCGATCCAGCAGACTACAACAAGATCCATCCTGTGGACAAGCTAAGCATTGTGGGGCTGGCAGACTTTGCACCTGGAAAGGTACCTGCATTGCCTTGTCTCCACGCTCGGGGGGCAGAGATGCCCCGCTGACTGTAGAGGGGAAAGGGCAGAGTGGAGTGGGGTGGTGCTAGGGGCCCGAAGCAGCACGACCACCCTGGCAGCCAGGCCTGGATACCCTGCAGCAGAGCAGGATAGCTGCAGGAGAGCAGGGTATGTGTCAGGATAGTCTCAGTTCCTGAACTTGCTGCCTTAAATGTGAGAAGTGCTCGCTAGAACCAACTGCAACCGCGCTCCTATGTGAAGCCCTCGCTGGGCTGGAACGTTCTGTTAGCCAAGCCCTTTAGTAGCGTAGAGGTTTTGCTATGAGAAGCTTTGGTTAAGTTGCTCCCTTGAAAAGAATGGGGAAAATAAGAACTGTCTTCTTTCCTTAGCCTCTGAAATGCATCATCAAGCATCCCAACGGGAGCCAAGAAACAATCATGTTGAACCACACCTTCAACGAGTCACAGATAGAGTGGTTTCAAGCTGGCAGTGCCCTCAACAGAATGAAGGAGCTGCAGCAGAAATGAAGTTTAAGTGCACACGTTGCCCGCAGTGCACTGGACTTGATTCAGCTTTGGCATTTTCATGAAAGTGCAATTCCATGCCTACTGTTGGAATAAATGTCTGATCAAATGTAACCATAGCTTCCTTTTTGTTATGGTACTTCCTTTTCACTGACAGTATGAAAAGGGAGTGCAGCTAGGCTTACTTTTGTCTTTTAAATCCCCCCCGCTCCCTTTTTCTATTTTGGCTCTATTTCAGTTGTCCCACAGTTATTTATATTTGGAGAAATGACCAGCTAAGGTGGGTTTGTCTGCTCAGCTGGTTCTTTTCTGCTCATTCACTTTACTGATGGCTAAGGACTTAAAATGAAAATAAAAGACTGTGACCATCTTTTCTGCCTCAAGTCTCTTGTATTCATGATCATGCTCTTCAGCCCCTGGCTCTCCTGAGAGCCCCTTCACTCTCACTGGGAGGAAGGGAAAGAACTTCTCCATGGAGCTGTGAAGGTACCAGCTCCTCAGCTTTTATTCTAATCCTAAGTCTATGCAAAAACAAGTGGATAAAAAAAGTCACAGACCTATCAGTGGTATAAAATCAGTAGAAGCAGGTGCCTTGTGCACCGTATCCACTGCCAGTGGCACAAAACTGGCCCCTCCTTCACAACTATGTTCCTGTATTGAACGCTGCAGCCAGCCGCAGCAGAGGCAGAACCTGCAAGGAGCAAGTGATTTCCCTTGCTTGGGCAGTTAAGGGACTTCCTCAAGCCCAGCTCACCCACTGTAGCAGGAGCCTTGATGTCTCACTGTCGTTGTAGTGTCATTCCATTTAGAAGAGGCCATCAGCACCACGGCTGCCCCTTTGCCCAGCTCCTGGTAGCTCTGATCCTGCAGCGGGGAAGTGGAGCACAACATCTTCCTGGAAGTGCCCAAGGGGCTTTTCTCGCCCCAGACAGCCCAGGGAGAAGCTTCTGTGGCTGCCAAGGCTCTAAGCTCCTTCACACATATTCCCTCCCCCTCCAGGCCACTTGGGGCTTTCTGCAAACTGTTTCCACAGTGCCAGGATTGTAGGTCTGAGCAGCACTGCTGTAGAGCCAGCATTCAGGGAGCTTATTATCTGTGCAGATGGACCTCTGTTACTATGCAAACCTAAAGAATTCTGGATTTCCTTTTGATTAGAACTATGCACCAGGAATAACAGTTCAGAATTAAGGGGTTGCAGTATCGCTGCAGGGAGGGTGCTGGTGACTCAGGCTTTGTTCTCACAGTTGGGGGTTAGCAGAGCTGCTATCCCAGGGAATTATAGCCCCTTCCTGCCAAATGTGCCCGCTTTGTAATTACACACAAGATCACCCTCTTGGCATGGGGCCCTGCATAGATTTCCCTTGGTGGTTTGTTCCCCTCTTTCCTTTCACTGCTGTCAGAGAGGCTGATGGCAATTGTTTGTTACTGGCTGCTGGAGCACAGTGAAGCGTTGGTCTCCACACTAAAGAAATCTGCCCTGAAATACAAGTAGCTGAACTCCAGGAGACAACTTTTTTTCTCCCTGCTGGCCAGGAAGCTTAGAGTTTCTCCACAATATGTACCGGAAGGCAGCCTGGAGTGTTGTTTGTTTGTTTTTTAAACGATTTATTCTTTCTCTGGTATTAACACACCCACACAAACAAATATTCAGCTTACCCAAAGACATTGGTTTGTTTCAGTCCATAATTACATATTTTCAGTCAAACTCTAGCGAAGTTTAACTTAGCTGGCATAAACACAACCCATCTAATATCCATTCACCATAATCAACAGCTGATAGCTTTCCACAGTGGTCATCTTTACACTAAGTTATTTTGGGGTAAATTACTCTCATTCCAGTTTTCTTGGACTGACTTCATTCATGAATCCGTTTTTAGGAAGGTCCCATTTTTAGGGGAACATTATCCCAGGCTTCCTTGCCCTTCCAGAGGCAGCGCTTCCTAAGTAGAGAGAGGCCTCCAGCTCTGTTGCCTCTAGGAGTTTGCTGTTCCTTCTTGCAGTACCTGCACAGCAAGAGCCTGCTCTGTTTCCTGTCAGAAGAAGGACAAGTTCTGCATCTTCGAGATCAAGCTCTCAGCCCAAGGAAGCACTACTCTGCACAGGCATTTTCTTCTGCTTTCATTCACTGAAGTCACTTCCCTAAAGACCCCCAGTTTTGCCTCCCACGCAGGAGACCAAAGCTCCAGCTGAGTTTGTTGCTGCTGGCTCGAGGCTTTTTGTGCCCATAATTTGACTTCTGCATCTCAGTAAACACGTTTCTTGGAAGCGACTACCTTGATCTGGCAGGTTGGAAGCTGAAGGGGAAACAGAAAGTGGCAGGTCTAATTTCTCATTCAACTCCTTGGAGTAACGAGCACCAGCAGCTTCCCTTAATCCCCCAAAACATCCACCAGAAGGACTTTCTGCAGATCATGCTCGGGTTGCAGCTAACTGTTTGTCCACCATGACAGGAGTCCCAAGCCAGGTTCACTGATTGATCCCTGTTCACAGAGAGAAAAAGAGAGCATGTGATTTTAAACTGCAAAGAGAATATAGGAGAAAATGCATAAAGATATAAATCCCCTCCTTCCCCTGGGTACTGATGAGACATTCACTTTTTTTCCTGTCAGAGCCTACCCACGACTGATACAAACTCCTTTAATCTTTGACAATGCCACACCAAATGTTCACTACTTGAAAATGAAGCACTTGCTTATTCCATTTCCTGACTGTGCTCCCTACCCAGCATACTCTCATATTAATCTGATTCTCATTGCAAGAAAACCGTGAGATTTCACTGTTTACTCCTATCCTTCTATTATATTGAACTCAATTCTTATGCCAAAACACTGCAGGGGAAAAGACTGTTCTGTGAGCCTTGATGTGGTTCTCCTAGTTCTGTATTCCTTGTATGCTCATTTTTATCTGCAGATCCTACATCTAAAGCCTGTTCTAAATCAGCCACCCAGGGTTTAACTCCACTAACAACTACCACTTGTTACAAAGAAAACATAGCAAATACAAACTGACCACAAGAACACACTCACACACTTCTCATTCATCTTCCACCCCTTTCATTCCGTGATTTTCATTGCTCCCTGGTCAACTCAAATGAACCAGTTGCTTGGAAACAACTGCTTGGAAAAGAGATGTTATTTTAGACACAGAATAAACCACAAGGTTTACAAGGCTGCATGAGCTGTACACATAGTTACCACAAGGGTGTAGGGTGCCTCTTTCTTCTGGACTTCTTCTGTGACATTTGAAGTGGAAGCCTCTGCCGAGCTCGGCCCCGTAGGGGACGTATCAACAAACGTTTCATCCATGACGCGGAAGCGGATCTCCTCTCCAATGTCCATGTACAGGTCGTGAGCCCCTTCTTCTGTTTCGTACTCCCACACCCACACCTGCTCTGCTTCATCGCTGGCCAGCCCAAGGGTTAAGGACAGAAACAGGCAGCACAGGAAATGCTTAGCACCCTACCCGACAGGGCACTTTCTTTGGAGAAGAGGGTCTCGATTCAAGAAGCCTTTCAGAATTACTTCTCTAACTGCAGCTTACTGGCCTTGACCATCCTCTGCACGTTCCAGGACCCCAATCTCGGTGGATGGATTTTCTTCCTTCAAGATATATGCTGATGGGAGGTACAACCCTCCTCCCAGAAAAACAAAAAATAAAAAAACCCTCAAGCATAAGAGCAAGACATCACCTACTGCAAGTAAGTATATTAGACACAACAAATATCTAGATGTTAGATGGTGTGGGAAAAAACTGCATTGTTCTTAGCAGCAGCCAAGGCTAGAGGCAGGGATCACAAAGCAGTAGTTTGAGGGACATCGCTATTCATTTCCATTGGCTGGCACGATGACCCCACAGAGCAAGTGTGCCGCTTGCCTGGCTGTGATAATGGCCTGCGGGAGCTGCCTGACAGAGCAGCCCAGACTCTGCCACTGATTCTTGCCCACTACAGGTGAGGCTGCCCATGGGACACCCCTGCACCAGCTTTTGAAAGGAAGTAGCAAAGTTACAGGAGGTGCAAAAAGGATACAACTTGGCCGGCTGCTGCAGGGATTCTGGAGGGATGACAATATCATCAAAGAATCCAAGAGAAACTGTGAAGGAAAGAATTTGATAGAGACTGAGACTCTTCTCACAACTTACGTACCGTAGCAATCCCTAAATCACAATTCCTAGGCTCATTATCCTTCCTCTTTCAGAAAGGGCATGTGAGATTATGCAGGGATTATTCCTTGAGCCACAATATTCAATTTCATCTGGCAGGAAAGCAATCACCGGCTCAAAGTACATAAAGCAACAGAGGGCACAGTCTTCATGTTCATTGGAAAAGGCTCTTTGGAGTGGGCAATGAAAGCCTTCCAAGAAATGAGTCAGATGCTCCAGAGGTCTGTGACAGAAAAGAGCTTGGCAATTATAGACATAACACATTAAATAAGGATCAATATAAAGCTAGAACAAAACCCTCCCCTGGAGATTCTGAAATTTCACTGTGTTGAGTATTATCAAGTAGCAGACCTGCTCAAATTCAGTAACAAGCGCACATGCTATAATCACCTTGTCCTAATCTTAAAAGCAGAGCAGAAGAGCTTGCTTGCATGGAAAACTCCTTCAGAAAAGGAAGGCAGCTCACTGACTACATGTTTCATGGATCTGACGGCTCTTTGTGCTAGGAGAGAGGTTTCCCTGCTGTCTTGCCAGATACAAGAAATGATCATGGATTTTTCACAAAACTATGGGAAAGATATTTCACAGCAACATGATCCACTACTGCCACTTTAAACAAATAACCTCTGTTCAGTGATGTGAGAAGATAAATCCAGCCTATGCTCCAGATGGGTTTATCTGCTTGTTCTTCTTGGGCACGCATGAACGACAAAAGGTAGGGGGGCGGTACAGACAAAACCAAGCGCAGCAGAAGCTGCCAGGCTCAAACTACTGACTATTTTTAGATCAGAGCAGCGCTAGAGGCCGGTAGAAGTCTTTAGCCAGCCCACACATAACATTACGCAACCCGAAATCGTAGTCTCTCAGTAAGGCCAAATGCTCTGCTGCACTCATGCACCCCGTGTCAGAAGTGCCAGTTTACCGTGAACGCCATCCTGACTGCAGCTTTTAATTTCTCCAATCAGAATCTCATCCAGGAAGGGATGGAAGACCACGTAGCGGAAATGCACTTAAAAGAAAACAGATCGTTAATGTTATGTCCACAAGAGTGAACCATGCGCCTTCCACAGGGTGGCAGCCATTAAAACAAAACCCCACTTCCTATCTGCTCTCTAAAATGCTGCATCGAGTTTATCCCTTTTTTTTCAGGAATAATTACATGAGGAAAATGGGAGCAAGTACTCCAATACCTAACTGTGCTTTGTATGAATTATGACAGTGGCTGATCGGCAGCTTCTTGTCCTCTGCTCTTCAAACTTATAGTAATTGAAATTCACAGAATAAAACCTTTTAAAATGAAGAACACAGAGCAGGGCCTCAGCTTCAGTTGCAAGTGTTTTTACACAATGCTTGAAGGCCCCAAACATCAGCTGGAATGATACTTTCCCATAGTGTCTCTAACAGCCACACTGTATTTTCATCCCGTGAAAAATTTGATATCAAACATAATCAGAGCAACTAAGCTACTTTAACATAACTAGATTTTTCAAACAGATTAAACAAAAATGTTTCTAAGTAGTACAGTTTTCTTATAAATGCAAAATGCTTATGACAATTGCAGTCAAATAATGCTTATGAGACATTTAACATCATTTTACTTGTCCATACTCAGTGCTGCTGTTTTACAGAAAGCCAGGCTACTACATTAGAAGTTATTACTAGACATCAAGATGTATTAAAATTTCTGAAGATTCTGAAAGCAGGAGAGTCCCTTACAAACTCCAAGAAAAAAAATATTGTCCTGATTCAGTTCAAGGGCTATTTCAAGTTAAGAAGCTGAATGAAAATCAAAACAAGCAAACAAGAAATCTGCTATTGTCCTTCTGTCTTACACCAGCTTTCATTTGTAGGGAATGAGTTCTAGAAGAATGAAACCTTAAGAGTATGGTAGCTCCATACAGTCTGGTCAGTTCCTTTCAAACAGGAAACATTTCATTTGCTCCAGCTACACTTCTGCATTGAAAATTGAATCTAGAAAAATGCATCTCTGCAGTTCACTTTAACAAC
>VZSV01000151.1:1726012-1738716 GCA_013398735.1 Nothocercus julius
GCCATTTTGTCCCGCCTGCGCGCGGGGCGGGGCCGCGGTGCGGCCGTTACCGGCCGCGTGCCCGGCTCGGGGTCAACGGCGCGCCGGGAGGTGGTACCCGGGCGGGGCCGCGGTGCTTTTAGTAATTCTGTTAATAAATAGCTCCTGTCACAGCCTGCCTAGGGCTAAACGTGCCTGTGAGGAGTGGGGATGGTGCTTGGGGTGCCTGTGGCCCTCCTGGGAAAGAGGGAGCTCTGTGTTGCGGAGGTGGCGTTTCCTTGAGTTACTACCCCCATACGGTTCCTGAGGCCGGATTCTCTGGCCGCGTTTGGCCAGGTGGCTCCAGGTGCCCCTGGACCCCGTCCCGTCCGAGTCTTGGGTGCCAGGCCCTGAGCAGTGCAAAGCTCTGGGCACTGAGGTGATGAGAGAGGCCTCTGCGTGTGCTCTGATTTACTTAGGTTGCCTTAAATGTTTTATGCGCTCCAGTGCTTCTAAACGGATGTGTTTTTGCACTGTAGTCATTAGGAGGATCGGTACAGGGGTTTTAAAGAGCATAGTTACCATTCAAGTATGTTAGTTAGTGTTTCTCCTAAAATAATCCATGGTTACCAGTTTCACCCCTTCACTGTTCATTTTCATGAGCTTTCATCAAGTCTCTAGTTTGTTTTTTAACAAGCATGGACGGTCTGTGTGTGTGTTTAACTTGTTTACATTTAATGGGGTGGTGAGGGAAAGGGCCAGGAACAAGTTTTCCCCTGTCTTCTGCATACAGCAGCACCTGTCTTGGAGCACCCCGTAGTTTCTCGGTAGCAGACATCGTCTGCATCTCTCCTAGAGCTGATGCTTCAAGGTTTTACAAACCTATACTGCCAAACTGGGTGGGTTTGTATCCCACTTACCTTTGGAAGGTATTTTGCACAACAGTAACTGCCTGAAGCTTAGGTCAAGGTTGTTGTCAGGTATAAATTGGCATCACATAGAGCTGAAATAATTCATTCCAGCTGGAAATCTGAGTGTTAATAATAAAAAAAATCCTATTACAGCCTTCAGTGCATTTTGCAGCAAACTAAGCAGCATGAGGGACTGTTGAAAACAAGGAGATGTGCTAATGTCTGAAAAAAAAGATCAGTGAAAAAGGAAAGGAGATTGTTTGAAGTGTATTCTAAAAAAAGCAGTCTCAAGGAAAACCGAACATCTCAGTGGCTGACAGTCAAAACTGCACTGTCAGCACGATGGCTTTGATGCAGGCACTAAGTGTGTCATCCCCTTCACCCCCCAGTAGCACGTACTAGGACAGTAATGAGTGCTTTAGATAAGGAATCATTAAATGTTGAGCAGTCTTGGTGCAGGAAAAGGAAAAATGAGATTGCAAGTGTCACAGCTGGGCCTTATTAACAACACACCTGTCTTGGTCAAATTGTTTCCGATCTCCTCACAATTATTCTTGTTTTGCTAGGATCTGTATGTTTTTTTTTTGTTGTTTGTTTGTTTTAATAAACATGGATGGTCTGCATGTGTTTGGCTTGTTTGCATTTAATGGGGTGGTGTGGGGAAGGGCCAGGAACAAGTTTTTCCCTGTTATCTGAGCACAGCAGCATCTGTCATGGAGCATCCCGTAGTTTCTTGGCTCTGAGCTCTTAAATGCAGCAGGCACCTCTCTACCAGGACACCTCAACCCAAATCTGCAGCATTTCTTGCTCTTCTCGTCCTAGTTCCAGAAAGTCTTTCAAAGGCTCTGTTCTCTTGCTCTATAGTTGCCGCTGCTCTAATCTCAGCAGCCCAGCTTTGCTGGCACACGTGCCATATCCCTTGCTGTTCTGTCTGAGCGCTGTGCAAGTCTGTCAGTCCAAGGTTTGACCTTGGAGCTTGAGGAGAGTGGAGTGCATTTTTGTGCGTGTCTGTAGGTACTTTTTTGGAAGAGAGAAAAGATTCTGACCACGTTGCTCTTCTGATAGCAGGGGAAGAACTTGGCTTGGTATCACAAAAGGAGGTGGAAGTTGATACTGTGTTGATCTTAAAAAGCTGATTGCTCGGGCTATGTTTGTATACAAGAACTAAAGAGTTAAACTGGAGCAGACATAGAGGGGAACAGGAGGCTGAATACCTAGGAGAACTTGGGAGGTTGAGAGCAGAAGGAAACCTGAACAGAGTCATATCACATTTCTAGTCCAAATTTGAGCTAGTGTTTTTTTCATGCTACCAATAACCATGTTTCATCAGGGTCTGTTGAGTACCATCTATAAACCAAATACATCTCCATTCAGCTCAATCCACAGAAAAACGGTGATGAGACCAGAAGGTCTACTGGACCTCCTTTGCTACTGGCTTATGTTTTATGCTTAGGTTTGTGGTGTCTCATAAAGTGTAGACATCAAGCAAACTTTATTCTAGAGTTGGGACATGCATAGTTTTTTCCCCATCATCTCTCTGCTGGCTGATAAAGGCTGAACTCTACAGTGCTTCTTGATGAGGACGCTAACAGGATCCCCCGTCTCTATGCAGCTGCATGTTTTGGGGAAACTTGCAGGGATTAGTGTCTTTGAGGGGACCCTTGGGGAAGCTGAGTGGAAATGTGCAAGGAGAAAAATGGCAGATGGCATGATCATATGAGCTTCGTTGCCTTAAGACACCAGGCTGCAAACACGACCAGAGCTTGCCCTAATTGGCAGTTTCTCAGCCTGCACCAGTAATGCCATAGGCTGTTGAGGACAATTTCCACTCTCACCCTCTGCAGATAACCCCTCCCCTTCAAGCTGAGGTCTGCCTGGGTCTTAGACACACGATGGATGTTGTACTGCTGCTACCTCATTTTTTTCTCATTGCAGGAATCATATATTTCTAGCAGCCCTGGTCACAGGCACCATCTCTAATGTAAAAACACGAACCAAAGCCCAACTTTGTCTTGAAAAAAGTTGGTGTTGTCCCAACTCAGGTGTTGATTACAGCTCAGAAGTACAGTGTATTTCATACAGTGGTTAAGGTGTCTTGGTGTTGGCGAATGTGAACTCGTCTTGCTAAGCGGTCCCTCTTTGTCCCAACAGTATTGATTTGATGAGTACCCACAAATATGCATAAGGGCCTGTACAGGTGTTTGCATTTATAACTATATCGAGTCTCTAGAGTCTCTCAGTAGCATCGTGGCTTTCCAGTGTTTGGGAATGTGGTTCTTGCTTGTTGTTTTTCTGCAGTATCAATTGCTGGAACCCAGTGATTGCCCAAGGATGTGTCTGCCACTTAAAGAAAATGCCAGACATTTCTTATTCTTGCATTTGTGGAGGAAAACTTGAAAACACGACCTGAAGTTACCCAAAGGCTCAGAAACCTTCATGAAGAAAATGAAAGAAGCCTTCAAATTTGGGGTTTATTTTTTTTGTTTATTTTGTTTAAAATCTCCTCTGCCTCCACATTCCCATGATTTGGGGAGGGGGAGAGGGGGAATGGCTCAGGAACTTGAAAGAGGTGAGTGGGAATTTGCATCTACTGCTTTGGCCTCAGTTTGATTAACTCCAAAAGAATTATGTATCTCCTCATGTACAAAGTCCTCCGTCATCCTGCTTTTCTTCCGTCTCTGCAGGCATCTCCAGCACCCTCACTCCCACTCTCTTTTGATCAAAGCTTCCACTCTTCTCCTTTTATCATTTTTACATGTGTTAGACTCTCTGCTTTTTCCATTGCAGTGCATGCCTAAAATGACCTTCTAGTGAAGCATACTCCTGGTTCCCTGTGCCTTTGCTGTCTAAAGCCTTTAGTGACTACTTGGCAGAGTCAGATTCTGATATTCATCTCCTGTTCAGTTCATATTGCTTAACACATGCTGCTGGGCTGCAGTTAGCCCTGCAGTATGACACATAAGGTGGGAAGTACAAGTATTTTGGATGTTCAATGTACAAATGTTAAACTTATTGTAGAAGTTATTCCATTTGCTTGCCTTGTGGTCCCTTGCTGTATGTCAGTGGTGTGCCTCATGCACTGGGATCTCTGCAGGCTTTCTTGGCCACGCCAGCACAACAGAGCAGCTCGTAGGGACCTGCCATCTGAGCACGAGCCAAAAGAATGAGACCAAAGAGTTGCTGGAGGCAATATCTAGCTCATAAGCAAGTGCCCAGGGAAGAAGAGGGCATGCGTGTGCCAAACCCCCGGGAGAGGATGGCTCTCAGAAGAGGATTCGGGCTAAAGCCTGAAACAACCCGCTCTGCCTCTCCTCCCTGTCCTTTGGCGAGGATCGGAAGGGTGAACTGGGCAGAAGGTGGTGGCCAGTGCAGGTAATGGATGGGGCTTGTGTTTTGTCAAGGAAAGCTTCCTGAAAAGGTACGATTGGTGTGTGAAGGGCAATGCCAAAACCCACAAACATTCAGATTTTCACTGATTCCTTGGTTTTAGTGGTCTTGCCATAGGCTAATTCTCTTCTGTCCACATGCTTTTTTTTTTTTTTTTTTTTTGTCCTGTTTCATTTATTGAAAGCCATTTCATAGCCATACAAGAACAAACTTTCCAAGCCCTTGTGGCAGTGCTGACTGGGTCAGCTCTCCCAGCAGCAGCTGAGGGAGCTGTGAGAAACACCCTACTGCTTTGGCACCCAGTTCCCCTGCCAAAGCACTCAGGACAGCCGTGGTCTCGTGCCTGATACCTTGATGGGTAAATTCAGAGACTTCCCCACACCAAGGAGAGCAGCCCTGAGCCTGTCTCCCAGCTCTGCAACATGCCTGTGGCTTTTCGTGCAGCTCAGATGTCATGATGCGGCTCTTGGGCTCGTCACTGGAACAGGTCCAGTCGATACCGTGGTATTCAGCTGCACGGAATGAATAGGCTCACGGAGATGGTCATGTCTGAGAAGCCAAAGCCAAGCCACAAGCATCTTCCATGAGGAGACACCCATGACAGCTCTCCGTAGCACAGACCCTGCCCCACAGTTGGTTGGCATTCCTGCAGATTTGACTCCAGGATTAGAGGGACCAGCACGGCGAGGTGCAGCTGAGGTCCATCTTCCTGCTCCAGAGCGAGGCCAATATCACCTAAATCCTGTCCAACCTGGTTTTAAGAACCTCCAGTGATGGAGGCTGCGGTGCTTCCCCAGGCAATCTATTTGAGCAATTAACTGTCTGTTCGGTTCGAAAGTGTTTCCTAATGTCTAGCATCAATCTTGCTCCTGCAATTTAAACCCCATTACTCCTCGCCCTCTCCCCGATGGATGTGCGTGCTATTGATTCCCGTCCTCGGTGCAGCCAGGGCTCATGTCGTGCTGTGCCCCCGCAGAGGGAAAGGCTACGGCCGATTTACTGTGCAGCCTCTGCCCGCAGAGGCGACTCTCCTGAGTGCAACCCCTTTGGCAAAAGGCAGGCCACAAAGAAAGATCTTCCTGGCATCAGCGGCTTGGTGTATTCCATCCCTTGAAAGGGATAACACCTGGATAACTCTAATAGCACCGGTGAGGCACAGGTGACGGCAGCATCCCTGGGTGCTGGAGGCTGCCGGAGCCAGGGCCAGGCACCAGCTCACACAGCTGGGGAGAGCGTCTGTGGGGCAGCAGCGGGATTTGGGGTCCTGGGGGTGGTGAAGGGACCCACGCCACGGGGGTCCCAGCAGCAACACCCTCCTTGGCGCAGGCAGATGAGCCAGCCTGGCCACCCGCGTGTGCTCGCCGTGCCGCTGCCATGGGCCACGGCTTCCGTGCAGTGTGCCCCACGTGCCGGGCTGTGCGGGCAGTGCTCATGCACGCCCGGCACGTTGCAGGAACGCGGGGTGCCCCGGCCCCCTCCGTGCCCCCGCACACACTTGCTCCTTTAAGCCTGGAGCAGAAATGACTGGCCTAATCCCTCCCACCTGCCCGCTCCCCCCGGCCTGTCCCTGACGTCAGGGAAGGCGTGCGGCTCTGTGTGTGTGTGTGCAGGGTGCGTGTCGTACACACCGCAGGCACCGCCGATCCGTCCGGAGGCAGCCGGCGCACCGGAGCGGCTCCCGGAGCCAGGCTGCATGCAAGGCGGCTGCTCCCGGCGAGGTAGCCCAGGAGCTCGCACCCGCCCCGGGCACGGATGCTTTGTAAATAAATCACAGCTCCCACGAGCCAGGGATTGCTGAGGAGGTAAGGGGACGCAGCGGCCGCCAAGCTTGCCCCTGGCTAAACTCCGCGTGCTGTGTTTTATCTCCTCGCCGCTTTTTCTCTTTGGGTGCTGGCGAGGTGCACGGATGAAGGGCCACATCCCTCCTCCGTCTCGGTTATTCCTCACCCGGCTTTGAAACAATAACTCCCTCAGCAGCCGCGGCGGCCGCCCTGCATGTGCGATTTGGCTGGGAGGGGGGATAGCGGCGGCTTTGCCAGAGCGGGCTGGGGTCAGCCAGGACCCGACTCGGGGTGTGTGGTGACGGGAGGGCGTCATCTGCAAAAATGTGCCCGATTAAACTGGGGTGGAACCGGCGTTTCCTTTGGGCTGCCTGCGCTAGTCATTCCTGCAGGCACTAAGTTGGATTCACAAAGGAGGAAGGATGGGGATGAGGATATTGGCATAAGGTCTTTGGATGGACACTAGTTTAATTAAAAGTACATATCTATATCCCACCAACTTGGTATTTGGGATTGCTGGTTATGCATATATGCTTAAAAGGTATTGAGCGTCCATGATGGCTTCTCCTTTTGCTTCCCCTTGGCTCCTGGCAGCCTGCTCGCTCTCCCCATGGCCTCCCCGAGCATCCCGCAGCGCAGCACGGACTGAGGAAGCTTTTTATACCCAATCCATAAAGGTGACATTCATATTTTAGCGCTAACGAGGCTGTACTGTAGGCGAGACTATCTCAGCAAAGATCCTTGGAGTTGGGAGAGTGATTGGCTTAGCTGGGGAGGGGAAGCTCGCGAGGCGTATTCCAAGTAAACGGATGGTTTATTTTTCCGATGGCAACCCACCCCAGCGAAGGGCTTTTTAGCATGTGGGATATGCGAAGGAAATCGCTGGAATTGTAATTTAGCTCTGAACAGCACCATCCAGTAACCAAAAGCCCGGGGCGGGGCGGGGGGTAGCTGAGAGGCTTTCACTAGTGTCGGACAGCAACAGCATCTGTAAAAACCTGCTCAACGCCGAGGCTGTGATCCTGGAAGGAGAAACGGATAAAGGCAGTGGCCGAGGCACTGCAGCGGCAGGGGCTGGGGAACTCCGCGCTTAACCAAACTGAGGAGCTGCTCTCACAGCGGGAAGCTCCGCAGGCCCCCGCGGTGCTCGGCGCGGAGCCGCCGGGCGCAGTTCTGCCTTTCACGGGCGGGCGCCGCGCTGCGTCTGCAGGGAGGGCGCTCTGTCTTTCAGGCGCTGTCTAGACAGCGCGGGCTCGCGGCGGGGACCGGCCTCCCTGGCCATGAGGATGGCGGCGGGCCAGCAAATGGCTTTCGCTGCTCCCTGCCCAAGGAGGGCTCAGGAGGCGGCTGCCAGCAGAGCGCTGCGGAAAATGCTCCCTTTTATCCCTACCCATGGGAAAGGTAAATCTGAGAAAGTCACCGATTCCTAAACCAGGCACTGGAGCTCACGACAGAGCTAGAAGAGGCAACAGAGAGGCAGGGAGCGAGACCTTGCTGGGAAAAACAGCAGTGGGAAAACACGCTCCAGGCAGTCAGCGGCGCGGTGGGGGAGCGGGAATGCTCAGGAGAGGTGGATGTGAGGGTGGCCGGCACTGCACCCAACCAGGCTCTGCTTTGGAAGTGGCCGCCCAGGGCGAGCCAGGAGGTCCCGGAGTGTCACGGTCCCTCAACCCGCCCCGGCCCATCAGAGGAAGCACAAAGAAGAGCCGCTAAGGACATCAAGCCCATTAAATATGTGCTCTGCTCCAGAGCTGGTGTGAGTGACGTCTGGGGGGCTTCCTTTGCTGCTGCGAGTGCCCGGGAGCGGCGGAACAGGGAGGAGCTGCGAGGCCGGTGCCTCTTCCAAAGACTCCTTCCCCTCTCGGGGAGCAGGGGGGCAGCCTGAAAGGATGCTTGGTTAAACGAGGTCACGGCCAACACCTGAGTCACAGCGTTTTGAGTCGAAACGGGGGCGAGAGCGTGCGAGGGAGACAACAGTGATTTCTGTTTGACACCCGGCAGCCCTTTGAGGGGGGCGTGATGAATGGGGCGCTTGGATCTCCACATGAAAGGCGACGTGTCTAGTGCCTGTCGGCGTTAATTGGCCTGGGTTTTGCGTAGTCTCTGACGGAGAGCGGCTGCCTGTCAGCTCCGCTCCCAAATGCTCCCTTGGAAAAACACAAAAGCTGCTCTTGCTGCCACCAGGGTGCCTGAAAAAGAAAAAAAAAGCCGTTTCACCATGGGGGCCAGGGGTTTCATTTGTAGCTTAGGTCTCTGGGAGGAGGGTGGGCGCATGAACATCCTCCCCGGTGCCCAAGGGAGGTCTCGGCATGGGGCTTACGCAGCATCCTGGGCTCGGAGGGCTGTTGTTTCTGGCGCCGGAGTGAAGCCGCGAGCTGCCAGCGGCGGCGGGAGGAGCGAGGGGTGGAGGAGACGAGCGCGGCAGCCGGGGCCGTGTTGGGAAGCCCTCCCGCGCCCCGCGGCCGAGCCGGGCTGCCGCCCGCTCTGCTCGGCCGCCCGGTGACCTGGTTTCATCCGCACGCGCACAGGACGGACCCGGCGCGTGCCGGAGCGCGGGATGTCCGTGGTGCCCGTCTGCCCGGCCGGGGAGAGGCCGGGGCTCGTGCAGGGGGCTCTCTGGCCCGCTCAGAGCTTGGGGGCGACCTCGGGCAACGGGAGAGCAGGGGAAAGAGCCTCTGCTCCCCGCAGCGCCCGCTCCGCGTCGCCCCTCGGGGCTGCGTAGCTGGGCTGCGGGGCGCATGCTGGGGAGGGCTGGGAGACCGGGAGGCCTCCGCCGCTCCGGCTCCCCGGGAAGGGGAGGAGACTCCGGAGATGACATGCCCACAGCTCCCCTCTTCCCTCAGCCCTTCCTTGCCATGAGTTTAATTTCCTCGGCTCCTTTGTTTGCTGCGGGGATTTAAATGAGGTTGGAGCTGGGCTATGGCGCCGGAGCGCCCCGTCGTGCCAACGCTCCGGCTTCGTCTTGCTGACTGAGAGGCACCCGTGTGGCCACAGCCTTGGGCACAAAGGCTGGCCTCAAACCAGGCCGCTCTGTAGGTGTCCGGCACCGTGGTCCTCCGACAAGGCCTTGGATAACATGATGTGGCCTGGGGTGCAAACGCCATGCAAGAGGAATCCCCTGTCACCCCCTCCCTTTTTGCCACCTAGAAGTGTGAAATACTGTGGGTTGAAGGGTGTCCTGGGGGGTTCTCTGCTCCACCCCCCAGACCCTTCAAAGCTAGGTATAATTTCCAAGTTGGAGCAAGTTGCTCAGCACTTTACCCAGGCGAGCGCTGCGTATCTCCAAGGATGGAGATCCCACTGCCTCCAAGACACTCCCTGTGTCCCCATTCTCATCCCTGTCCGTGGTGAGCCACTGTCAGGCTTAAGGGTCTTCCTTTTGCTATACCAGGTTTCTCACCTTCTCTTCTCACAACATGTTCCCTCACAGGGGCAAGATACTTATGCAGTAGAGACATGTTTCTGTGGCTGCCCCTCTTGGGGACAGCTGGAGCCCCGCAAAGTGCCTCTTGTGTCCCCGGGCAATAGTGCTGAGCCTGTGGTGCAAGCACAGATCATGCAGCAGATGGGTCCCCCTCCGTTGCCACCCGTCAGAGCAAGATTGGGAGAAGAGGGTGAGAGGAGCTTTCTGCTGATCCTGGAGACCCATGTGGCTGGATGTCTCCCCGAGCCGTGGTGTCCCCCTGAGTGACAGCGAGGGGAGCCTGCCCGTCCTGGCACCAGGCGTCCCTCACAGGGTGCCCCACGGTGCTCGCTGCTGTGGGGTTGTGGCCACGCCAGCCACGCGCAAGGCGCGGTGGTCCCAGGCAGAGGCAGTTTCTTCTTCCACGAGGTGCTGAGACAGTTCCCACCAGGTCACGTTGAAGCAGACTTGAGCAGCTGCCAGTGCTCATGCTGCTTGGTGGAAATAAACAGGAAGGAGGAGGGTTAGAGCCTCAAGTCTTTTCTTAGCAGCATCTGCAGCAGGAGACCTCCTGTGCGAACACCTCCCTTCTTGCCTGCCTGACTGGAAACAGCGGCAGAGGATCTGCCACGTGGATGCTGGGGCTGGAGAAGCCCCAGCAGGAGACCTGCTTGCTTTGCGCAGCGTTGGGGAGCGCCCGGGCTGTCCCTGGGGCGCGCACGCTGCCCTCAGCCGCGGCGCCAGCCCCCGTCTGCTCCGCAGGGGCCAGCGGGCTCCGGCGCCCTGAGGCACAGAGCTTCCTTGGGCGCCTCTGGCCTACGCTGGTCCCACAGGAAAGCCAGGCCCTCCTGGCACAGACCCGTCCTCGGCTGTCACTTCTGCCCTGGCCATTCTCATTCTGGCTCTGCAAGGCTCCCGTCTCCTTCATGCCCTCCCTTTCTTCTCTTATTCTTGTTTTGCCTCAGAGGAACGTCCGTGTCACCACCCCCCTTGCAGGCCAGCCGGAGGAAGCGCTTCGGCTCCCACCGCCCCCCAGGCACGCTAATGGTTTGCCCAGAGTGCAGTTATCCAGGTTAACATTCCCGCCTCGTCCCTAAGCTGCTGGGGAAGCCCAGGGTCCCCCTCAGCAGAAACGCTTGGAGCCCAGGCCTGCCGTGGTAAAGCCCAGCAATTCCTGCGGTGCCAACGCCGCAACGTCACCCGGGCTTGGGGGCCGGACCCCCAAACTCATGACACTTCTCCAGCGCTCCAGGGCACGCCAGTGCCCAAAGCAGCCAGGCCCACCACGAAAGGTGGCGTTGGCCAAGGTGGAAGGGGCAGAGCGACCTGTCTCGAGGCTTTGCAAGGGTCATGAGCGGCTGCTGCTCAACAGCTAGCAAGACAAGGGTGAGGCCACAGCCGGGCTGGGTTTGGGGTCTGGGAACGCGTATGTGGGTGGTGAGGGGAGGACGAGCTGCCTGGGTGTCCTCCCTGAACCTGCAGCCGCTCCAGAAAATGTCTCCTGTGCCCTTGGTGCCTGCTATTTTTGGTGTGGAGGTGACCCCCTTTCGCATGTCCCCCAAGGGCTCTGCTTCTCCAGGGGCCGAGAATGAGTCAGAAAGCAAACCAAAAAAAAAAAAAAAAAAAAAAAAAAAAAAAAAAAAAAAAAAGAAAGAAAGAATCGCTGGGTTTCCTGGAGCATGAAGCACGCTGGGCAGGGCGAGTCCCACGGGCGCCACGCAGCCCTGCGGGGATTTGGGGGAAGCGAGCGGGGTGCGGGGCACGCACTCCTCAGCTCTGGATGAAAGGGAAGCCCCTGGCCAGGGCCTTGATGGATGAGTCCCTTGGCACTCCCGGAGCAGCCCTCTGTGCCGGCCTCCGGGAGCTCAAGCAAACGGAAAGGGAATCCGACAGCTGAGGAGAGGCTGTCTGAAATGCCTCCGACGGCATCGCTGCCGGAGCACGGGCGCGCGGCCGCGGGGTCCTGCAGAGCCTGCGCGCTGGCTGCCTCGGGACGGGCGCAGCGGGCTCTGCCGCGCTCCGTTTAGTGCAAGGCCCGGCAGCCGGCGGCGCCGCCGAGTGTTGCAGACCCTCTCGCAAGGGAAGGGCAGGGCTTTTGCTCTATTTGCGATAAGAGTATAGTTTTATCGCATGGACTGTATTTTTTTCTCAAACCCTAAAGTTCTGGTAAAACTGGGCCCACTGATGGGAGTTGTTGCTGGGAATGGAGAGCTCCTGGGACGGTGGGGAAGGAGGAGGCACCTGGCCATGTGTTGCTGTCGAGGGTCGCATCAGGGCACTCAGCGCTGTGCACACACTGCTGGGGGCTCTGCGAGAGCCTCCCGGTGCCCTCCTGGGCAGGGATATCTGGGGGTTGGGGCTAGGGCTTGAACCATGCACCAGGGACTCGAGGGGATCACCCCTGCCTTGGTGACTGCTTCCCAGATGAGAAAAATGGGGACAAGCACCTCTCCTCCTCTATCAGAGCATTTCCATATAGGTTTGCTGGCACAGGTGAGACTTCAGGTGCCCTAAAACAACAGTGAGTGTGCCGGGAACTGCTAAACTAATAATCTCCAATCACTTTTCCATGGCTGGGAGGCTGTGCCACAGCATGGGGCTGGTTTTAGGGATGAGGTACCTTGTCCTCTGTGGAAAAACCTCGGCTATTCCTGCTGGCCAGACTGATGGCAGTGAAGCATCTGGAGACCGGCTTTCCAGCGGCAGGAGGATAAGCTTTTCTCCTAAGCAGGCCAGTTAATGCCTGGCAAAAGCTGCTGCAAAAATCTCTTGAATTACCCGGTGTTTGTTACTGCTGTTATCGCAGAGGCCCCAGCTTGGGCCCCGATGGCCCCACGCGCTGTGCGGACCGCACGGACGTCTTTGCAGGAACGGGCCCTGCCCGCCCGTCGGCGCTCAGCTGGCCCGTCTCCGGTGGCACGCTGAGTCATGGCCCTTGTCCCTGGACACAGCCCGTGAACAAAAACATGTAGTGCTAAAACTGAAAGAAGCATCCAAGCACGCTGCTCGCCTTCTTGCTCGAACACCCCGGGTTCCTGCAAGCCAGGATGGGGCTGCTGGGGCTATGGCAGATGCCGGGGTCGTTGCTGATCTGTGGCGTGCTGGTCCCCGCGGAGGGAGGCAGGCGGGACACGCTGTCGGCGAAGCCCTGCGAGGCGCAGTGCCCTCGGCGCTTCGCTGCAAGAGGCGCGAGCGCCCCGCGCGGGGCAGGACGCCGCCGGGGCGCCGCTGACGGCTTCTCCCTCGCTCGCCAGGTCGAAGGCA
>VZSV01000151.1:1739916-1754332 GCA_013398735.1 Nothocercus julius
GGAGCGAGCGGGGAGCCGGGGCGGCCGGCCCGGGGCCGTCCCAGGACATGTCAGCGTTTGCGTTCGGTGTCTTTTATACAGTTACGGTTTCCTGTCTGTCTGTCTGTCTGTCCCTTCCCCCGCGCTCCCTCTCCAGCCCCCCGATTCGGCCGCCCCGCGGCACCCCGGTCCCAGGGAAGCGGCATGGGAAAGCACCAGGGCCACGCGTGGGGCTGAGCGTCACTGAGCCGGCACGGGGCAGCCGAGCCCTTCCCGCTCCCTTCCCTGTCGCTTGGAACTCGGATTTGTCACTCGTCCGGGAGACGGGTGACTCGTTCCCATGTTAGTTTTTGCAGTCTGTTTTTCACGTCTCCACCAGCTCAGACCGGGAGAGCGGGAGGCAGGAGGAGCGGGCACCGTCCATACAAGCAGCCTGGGTTATTTCCTATAAATCCTGGCGTGACTCGCGTTTTGTAGGTCTCGTTTGCGGGCAGCCTCGGTGGCAAGCGGTGCTGCTGAGCATGCACATCCCCATGTGGAGTCTGCAGGGGCTCAACATTTGGCGATGCCGTGAGATGGGGATGTGCTGCCCCACGAGCTCCAGGAGCAAGAAGAGAAAAGAAGAGTGGCTTAAAGAAAGAAAAAGATGAGTTTTAAGGGGAAAAAACAACCCTGTGCCCAAGGGTAAGTGCTCTGGGGTGCATCTGGGTCTCTGCTCGCTACAGGCACTTGCCAGTCCCCGTTGCCAGCCCCACGATGCCTGTGGCCCCGCAGCGGTGGCTGGGGAGGACTGGCTTTGGCAGTGTACGGCCAGAGACACCAGCACTAATGCCCCGGGTGCTGAGAGCGAGCCCAGGAGCTGAGCAGCCCCCGGCGCCGGGCGGCTGAGCCCGGGTGGACTCATGTGCCCGCATGGCCAAGTGTGGCAGGTGATACACTTTCCTTGGACCGAGCTGAGCTGGCTTTGGGAGCGATGGCTCCTTCCCCTCTCCCGGCCCCGTCACCCCAGCCCCGTGGGGCCGCCCCTGCGCGTGTGCGTGTGTGTGTCTGTAGTTTGCCGTGGGGCGGGAGGAGAGGAGCCGAAGGGCCGGGGCGCTTGCCGCCCCCGCCACGGTGCCTTCCCCAGATTGTGCCGCCTGTGGGCCTCCCCCGCCCCCTTGGTGTAGACAGGGTCTCGTGTATAAAGCACAAACTTCGTTTTTTGGTCTTCTCCGCCATGTCCTGGCCAGGCGGACCCCCCGCCCTCGGGAGCAGTGGGGAGGACGGGGACCATCCCCCCGGTCCCCTGTGGAAATCACTGGCACCACAGGGCCTTGGCACCGACAGAGTGCGGAGGCCTGACCAAGGGCCCAGGAAAAGGTTGGTGCGGCCGCTGCCAAATGGGCACGTTTTCCATTTTCAACCTTTCTGCGGCAGCAACGTGGGTCTGCTGTAACGGGGGGAGAAAAGAACATGGGGGGCAATGACCACCCTGCCCAGGGTTGTGCGGGATGGCTCCGGGCGATGCAGGTCGGGGTCCTGCTGCCCCGAACTCCAGACTTGCTCTGGGCTGCCTTGGGTCCTCCCCGAACCTCCACCCGCTGCCGACTGAAGCCCAGCCATTCCCTGGGGCTCCGGCGATGCCATGACGGCTCCGGCCTCCCCGGACACGCGGGCAGCTTGGCCAAGACAAACGTTGAATTCTTCTTTTTTTTTTTTTTTTTTTGGAAATAAACTAAAACCCTAGAATTGTTGGTGTTTTTACAACTCTAGTGTGGTTCCCGCCTGTCTGGCCTTGTGTCGACCTTTGTAACATTGGCAATAATCCATTAAACGTGACTTTCCTGCGTGCCCTGCCCGCGCCGGCTGTGTGTGTGCGCGCGCGTCGCGGCAGGGACGGCGGCGGCTCCGGGGCTGCGCACGTGGAGGCTGCTGCCTGCAAGGAGGTGGGGGCGCGAGGTCGGTCTGATGCAGGAGCAGCCGGGAGCCTGTCCAGCCGCGACGCTCTGCACCAGGCGGGACCAAAGCTCCATCACTAGCCACAGGGCCACGTGTTGCTCTGTGACTTGTCCGCGGCGCTCAAGGGCCGGAGTAGAGCCTGGCACAAAGCACATGCTCCCTCCATGGTTGTTACAGCTTTAATGTAATTGATTTTTTTATATATATATATATATATATATATATATAATATATATGGGTGTATTTAAATATATTTCTTATTTAACAGTTAGCATCAGTCAGAGGAACTGCCCGTCTTGCAGGGATACAGAACCACACGGCCACACGGATCCTAATGTGGGGCCCCCACACACGCCTGCTCACGCGTAGGCTCTGGGAAATCCTCCTTGCGCATCCTCACACCACCACGGAGCACCCGGTCTTGTCTCCGCTGCTCCATGGGGGCACCCCGGCGGACCCCTCTGCTTCCCAACGGCCTCACGCCAAGTCCAGCGTTCAGCCACCTCCATAGCAGCATCTCAGTGCCTTGAGACCTGGGGCTCCGCAGCCGTTCGTGATGGCCCCTCCTTTTCCCCTGGCAGGACAGGGATCTCCTGGTGGGAGGTACTCCCCACTAGCCTGAGCTCAGGGTACCGCCGAGGACACCAGGAAAGGGAAAGCTTCCTGAACTTGATCCCACTCCATCCCCACACCCAGCAATGCCATCGGGAGCAGCGTGGGACCGAGCCTGCTTCTCCCTTCAAATGCACCCGTCCTCTCAGTCCCCAGGGCCACTGTGGTGTCTTGCACCTTTAGGGTCAGAGCCTGGTCTTCAACACCACGGAGCTCTCTAGAGATCCTGCTGACTTGGAATACACTCACAGGAAAAAAAAAAAAAAAAAAAAACACACAAAACCTGATTCACGGTGAAACAGAAAAGGAGGAACCATAAAACTTGACTCCTCCATTTCTCTGGAGGGTTAAAAACAGTGGTCTGTGGTGAAAAATACCCTGCATCAGGCTTCTCCAACAGGCCCTCTTCTCCCGCTCAGAAATGTTGTCTGGGTGGAAGGAGGAACATGTGCATCTGTTGGGGATTTCTGGATGCCTGGCAGACCAGTGCACTCATGCAGACTCAATGCATTACAGACCTGACGTGTTGTGGAGTTAGGAGGTATGATCAAATGGAGAAGAAAAGCACCCTGACGCTGCTGGCCATCAGCACACTGCTCTAGTGACCATGGCCAGGCAAGTGTATCAAGGTCCGCTCAGGCTCCTGCCACTGCCGTGCCCTGGATCTAAAAGCACCTACGTATCTTCACTGAGTGACTTGGTCCCTTGGTTAAGTGGTAGCCAGCTGAGAAATCTCTCTCTGCAGGCCAGCTACTAGATGCAAAGAACAACTGGGATACAAGGGAGAGGCAGCTAGAGTGCAAGGGAAGCAGGAACGAGAGGGAAAAGAAAGAAAAGAAAAACAGAAGACAGTAGCAGCTCAGCAGTGACACTGACATTGACAGGGACACAGTGATAAAATCTTCGAGGGAGCAACGCGGGGAGCTTTTTCAGGAACCTCTGGCCTTCCCTCTGGGGCACAAACGGCAGCTACTTGTGCCCCAGGCAGCTGTAGGGATAGACCTCCCTGGCGAGGGTCCCCAAGTGTCCTGCTGAGCACTGAGCTGTGACGAGAGCCACCCCAGCGTGACAGCCAGGGGCAACGTGAGGGGGAGGCCAGGGCCCACAGAGAGGTTTAGCTCTGCCACGCATGATGACCCAGAAGAAGAAAGGAGAGGAGGAGGTGTGAGAGGGACATCGAATTACTGCCACCCTAAAGGCATCCATGTAAAGTGAGAGCATAGGGGAGGGGTGGTGGGAAACGCAAGTTGGGACGGTGCTGTTGAAGAACATATCTCCACTGGCACTAGGAACCAGGCTTGGCCTGCATTGGCCATCTCTGAAAACATCTTGGAGAAGGACATAACAGGAGAGGAAGGGGATTTAGTCTCTGTTATGGATGCCTTGGGTAGGTTGGGAACTGGCACATCAGAGGCTCCAATGCCTGAACAACACGTGGGTGAGAAGACTGCTGGTGTCTGATCCGTCTTCCCGTAAAGTGCCCTACCCTCACCAAACACCCCGGGCTCCTCCAGCCAGTCCAGCTGCCAGACTTGACAATTTCTGCTGGACATGAAGCCCACTGCAGCCACTCTTTTTCCATGAGGTTCACCAGTTTCTTTAGGCACCTGAGCAAAACCCAGAGTAGGAGCACAGCCATTTAAAAACAATTTAATTCCCAGGCCACGTCTAAGGACTGTCCCTGCGTGGAACTGAGGCGAGGGATGCCCGTGGGCCCTGAGGGTTTGGGGCAATGCAGACACTGTGTCCCTCTGCTAGGAGGTCACTGCAACAAGCTGAGGTCACTGCTGTCCCATCCTACCAGGGGCTTCGAGCAAATTGCTTCTTCAGAGAGTGCCTGGAGCCTGAGCAGAGCCATCTTCCCTGTCAAGGGGAAAGAGGGAGAGAAATGCGAGATGTACTTTCCCTCGTGCAGAAACGTTAGGACAAAAACAGCGAGGAAGAAGAGAAAAAGGGAGGGAGCAAGAAGGGACACGCATGCTGTCATGACTAACCATTTCAAATGCTTTCAGATCAAGAAAGCAGGTAGTGCCTCCCACCTAGGCCTAGACTAGAAAGAGCTTTTCTGGAGGCAGGGGCTCCCTGCTCTCCAGCCATAAATGGGGTGTGCTCAAAGGCTGAACAACTGAGTCCCCTTTTGCACACCCACCCGCATTCACACATTAAATCCCGTCCGGCTCTGGAAGCGTTTTCCAGTCTACCCTGAGCAGATTTCTCAAGTGAAGGTGCTTTTCCTCATGGGGGAAGAGAGTGGCAGGGAAGGGCTGCGGGGATCTCCCAGTCAGCATTCATTAGCTCTCTCTGGAAAGAAGATTTCGCGGCATCGCTGGACGGTGTCCTGGGGGGACTGGACACTGTGTCCCACCGTTCGGGGATCGTCATAGATTTCATAATCGTTCCCTCCCTGCAGGAGAAAACAGGGAAAACGTTAGCAGAGCGTCATTAGGGCCTCCTCCTCCAACAACACGCAGTGTGTTTTGTCCCACCAGGAGCCTCCATTTGCTGTCCCTGGCGCCAGGGCGCGCAGCCGGCCCGCCGGGCTCCCGTGCAGCACCTCGGCAGGCAGCAGCCCTGCGGGAGGCTCAGGCTCCGCTGGCTCCCTTGCTACTCACACAGCCCCTCTCCCTCCCTCTTCTGTGCCACCGTAGAGCACTGCATCCCCTGGGGAAGACGGGAAGGCCCTAGACCAGCACAGCTTGTCAGGGAGGGCAGGGTTAACCCAGTCCTGTTCATGAAGGGTCTACCGGGAGATGGGGTGGGAACATCTGCCAGCATCTGGAAGGGAAAGCACCAAGGGGATGGCTAAGCAGCAGGGAAGCATCACCCTCCACCAGGCTAAAGGGAGGGCAAAGCTGTTCCTGAAATTCTCTCTTCTGTGTTGGGGCTTGACTTCTGCGTCTTGGTGGCCCCAGGAACGTCTGACACCACCAGTGTATGTGGCAGGGGGGCAAGCACTACTGACGCAGACCCAGCACAGCAAATCCAACGTCATTTTGGCACAGTCCAGATGGATTTGCAAACGCCACAAGCCTGCTGCAAACGTGCCCACGCGAGAGCATCTCTCCTCCTGCACCGCTAGAGGTCTGTCGGCCACTAGCAGAGGCTCCAGCACAGGGAGCGGTGAGGGAGCAGCTCGGCACGGCGCTTGCTCGGAAAGGAGACGGACGCTGGGCTCCTGGCGGGTACTCACAGGGGTGGTCTCGTTCCCAAAGAAGTGGATGGTGTCAAAGCGCTCGTCGTCAAGCACGTCGAGGCAGTAGCGCTTGTCCCAGCCCTCCGGGAAGACGTCGAAGCTGATCATGCCACCTGCCAGCAGAGCCAAGGGTGTGGGGCGGCGCGGCCGGGCGCCCGCGCCGGCACGGAGGGCACGAGGGGGCGCGGGGGCCCTCCCCGCACCGCGGCACCCGACGGTGCTCCAGCCCGAGACGGGGACCGTGCTGTTTCCATGGCAACCGGCAGGGGTGACATCAGCACGGCCGCGGTGACATTGGCGCGGCTCGCGTGACTCCGGCGGATGCGAGCGGCAGCCGGCGGGCATGGCGGGGGAGCCGCGAGACGCAGCTCTGTCGGGCGCAGATTTGGGGATTAGGCCTCACAGATCCGCGCTGACGCGCTCGGCCCCGACCCGCGGCAGGAGTGGGCGCTGAGCCCACGTCCGCAGAGAGATACGGGCATCAGGCTCCCCACCGGGCTCCTGTGCGGACGTCACTGATGTCTCTAAAACGACTGCTCTGAAGCTGCTTAACCCTGCACGTCCTGGGAGCTCCTGGCGCTCTGCAACCCAAAGCGAAGCCGGCACATTGCCGGCAGCCGGAGAGGTGTCAAGGCAGACGGGGCGGACGTATGGCAGTGCGGGAGCTTTGCAGGGGACACGTACGCCCACGCAGAGGCCACATCCACACGCACAGTACAGTCTATACGGGTGAGAAGCCGGCCCTGGTCCTAGGTCAGGCCGCGTTATGCCCTGCTCTGCTTTGGGGCGCTCGCTAAGCCCATGCGGCACATCCCCATCGGCTGGGGTGCTCGGCGTCCTGCGGGAGAGAGATTTGAAGCCAACCTCTTCTGCTGCCCAAAGAGGCCTGGGGGGGGTCCTGAACCTGCCTCCCATTCCCCATGCACAGGGGAAGGAGCCTGCGCAGGGGCAGAGGCAGAGGGGGCAGAGGATTTGCCAGGAGGCTGGGTGATCTAGGCAAGGCTCTGTGGTCCTGAAAGGAGCGAGTGCCCTAGGAGATCGGGGACGGTCCAGGCTCACATGCAGAGTCTGCAGCGGAGCGAGAAATAACCCTGAACGCCCATTTTCTGGGACAGTGCTCTCAAAGTCCTTCCTTTTTTGGTATCCACAGTTATTGATCTGTGAAAAATGCTGTGTTTCTGTCCTTTTAAACAGAGCTGGGCAGTAAGAAGGGCTCCTGACGCAGCTGCAGTGGCGGGGAGGCAGACAGAGCGGGAGGCAGGCCTGCAGCGAGGACCGCAGGCACCGTCCCTGCTCTGGGCAAAGCACGGGGCTGCGGCGGCATCTCCCGCCACCGCGGCGGCTCGTGCCCTCCAAGCCTGCGACGAGGCACCAGGAGCCACCGTCTCACAGAGGGCCACTTCCCTGCACCTGTTTCTGGATGCCTGACCCGAGTTACCCCGTGCTTCCTCTGCAGAGCAGCCCGCAGTGCCCATCGTCTTCCTGTTGTCCTGCTCTTGCACCCTGTGTCCCTGGGGACATGGCTGAGGGCCCTTTGGCTTTCTCTGCTCTGACAAACAGCCCATGTCGATGCCGCAGGCTGCACAAGATGCTCTTGGCAGGACACCGAAGGGAGAGGGGAGGGACACTTGGGATGGGGGACGCTCTCGGAAGACCACAGGGCCAAGTGCTCCACACAGGCCAGGAGTGGAGCGTCACCAGCTGCGCGCCAGCCCCGTCACCCTCTTGCCCTTGGGCTGGATTTTCATGCGGTACCTCCTTATGTTAACACACACCTGTCCTTTCCACCAAGAGCCTCTTACAAATTCGGCCCCACCACTTACATAACCTCGTTTTCCTGCCCGTCCCCACCACATTTCCAGGACAGCTCAGCCCCTCCTTCCCTTCCTCGCCCTCGCTAAGCTGGCTGCCAAAGTGCCGCTCTGGCCCAAGAAGTGGCCCTGCAAAAGGCCGCGGGAGCCGCAGACTCCCTGCCGCTTGGCAGCTCGGGAGCAGAGAGGCGCGCGAGGCTCCCTCCTCGCACACCGCTGCATTCCCAGGGGAGCCTGCGCAGAGGACGGGACATGCCCGGAGCTCCGCTGGCTGCCCTACCGGCCGTGCTTGAGCCAAAGCAGCACAGCGAAATAGAATAAGACACAGAAAACACCGCAGGGCAGAAACCCGTCTCTACGGCTGATTCCCCGAGAAGAAAATCTACAGCAGAGTTTGCTCTCTGCCCACTGCCCTGGACTCCCCTGGAACAACTCCCTAGGAACAGAAGATCTCCGTGCTCTTGCTGCGATCCCCTGGGAATCACAGCTCCAACCAAGCCCCTGGAGGGAATAGCCAGGATTCTTGCTCCCCTTCCCAGAATTTAAAGGGACACATAGTAGAGAGGCCAGTGCAAAGCTGGGGTAGCACCTGCTGCTCACCTCGAGAGAAGCGCAGGCCTTTGCCAGCAAACTCCCTCTGCAGAGCTGCCACAAACTTCTCCCGGATCCGCTCTTTCTGCAGAGAAAGAAAAGGGAGGAAGAAGGGTCTGAATAAATAACTGGATGTTGCCAGTCTACTGTAATCTGTTGAAAGGAGCCCACTGGGCAATAACTCTAGTGCATTTCTCTGCTCCGATCCCACTCCTGCTCCTCACCTCCCTGAGCCTCCTGGGAAACCTCTGTGCTCTGCAGGATCCTGATCTGATCCTGAACGGCCACTATGCAGACAGCTTCAGTTCCCGGTGCCCAATCCCCCCCTCTTTGGGAATATAACGCTGTTTAACCAGCTTCCACCCATCCTGGTGGAATAAGCAGCCCCACGGTCTGTCTATAAGGACACTAGCTTAGGTCAGCTTCAGCAGGCAACTGGGAAGAACAGACCACACACATCCCTTGGCAATGAAATGCCGCTGCTTCAGCTTCCCAGAGGTCAGCTCCCCAGTCCAAAGTTTCCAGCTTTGTTTACATGTCTTGCAATGTCTGACTGATCCCTGTTTCCCAAGAAATCTCCCACAGGTAGTAACTGCTTTGAGCGCAAGCCAAACATTTCAGGGATCGTCCTTGGCCCTCCCAGTCTGGGAAGACCACTGGTTCCAGCTCTTTTAGGGCTAGGTCAGTGGGAGAGGCAAGAGGGGTGCTGGGCCATCCTGGAGGGGCAACCTCCTGTTGCTGGCAAGTTTGGGGCTCTCTGAGGTTTTCAGGGGGGTTCTGTCTTTGTTGTGAACAAGGAACCTCCTGTGAAATACGGATCTCCTGCATCACAAGGAACACCATTGGCAGCCTCATTGCACTGGTCACCCCCAATGAAGTTAAATTCTTCCCTTTATCTACACTGCTGCTTAGACTTTCTGACCAGCAGTCCTGTCTCCACCTGGCTGCGAGCGTTGGCCTGATTCACAGCTTGGACCTGGGCTCCTTCCCTCGAGCAGGGGAGAAGCAGCAAGACCCAAGAGCTGTGATGGTGCAAGACCAGCGGAAAAGGGGAGGGTGAGCCCAAGACAGGCCCGCACACCTTGTCCAACTCGGAGAACTCGATTCGCTCCTCTGGTGTGCAGCTCCGACCGATGGGGGAGATGTTCAGCATCCCGTTGCGAAACTCAATGAAGGTCCCTCTGTATTCAGACAACGGCACAAGGTTATGGAGGCTTTTACAGCAGGGATAGGCAGAGAAAAACAGACCTTTCCAAGGGAATGACTGCTCAGTGTCTGCAGGAACATGCAGCAGGAAACAAGTTGTGTCCCCCATAGCTACTTGCGCTTCAGGTATACAAGAGCCTTGAAGATGCCCAAGAGGCCTGTGGCAGCAGACCAAGGCCAGGCTTCGACAGCTCTACTTAAGGTCTCCCAGAGTCTCACAGTTTTATGAAAGAAGACTGAAAGAAGAGAAACAAGGCTTTTTTTTTTTTTGTGCAAACCTTGGGGACTAACTGGAGGCAATAGACTGAGGTGAGATGCTAGGAAACACTTTCTATTGTTATAATAACTGCAAGTACAGCTATGATCCAGACTGCACCAACTACCTGTCGAGACTGAGGCATCTCCACCCTGGAGGCTTTTCAGAAATTTCATCTGCGGTAGATGAACTGGGTGGAGTTTGCGGTACCTTGAGGCAGGAGGATGGAGCAGGTCAGTGTAACTCACTCCTGATGCAAGGTGCTGGCTGATGAGCAATCAGCACCTCTTCCAGGGATATGATGAGGCAGGACCTGCAGGATCTTTGGGTCTCTCTCCATTTCCCCTCCCAACATCTTTGACTATGGTTCTTATCCCAGCTTGCACAGATAGGACAATTTCCTGCTTGCCACCCTCACCCTGCACTAACACTGCTACTCTGCCAGTCCCTCCATGGGCTAGCAGAATACTCCCTTCTCTTCTCTCTGTGAGCAACCAGGCCAGTTTTGCTGACTTCGCACCCCGGAATAGCTTTCGGAGGGTTCAGCCCAGCACCAGTGCTGCTGTTGCTAACATCAAGGGAGGACCGCACAGTCAATTGGAAAAGAGATTCAAAGCTCTTGTAGAAACCTAGCTGAGAAGGAAGATCCCTTTCCAGCGGAGGAGTCCTGTGCTCAGTAACCTTCTGACGTCCCTTCCAGCCCTGCCTGCTGCTGCTCTGTGATGGAGCACTGATTCTAGCCTTCCCCAAACTCACTGTCCTGACTTACATGCTGAAGGAGGAAGGAGACACAGGCAGTCGTATCTACAGCCTGCTGGGCAGCACCGCAGCAGTGCCGGGGGTCTGGAGGCTCAAGCCCCAGGCCAGCGGGGGCGTTCATCAACATCAGTTCAAGCCCTTGCTCCGCTAAAGATCCCCAAAGCCTAAACCCACAGAGGCACTTAGGAGCTGAAGCCTTGTTGGGTGTTGAGCAACCAGAGAGCAGTGAGGCAACCAAAGAGCCTTGAGGTGTCTGGGCCCCAGCCCACAGTTTCAGGGGCATGTTTAGCCAGCGCTCCTGCCGAAGGGAGCCAGCCATCCCAGCCCCTCTCGCAAGGGCTCGTGTTGTCACACGGTGACTCAGATGCAAACACTGATTTGGATCACAGTTGGGCAATTTTCATTTAAGTCTCAATTTCAAGCCAATCGCTCCCCTGCACCGGTTCACTGTACAAACGGTGGTGCCCACACACAGGAGAGAGCGGGCGCAAGCGGCTGGGCCAAGGGGAGGGCAGAACAGCCTCTTTCAGTGGCAGCGCTGGCTCACATTTTATGTGCGATTATTCAAACGCTGTGAATGGCTTCAAGCATTTATGAAACTGTAGTCTGAGGGGTGGCTTGACATTACACCCAACTGGTTTAACTGTAGGCTGCATCTGGAAACAACCATCCTGTCCTTCCATGTCCATGCCACCTGTCCCCACTCCTTTGTTTCTGCTGGATCTAGAAATGGTGTGATAATAAGGCAAGCTGATCCGACGGACACTATCCTTTTCTTCCCACTTTTGCCTCAGGCCAGGCCCTGTTGTGCTGGATCTGATGCAGGGGAAGCGATCAGGGGCACACGGTTGGGAGCACAGCAGGGCCAGCCTCATTACCAGCGGCTTGAAGTGACTCCGAGTTAGATGGAGCGGGAAACCATGTGTCCAACCCCTGGACTTCCCTGCCGAGGACTTCAGCCCTCCCTCCCTCCGTGTGGAGCCTCACGTGAACGCTCGCGCCTGATGCTCTCACCAGGGACAAGCTGTTACCATTGTCTTAAAACAGACGCGGGCAGCAGCTGTACCCGGTTTCCAAGGGAAGAAAAGCTGAGGGGCAAAGAGCAGGCATTATGCTGGAAAACAGTGCAAAGCCTCCAGAGCACAGACTGTCCTACATGGCTTGCCCACACTGCTCAGCTCAGTGGATCAGTGATCCTACATGGGGCCTCTAGATATTAAGATAAAACCTGCCAGACTTGGAGCAAAGACGAGCTCAGTAGCCCAGCTGTTCTCAAGAGCACTCTGGAGGCCCAAGGTCCCTAGGAATCAGCGGTGCAATTCCCGTTGGTGTGGGACTGAATCTTTACCGTTTCTTGGGCAGCTTCAGCAGCGCCATGTAGTTGAGACAGAAGTTGATGAGATCCTGCAGCAGCTCTTCTCCCAGGTGGTCCTGAATGGCCTAGGGGTGAGAAGGGGGAGCGAGGAAGAGGAGGACATACGAAGCCTGGGTTTCTGCTCACTTATCACGAAGAGAGCCCCCCCAGGAAAATGGCAAAGCCTTTTTGGACTAGACTTTTCTACCCAGTGTGGATGGTATGCAGCGAGGGGAGCATAAGACAGCAGGAACCATTCTTGTTTCTGGCCTTTTTGGCTCTTCTGCCCTACAGGAGCAGCGGCCATAGCTGAGGTGGTGCCATAAAACATGTGAGCCCCAGCATAGTCAGCAGCTGGGGGAGCGCAGGCCCCACGCCTTGCTTGACCCCAGGAACACGAATAGGAGGAGGGGGACGGTCCAGCCCAGCTGCTGGGGAGAACAGATGGGGTTGCCTTTCTGAGCGGGACCAGACACTGCTCCCCATGGCGCTGCTGGGATGCCCGGGGACAGGGAAGGAGAGCGGTGTGTGCAAGAGCCGCTGCGCCTACCTGCTTGGAGACCAGCTGCCCGTTCTTGTATTGCACCGTACCATTCTCGGCAAAGACGTAGTCAAATTTACTGATGACTGGAGGGGAGGAAACAAAGGGAGGGAAAAAATTAGTCCTGCTTCATCCTTTGGAGAGGAAAAGAGGCCACATGGAAAAAGAAACGCTGCCTGTATTCAGGACCCAGGGAGCCTTTCTCCGTAAGCCTTAGCACTGCACTTCTCATCGCCCCGTGCTCAGCAAGCGAGCACCATCCCACACTGCTCCCTATCCTGTGCAGAGGGATGTCATCCCCAGCTCCCAGGCAGGATGCTGAGGCACGAGGTGGGAAGTGACCTGACCGAGGTTCAGGGACCGTATCAGTGGCAGAACTGAGATAAGAGCTCCCAAAACATCAGGCTTTCCACCGCGTGCACGTCCTGCTCCCTCCCTTCCCCACTGCCAGGATAGTCCCTGGATGTAGTTACTGGTTATCTAACCCCAGCCTCTCTTGAGGGCAGTAAACAGACCACTGCCAGCTCAGCGATTAATCTCATGCTCCCCTGAGTGATGAATTGCTTCACGGTGCAGCCTCTCTCCACTAATGGGGCAGAAGAGAGACCTTAGTACCCAGCCGCATGTTTTATGCTGATACTGGAGAGGAAAACAAGGCAGAGCGAGACAGGCCGCCTTCCTTGCTCCCCCAGTCCCTCCTCTACCTCCTGTCCCCACCTGCCCTGCCCAGGTAGCGCTTGTGGCTCGTCCCCCTCCTGGTGCTGTTCAGGGCCGCCCGGGGCTGGTCCAGCAGCTCTCGTAGCTGCTGCAGTCCTGGTTGCAGCCCAGCACAAGAGCCGCAGGGGGCGGTTGGCAGCAGGCCCGCCCCCACGGACCCGCCTGGACATTATTTAGCCTTTAAACGGTGGCTCCTTGGGCCCTGTCAGCGGTCAAAGAGCAGCGGCCACAAAGACTGGCTTGGAGGAAGCTTGTTGGTTTTGGATGTACGCGATCCCTCTGCATACAGCAGACCCCGTGCCGGGGGGCAGGGAAGTCCCAGAGGCTCCAAAATGTGCATCAGTTCCTGCCCGCCCTGGCGTCTGCCCGACACCCTCCCCAGCGCCGCTGTCCTCTCACCTTCATCACCCTCGCCCAGCTGCTCGGCTATCTTGGAGTAGTCGGAGCCTCCCACCACCCCGATCTTCACGCGCTCCCGCAGCTCCCGCAGGAACTTGTCCACTTCTGGTTCAATTTTCTGGAGGGGCAGGAGCAAAAGCGCCAGGTTGGGCTGCAGCTGGGCGAAGCAGAGGAGCTGCAGGCCCTGGGGCTGCGCGCACCAGAGCCACCCCAGCACCCGGCCCTGGTGGCAGCGGGGTCTCTCCTTCCCCCTCCCAACACACCCCTGGGGCTGAGCAAAACAACAGCCCCTCACTTTCTGCATCTGTTTGCAGCAGCCTCCAGCAACCGGACACAGGCCGGGAGGGAAAGTGGCTCCCTCCTGCCAGCAGGACCCCACTGCTCAGCCCCGCGGTGCTGCACTCGTCCAGGGCAGCTGGTCTCCACCCCATGCCGCTGGGGCAGGAGAGCGGGAGGCCAGGCGGCATGGACAGGTAGCAGAGGAGGAGGAGGAAACCTCCACGCAGGGCAGTTTCTGGATGCACCGGTGCACCTGTGATCCTTTACCCTTCGCACAGGAGGGCGGATATCAGTCCCCAACCTTTCCAGTTCCCGCGCCCTGCTTGGCCAGGCCTCGTGCAGCCCCAAGGGCAGAGGGGAGCAGGGAAACGTGACACCCCTGGACCTTCGGCAGCCCAAGTTGCTCACAAACCAAGGCGAGAGCCCCGCAGGGCGGTTCCCCACATCGCGAAGCGCGAAGTGCCCCCCACTGCACCACCAACTGCCCCAGCTCGGGGCGACCCTGGGCAGGAGGGGGGCTGCCCCCACGCAGCCCATGCAGCGATGGGGCACCCGGACTGCCCATGCCTCACACCATGCCAGCCGGCACGGACAGCGCCATGCACAAGGGCTGGGTACAGCCCCCTCACAATGTAAAGAAAAATAAATAAATGAAAATAATTTTTAAAAAGGAAAATAAATTATAAATAAATAAATAAATAAAAGAAATAGGAAAGCGCGCGCCGCCGTCCCGCCGCTGGCTGCGCTTCTCCATCCCCTGGAGGAAGGCGCCTCTGCCGGC
>VZSV01000151.1:1754817-1777121 GCA_013398735.1 Nothocercus julius
CCATCAGCTGGCTGAAAGGCATCACCTCTCCCTACAGGCTTCACTTCCCGCACGTTGCTGTGGCCGGGTTATAAATAACACGTCCGGCCCGGCGCAATGAAAAATAATAGGCTTAGTTAATCTGCAGGCACCTCTCCCAAGGGACAGCGGGGTTTTTCCTGGGCGCTGCTGCACCTACAGTGCCGCCGTGTAGTTCAGGGCTGCAAAGATGGAGTGACCTCGCAAGCTGGAATCCGCCAGGAATTTTGCTGCCCTAAGGAGAGGAGGAAGTGACTGGCACCCGTTTGCTGTTCCTGCCTGTAAATGTGTCTGTAACGAAAGCTCCTCTTTTGTGAGCAGCTCACGTTGTGCGCACCAAGGTGAGTCCATTTCTTGCAGTAACTTCTGCTGTGACCTGCTTGGCAGTTACTCCCCCACATAATTTAGGATCTAATTGGGCCGTCTGGTAAGATCATATTCATAAGGCTCAGTATTCTGCAGGCCTGTTATGTAACAGCAGGCAGCCTGCCTAGCGGCGGTCCCATATGAAAACTCCAGTCTTTCCTGAATTCCCTTCTAACAGCAGTGACAACTTGGATTTTTCAGTCTTTTTTGTCCACTGCTTTGCTTTCCTTCTCTCCCTGGGACACTCTGCCAGGCTGTAGCTGTGCCAGAGCTGGGAGAAGAGCTGGTCTGATAGCATTTTCTGAGTATTATTTGCTTCTAGGAAATTATGCAACCACTCCACCCCCATTCTCTGGTGCCTTCTGAGACTCCATCTTTGCTAATGATTCTGTTTTTTTCTGCTCCCACATACATATAAGAACAATGTTAAAAAAAAATCTCAATGCTGTTGGCCTGCTATGCCAATATTCACCCTTTTTCCTGAGGAGCATCCAGGGAAAAGCACTTGGGAAACTGGGATGGGGGAAGCACATCCTCGGGAGGGCAGTGGCTGCGAGCCCTGAGTGTGGCTGCGAACTCTCTGGGCCGCTCTGGACGCTCCATGCGGTAGGGACCTCTTTTTGTACTGTGCTCACTGGAGAGGCATGGAAGTGGAGCCGGGGAGACCTCTGAAACAGCGGTGGAAGAGGAGGTGGCATGGAAATTGCTTGGAGATGGTGCCACAAGCCATAGCGGGGTATATCGGGACTCTGACTTCTTTATGCTACAAAGGATCCCACTGAAAAGGAAACTCTTGAGACTGTCCTGTCACAGCAGGTAGCTGTGACGTGGCAAGGAGCATCCGGGTGAGCTCCAAGCCCGCTCCCCATGTATGCACCACCCCGCACAAAAGACTTGAGTTTTCAGAGTATCACAGGTGCATGAAACGGGCACAGTTTCACTTGCCTTTACAGAGAAGTTTGGGATGTGAAGAGGCTCCAGTCTCTCTCCCCATGTCCAGGCAGCAGCACCCGTTATCTTGTGAGAAGCAGAATGCAAAGGTGATTTCTGAAAAGTAGGTGATTTGGTGTCTGCTTCACCCTAGGTCTCCTGGTCCTCCCTCTGGATGAGCTGAGGCTACTGCTCACTCTGGCAATGCGAGTAGTTGAGATGGCAACAAGAGGCTCCTCTGCTTCAAACGAGGCATCGAGTGGTCTTGGAGAGCTGTTACAAACTGTACCTGCCCTGGCATCGACATCTCTGCAGAAACACCGTCTCCTGGGCCGCCTTCTTCATGGCCTGGTGATGATAACCTGCACCTCAAACACTGCACTCTGGTCTTGGACACACTGAAGCTTCCGGAAAGCAGCAGCTTTCCGGAAGAAATATCTGCTTGATATTTATGCTTAATTTTTTTTTAATTTGGTTTAAGATTACACTCTATTACAAGGCTCGCCTGTGTGTGATTACTCCCCGATTAGCCAGGGTGTGAAGATTTACTCCAGAATATGAATATTTCAAGGTGTGTCTGTCATTGCATGCTAAAGAATGAGTGGAGTCACCTCCATGAATCCAGATTGCTTCGCTACCAGAAAGCAACCTGGTGTTCCTCCGGACATTGGAGCTGCCTCCTAATCCCCAGGGCTCTCAGAAAACAGAATGCTGGAGCCGGACACACAGCCACCTCCCGGGGGCTTCAGAAACACAAACTGCTGTGCTCAGCCTTGCAGTTGTTATTGGGTCACCTTTCTTCCCACTTGGACTCCTAGACATCAGAACATACTTTGCAGTCTCTTGCTATCAAACGCATGTTTTCAAAAGAAAAAAAGAAAAAAAAAATCATCCCAGTTGTGTACAACCTTAGCATCCTTGTGCTTTGGGAAGCTGGGCACTCATCCCCTTCCACACAGAGCTCCCCTGCACTCCTTGCTTTCAGGAGGAACGGGCACGTCGCTGCTCGCTGGTATTTCCAGGCTGGCCTGGACTGTGTTGGCTGCTGTCTGGCCTCAGCATCTCACCTTCCTGCAAGCTTCCTGCAAACCACATGCACCTTCCTTGACACTGTGTTAAAGAAATAGCAATCTGGTTCCAAAAGGGGGTAGAACAAATGAAAGGGAATTTGTTCCCTTCTCCTTTAGCAGATGTGGAGACTAAAATTGGAACTAAAAGTTATTGCTGTGTGTATGCACGTTATGTCCCTATTCCCGTGCAGCACACAGCAGTCCCACCACCCTAGCTAAACTGGGGAAACATAGAGAGGACACAGTCTCCCAAGGAATCTGGGTGCCAGTCTTTCCTTGTCATCTGAGGCCAACGAGGAGTCTGTTTTGAAGGCCGCGCTTATGGGCACCTTTTCCCTTAGGCACCGCGTTGAAAATCGGCTCATTCCACACGGGTTCAAGCAGAGCCTTTGGAGAGGATGGTCGGCAGGAGCAGCTCCCCACCGGCCAGCAGCGGGTCCAACGCGGAGCAGCAGTGCCAGGGCAGAGCTCGGTCCCGCTGAGACACGACGGCACCGCCACCTCCTGGCGCTCCGCTGGAGTAGGAACTCCATTGAAACACATGTCTGCTTTTGCAGCAAATTCGCACCGCCACAGCTTTCCAAATTGTGATTTTTTTTTTTTTTGCTTTGCTTTCTCCATCTTATTTCTGTCATGTGGCCTTAGAAACCTGTTTCCAGTCCACAGGGAACCAAAACATCTCCCTAGATGCTCTTAATGCCATTTGATACAAGCAGGTGAGGACTGGCGCGTTCGGTTTTACCTGCCTTTGGGTTAAGCATGTGCAATTGTGTTTACTCCTTAGTGAGTCAGCTGGGTTCTCTCTGAGGACAGAAGCGCCACGGCTTAGTTACTTCATACTTCACAGACACATTTAGAGCACCCTTGCGGATCCCTCCATACATTCACCTGACTGCTCTTTGGACACGCAGCAGCTGTGGTTGTGGATAAAGCGCCTGTAAACCAGCAGCAAGGGCAAATACTTGGTTCCCAGATTAGAAGGTAAGCGCCTCAGTGCCGACCTCTGTCTAGTGCTGCTATTACAGTTGACATTTTCCTTTTGTATGTGTTCCCAGATATTTTACATGGAGCTAATGCTGGTACTTGCTTGCGGATCAGCATCACAGCTAAAGATCACAGCCCAAAATAACCACCGTCACGTGCCCTTTGTTAGAAGCCGTTTGCTACTACAGACCTGATAGAGACCGTTGCAGGAACCAGGAACCGCGCAATTTACCATTTCCGTGGCCTCAGGAAGCGTTCAAAAGGCTGAACCAAGCACAGAATATTTTTACCCCAGAGCCAGGCACTCCTCCTTCAATATCCTACCACCAATATTGCATCTGCAGCTACAAGCACCAAGCACGAAGGCTACTTAGAGCTTTTTGTTTGGTTTTCCTCCTTAAAAGTATCAGCACTGACACAACTGGGGTGAAGTCAGAGCCTGTATGGTGTTCGAACTCTGTCAGGCCTCTTCTTCAATAGCAGATACTTTCTTTCTTGCTCACCTAGATGAGAAATGACTGTTCAACACGCAGGTCTTGTTTACAAAAAAGTTTTCCCCCGGCTTAGGCAGGAGTATTGGCACGAGCAGCTCCAGCAAAGGGCTGCTTCCAACAGCAGAACAGGACACAGCTTCCTAGGACAGCTGCAGTTTCCGAGTGGGGGCAGAGTGAAGTGGGGGACTTCTGGGCAGCTGTGCAGACACACACACACAAACGGGAACATTGCTGTATTTGTTTATTGTAATAAGAAAAAAAAAAGGGGGGGAACCCCCAAAACATCACTTTTCAATGATGTTCTTAACATTTTTAAAATGGCTTGGAGAAAGCCCAGTAACACAAGACGGAACAGTAAGTTGGGGCAAATGGGTTCTGCTCTCTTTCGGGAGTTAGCTTCCCTGCCCCTTTGTCAATCAACTGGCTGAAATTCTTGGCTTATATACACTTACATACATTTCTCATTCTAACTTATATTCCTATAAATAAGTATGGCTGGGTGGAATGTTGGGCACACAGTTCTGCAATCGTCACAAATCCGTCTTTGGAGAGAACAGGTTTCTAAAAGGCCTGACTCAGTATAGGGATCTCGCTCTTCAGTACATTCAAGCAAACAGGATCCCCTCCTGGAGGTCTTATGCTACAGAGCAGGCCCAGACGAAAGGATGTCCTTGGGGGTCCTTGGGGAGCTCCTTTCAGAGCTCCATTGCTACTGCAAACAGAGTATGTCCAAGTGACATTGCACCTGGTGATACTGAAAGAGCAGTGTTATCTCTGCAAAGGGACTGCTTGGGAGGGGAAAAGGCAACTGCAAGAGACGGAGTGAACCTCTTCCTTTTCTTTCCTCCCTCCTGACAGGATGTAACCGGTCTTGAAGGAGGCAGCCAAGCAGAAGGCAGGCTCAGGACCACGGCGGGATGGACACGCAGGACGCATCGGCGCCAGGCAGGGGAGTGTGGGGCCAAGCCCTTGGTGTGAGAGCTGCCCTGAATGGAAAGCAGAACGCCTGGCCTTGCTTGTCTTGCAAAGACAAGCCACCTCCGCCGCGCTGCTTTTGGGTGCTCAACGAGCACAACCATGTTGGGCTGCTGCACCCTATCAAACTGGCTATACCTGCTCGCCTGGGGAACCTCCAGGATCTCCACTGCTACTGTGTTTTAGACACCTACCACAGATGAGAGACCAGTTACTCTTTGCAAAATAGGTATGGGAAAAGACTGGAGAGGTTATAGAGAGAGAACAGGAACATTAAGGTATGGCTTAGCAGAACGCAAACACTTACCCATTCCTCTCCAAAAGCACCAAAAACTGCTCACAAATGCTTTATTACTGAGTGACCTCCCCCTTTCCCTCCCCCACAAACACTGACTTTCAGTAGGGGAAATGGAGGAAAGATTGAGAGCTTTTGTATAAACCAGAACTAACCGTTAAAGTTCTTTCAGAGTCCAGTATATCAAATACTTAGGGAGAAGTTGATGGCACAAGCAGAGAATGACAGAACGAGAAAGACATTTTGGGCTGCAACGACTACTGCTGTGCACTGCGAGCAGGTACATTCCCAAACTGCAGAATGCACCAAAAGTACCTTGTTTTTATGTATGTAGTGATTTCACAAGATGCAGGGCAAAAGCATATTTGATGCAGCCTCAGTAAGCTGTAGTTTTTCTTTGTTCCATCCACAGAAAAATATGAATCATTATAGTTCTCACTGAATAATAGCACAAAAAAAAAGTTATTATTTGGGGAGAAAGTGTCCCGCAGAGAAAAGTTATCTACTTTAGGTAGGCAGGAGTTTTCCAGCGCAGGACGTTTAAGGTGCAGGACTGAACTTGTTACAATTCTTTTCACAATAAAGCACTGGACAAAGGGCTATACACTTGCATAGACGCTTTATCAGCAGCATCCAGCGTGTGCAATCCCCCTTTATGGAGAATCAGCAGCGCTTTGGGATTTGGGGAATGTTCCAGTTGTCTGATGACTCTTTTCTTGTGTTCCTTTCTAAAAGTAATTGCTACAGAGTGGTCCAGATAAAAGTGTATATACATGCCTGAAAAGTGAATGTGCTTATTCTTTCCCTTATCTTTTCCCACTGCAAATAACAACAAAGCTCTAACAGCTTTAAACTGGGAGATGTAGTACTGATGCAATCTAATATCAGTCTGAGGATAAAACTGCTTCCTTATGTGTCCTGATAAATGCAGCTGTTCCACAGAAAAGCTTAAGTTTAGACTTACACATTTTCTTTAGATTTGGGAAGACCAGTTACCTATTTCTCTTACACTTAATCAGAGTCCTGCTTTGGATGTGAATGCTTTGGAAAGGACAGTGATATCTGAGAAAGTTGAAACTCCTACTGTAGCTGCAACTGGATATTGAAAGACAGAATCGTCCTATCTTGTATTATTATGTAGTTGCTGTGCTATTCCTGACTTTCTGTACTGCAAATCTGGCATTGTGAGCAAAACCAGCTCTTGTGTGAAGGTAGATAATTAATAAGATTCTTTACATTTGCTATTAAGCTTGCTTGAGAAAAAAAGAAACTTTTCACTTCGTTTTGATCTCACTCCAAATGCATTTTCTCCACTTCTGCTCACGAGATTGTTTTTTCAGCTCTCTCTCTCTCATAATTCTTGGATCTAGCAGGAGGTGGCAATTCTAATCTGCACCCTCTCCTCTCCCCTCCCTCCCTTCCCCCCTTTAATCCCATTGAAAGTTGCAGTTTTGAGACAGACAGTTAGTTTAACTAGGCCACCTTTCCCATATAGCTGTGTCGTTTCAAAGGTTCTAATCAGATGAGTTCAGCTTTTCCCCTGAGCAAACAACACAATGTCAATGAAATACACAGCAGGCTAACCCTGGGAGACCTTCGCTTTCTAGGCCACAAACGCTTCCTTTGTCATTCTGCTACAGGCATGAGTAAATGCCACCATAATATAGGCAGTGACAAGAGATAAGAGATGTGAGCCTGACAATGGATGGCTGGATCCTCTTATTTACCCCAAATTGTACAATGGGCCCTTGAACGTTCATGGAATGAATCCTCACTTTACTGTCATGGGAGTTATTTCAAAAGTGACGCCTACTCGGGCAAGACAGCCTTTATAAGTTAGTATAATACTATTAGAAATTATGGCAATCTTTTTGGTAGCATTGTCTTACATGCACCCTGATAAATCCTCTCCCTAGGAAATTTGAAAACTTATCTTGTCATTTCCATAGAGTTAATTCTGATGGTAAATTATAAAATAGAAATCTGGTAATTCATGATTAAAAAGGAAGAGGCCTGGTGAGGCTGAGCACACCGGGTCACTCCTGTTAGCTCTGTCCATTATGTCTGCTGAAGGTATTTCCACCCGGTGGCTGGATCTGGATGGAGTCCAGGAGTGGCCTTAAAGCTTGTCCAAAAGGTCTGAGAAGGCAAAGAAACAAACGAAAAAAAAATCTGAAATAGTTCCCTGATGAACATTTTCCCCCATTCACTACTGAAATGCACTCACTTCCTAGAGCAGAATCAAATCAGCCTTGTATTGGCAAATTTGAAGAACAAAATCTCATTACAAATTAGAGAAAACTAATTTAACTTGTTAAAAAAAAAGATTTTACTGTTCCATAACTACAAATCTTAATCATGGTTTCACAGAAGCTAATCTTGAGCACTCAGATGTCTGCAGTGCTAATGTGATAATACCACGTCTGAAACCACCTGTTGGTAACTCACTCTACTTAATGAATAACTTCAGTTGCATAGGCTGGATTTTGTTCACACACTTAAGTACCACATCAATGTTAAAGACTCTGCTAGAAGACGAGCCTCTTTACTGAACAGTGGTTCAGTACTTGCAGAATAGTTTCTGCTGCAATCTGTGACATCTGGTTTATCTTTCAATAGGACTCATTCAATTCCTTAATTTTCCAAGCAATTCCAACGCCGGTTGGCATGTGTGGTACAGAGTGTTGTAAAGGTGAAAAGTAGAGCAAATTGCCTCCTTTCCCTCACCTCATGAAGCACAACGGAGAATCAGCAGAAACCAGCACTATGGCATCGGTGAAATATTAAGTGTTAGCATGAAGCAACATACTACAGAGCGAAGTGGAACTCATACTCACGTGGCAAGCACCTCGGCTGGAAGGTCAGTGATGTAGGAAGGGATCTTTCTTCCTGTCAGGAACTGTGCCACTTCATTACTGAAGGTGTTGCAGTTATGTTCAAAGAGGTTATAAGACTCTCCTCTGTGCCACAGGAAAGGAATTGAAACATGGAAAGACAGACTCAGCAATAAATCTAACAAGCAGAGAAACTTAGACCACTAACGCGAAACATCTCCTGACATTAGCACTTTTCATCCCAAAGGTCTTTAAGGCAAATAGGCAAAATACAGAAGTCAGAAGTCAGTTCACCTTCAAATTCAATTGAATCAGGGTGGACAATGACATCGCTGCATCACTGACACCAGACAAATGCTTTTGTAGAGGATAAGTGAGGTCAGCTTTCTTCAATTAAAACCACAGAAGGAATGAAGAGAAATCACAGGAATTACTGACAGTGAAGTTTAGTCCAAATACTAAATTCTACAGTTTCCTATTATTGGGAAAAGCATACTAAACTCTTAAACAGCAAAGACTTTGATTTTACTCACCTGAAAGTTGGCAGCTCTCCTACAACACTTTGCCTCTGACTCAGATGGGAAAGCACTATTTACTGAAACATTTCATACACTGTCTTCATTTTTTCTGATGATCCTCTCAAAGAGGCACCAAGCACTATCCCATTTTGAAACATGAAAGCTTCCTGGCAGAACGTTCCCCAGCAAAGCATGTTGGAGAGTTGCTAGCTCATCGCTCACTGCACCAGCACATCAGCTCCAGCCTTGGATTTAGAGGGCACCAAGTATTACATTAGGTAGCCCTTTGTGAACAGGGTTGGTCTCCCAACACCTTCTTCCCTTCTGCTCCTAGAAACTTTTCTTGGTACACAAATTTAACAATAAAAGCTGCTACTAACCGGAACATAGATTCTCCCAACGAGGAAAGATATTCCAGGAAAATTTCCTCTGTGACTTCAGTGTTCCCCAGGTCAACAACTGAATCTGGAGGGCCAAGCAGTGTCCCCCCCTGCAAGAATTAACAGCCAGAAGAAAACGTTAAATGGAAAGAATACATTTTTTTGAAGGACTCCACAGAATAGAGCTGTCATGGGTTGCCCACGCACAAAAGGCGGAACTTTTAGTATGTTTGTCAAGTAAAGAGCTCTACTGACTTCCCTCATTCTGCGCTTGGAGAATGAGAGAGAACATGCAACCTGCACTTCAGCTTGCACGCTTGCTTCTTTAAGCTGAACACTCTGAAATATAGCAAAATTTCATTTTAGAAGGGCATCCCATCAGTTTTGCCTCTGCAAGAAGAGAAAGGGCTGTCAAAGCATTATGGATTTTTTATTTTTAAAAGGATGCCTTGAGTTGCCAAGCCAAAAACTGCCCGTACAGAATTAGATGAGACGTTGATCAGGCAATGCAGCCACTGAAAACTGTCTCTCTACTGAGGATGCCATTACTGAAGTAAGCCCCAACCTTCATTTATTTGGGTTTAAATGCCTTGTTCATGTTCCCTTTCCTTAGATAGCCTGGGTCATCACGGCAAGCAGTCTTACCTGGCTGAATTCAGAAGTTTCTTCGCTTACTGATTTTTTGAAGGACAGCAACAACTCTAACAACTCTAACAACGAAATTTTATGGGAAAGAACTAAGTTTAACTTACAGGTGCACAGCTGGAGATTCCCCCGCTGCCATAGAAGAACTCATCCTTATGGACTATAATGGAGGTGTGCCTGCCAAAAAGGATGGAAAGGAGGTGAAACAAAGGAAATATTTCATCTGACATCAGTCTCTGGTAAATTCACATGCTCAAGCACATTGTGGAAGTGAGTAACTTTGAAAGAAAAGGTCAAGGTGTTTCTGTGACTGGGAGCAGCATCTCCTGGGACACTAACAGAAATGAAAACAGTGATTCTCAAGCCTCATGTAACACTGCAGATGATTGGGAGAAAGGAGATTTAGCTGGGTGGTGCCCAAGCACGAATGAATGTGGCAAGAAAAGGTCTTCCCATTCCTCCATAAGATCTTCAGGGACCTCTTTCAACTAAAGGCACAAGGATGGAGCCACAGAGATGGCACCAACCCCATTACTATGTTGCCAGAAGAAGTTGTGTCTGACTGACAGCCACGACCTAGGAAAAGTCTGGGCAATCGCTGAAGATGGATGAATACAGAGGGAAGAGGGATGGGAGATTGATGGACTTTGATTTTTGTTCTCTTTGTTTCACTCCTGGATGCAATTATAGCAAAGTGGGGAATGTTTTGCAACTGAATGTAGTCATAACTCCCACCTCCTCTTGTATTGCCATGCTTAGCCAAGACTGCAATTAGCAGACAAAATGTTTGGGACGAGGACAGCATACTTTCCTAAAAAAGGGTACAAGAGCAGTAAAATGACACAGCCATGGGGTCCACTGAGTTCTGACTCCAGAAGAACAACAGGCACCTGACTGTACATCATCTTACCCAGTTTCAGGAACAGAAAGTACCTGGGTCTATCTTCAGCACCAGCTTACTTAAGGTCTGAAGCATATATAATCTCATATTGAAAATACTTCCTTGAAGTCATTAACATACATTATGTAATTTAAATCCAGTGACTTACCAGATGCCATCCAGCTGTTTCCCTGTAAGCAGAGAAAGGAAGAGTTATTATAAATGTATTTACCAGATTTCAGCCCCCTTTCTGTCAATCACCAAGGAATCTTGCCCATTACTTCACCATGATAGTAACCTCAGAGATACAGATCTGCTTCAAAAGAAGCAGCATGTCTTTCTTTCAAACAAGCTACTCTGCCCACACTTGTGCCTTACTTTTCTCCTCCTGCTTGAAGAGCTGGCAGTGCCATCCTATCCTGCCAATCTTCACCTTCCTTAGGCTTTTATCTACAGACCAACATGTGGGAGACATTTTCCTAAAATTAAGAGTACTCAGCAAGGATGAGAAGAGTTAAGTTTCACGCTCATTTCAGAATTGCAGGCAGTTAGCACAGAGCACTCAGTTCTCCTTTTAAATAACTGATGAGAAATCAGACTTGAGCCGAGGATCTGTGAGTGAAAGTCTCTACAATCTATGCCATGGTTTTCCCTCCCTCTTAAAAGAAAACAAAATAAAATCATTTGCAGGATTGAAGTTTACGCAAGCTATAAAACCGAATTAAGACTTTTGTAGAACACAACCATCATCAACAAAGATTTGTTTCAAGCACTTCATTGATAATATTATTATGTCTTGGATAAAAAGTCGCTTCTGAAATGCTTTTCCAGGCCCCTGCGGGTACTTCTTTTTCAAGCAGGAAGACTAAACCTATCTTCCTCCCCGGTGAGATCTCAAGATCAAACTGGTCTTTAAAAGATCACTACCTGGTACTGCTCCAGGCTCAATTACTTTACCATAATCTAAGGGTTTAGTCCCTGGAATGACATAACCTTTTAGGCAAAGGCAGCATGCTATAACACAAACGTATTATAATTTTGATTTGCTCAACAAGGGATGACACTCAGAAAAGGCGGTTTAGAACAAAATAATGATGTAAAGCCATATTTGGCATTTCCCTGAACTGCTGGGTAGACCGAGTATCCCTCTGCTCTAGCCCTTCATCTTTTTGGTAAGTCTTCACAAGGCAGCTGCCTTCCCAGCAGACTACTTCCCACCCTACTGTCCTCTACAACCAAACAGCACCTTTGACTAGAAATTTTGTTCTTGTTTAACTTTTAGATGCCAGAATAGGATTTAAATCTGCTAAAGCTAACTGCAGGTTTCTTAGAGCCAGGTCAAGAACATCATAGATGACAATAAAATAAATAATAATAATAAAAAGAGCATCTGAACTGAGTACAAGATGCACTGTGATAGTAAAATTTTGTTCTGAATATCCTGATGAGTTAACTTTGGACTAAAAGGCTTTACTCTTCTTTGGACACTATCTGCTTGCATCAGAGTAGCGTAAGGCCTCCCAAAACCTGCCGTTGATCTCATGAGTCGATTTTTGCTTCCTGAATTCTGTGTCATCATGCATTAGGTATCATCCTCCTCTGAAATGCAGCCTCAGAACTCTGTGGAGGCATTTTCTTTGAAGGCTGGTAACATCAGGCTCTTCTTGGCTGTCTTAAGGACCTGCGCCTTGCCCGTTCTCTCTCTCTTTACCTGAACCTCTGTTTAAGACTGTGCGATCGTAAGTCAAGGAGAGGCCTTTAGCTAGCCCTGCTGCTCCCACGTGTCCACTGCTGCCTTGCACCTTCCTGGCCACGCATCAAACCAGCCACAGGCACTGGTGCTGGAGCGGAGGGAGTGGGACACAGACCCCTGCACAGCTGCTCCCTGCTGCTGCTTGGCAGGTGCTTTACCCTGTATGCCCCAGGGAAGCAAACCAGTGCAAGGAGAAGGCTCTGTGAAGGGCGATGAGCAGCAGTGTGACTGGAGAGGGTGCTGTGGTGCCTGCGCGGTGATGACACCAAAGGGAGTGCAGCAGGAATTTGCTGCATTTGATGAGTTTGCTGCAGTTTCTCCTTCAGGGAGGGGAAACGTGAAGTGTTTAGCTCTATAGCACTACTGCAGAAGGGACTGTTGGGGTACAAACAGGCAGAAATTCTTCAGCTCCAAGCTAAGTACTCCGAACATGGCACAGGCCAAGCTTTGCAACACTGCAGCACAAGGAATTCACTGCACACTCTAGCTGGCTACAGTGTCATGAGGCTTGGGGTACTTTCTGGACCTAGAGGGGGTCTGTCATTAGTCTCCCCTTTTGTCTCCCCATCCCAGCTTTGGCCGCATTCCCTCTCTACAGTGCCAGTCCGCTTGTCCCCAGCAGCTACATGACCAGCCACTTCTCTGTACTCCTACAGCTGATGGTGCTCCAAGCGTGCTGCAGCTGCTTTCAGAAGCCTGCAAACGGATGCAGTGAGTAACAAGGAATTACTCTGCTCAAAAATGCGTTTGCTAAAGTGAAGCTCCGGGCGCTTCCCAGAACAGCTGGTTTCTCTGCTGAGGTGTCGCGAATCGCTTTTCTCACATCTGCGTCCAGCTTGCCATAGGACAGGGATGGAGCGTATTATCCCAGTTCCTCTTAGCTTGTGGAAAGAGAGGCTCTGTCACTGCCCCTACTTTGGTCAGTGCTGCTGCTTCAATGGCCTACAAAGAGGCTGGGATCTTGCCTCTCTGTTTCTATAAGCAGTGGGTCTTGGGATATTTATCCCCTCCTACTTCTCTGCCAGGATAGTTTTGGGTGTTGCAGGCAGCACCAGTTCTTGATAAGTCCTTTTTCATAGGTAAATAAAAAGAAGAAAAGAAACCTCAACTTTCTCTTGTCATTAGAAGCAGGTAAAACGCGGAACAAAACTGATACGGATAATCCTTAAAAGCTCTAAGAAAGAGATGCTTTTGTGTCCAAGTAAGGCACGAACAATGACAACAACGACTTTTTAAAAAATTTTGCTTAAGACAGTTACCTGCTTCAGATAGGGGTCACGCAGGAGCGTGGGCAGGGAAAGGGCTGTTGTGACCACAGGGACATCAGACAAAGCGAGCATGCAGAGCGTGGCAGTGGCTGGACTGATCCATCACTGCCGTGCATCGCAGCCAACCAGTTCCACAGGCGCGTGGGCACGGATTAGGATGAAGGTCAGGAGACAGTAGCACTGATGAAAGAAGCGGGGGCAGTGCATTGCAACATCTTATTTGCTGCCTCTTTTACATGTCCCACCCTGTTGTGCTCCTGGCCCCTTTGGCCCTCGTTCCACACCTTGCCCAGGAGAGCTTGCACGCTGTGCTCTGGAGCTGCCGAAGACCTTCAGGGCACAGCTGAAATCATCTCTGCACTTCCACATGGCAAACGGAAAAAAAAAAAAAACTTACTGTTTACTGTCACACACACGTGCACACACATTTCCAGCAAGGAATGGTGAAGGGCTTTCCATAAAGCTCTCGTGCTGCTTTAAAACTGCAATACTCACTCACTGCCGTTGCTCTTACAAAGATTGTTGTAGCAAGGAAGGTCACCAAACGTTAGGCTGTTCCAGAAAGACTACAGCCAGCAAGTCAAGAGAGATGTTTCTTCCTTTCTATTGGCATTTGGGAGACTAAGTGTTCAAGTGTCACAGTGCCCAATTCCTCCCTTTCCGCTCCCAGTACAAGACAGGCACTGACATACTAGGCTGGAGAATATGAAGTACTGAGGAAAGGCTGGGAGAACTGGGTTTGCTGTTTTAAGAGGCGAAGGCCAAGAGATTTTCTTGCTGTCCACACAACCACCTAACTGGTAATAGAGAAGAGGGAGCATTTCCCTGTTGAGAGGTGCCCAGACAACAAGCTAGAACATGAGACGTTCCCAAAGCAGTAAAATAAAAAACAAATATATATATATATTTGTTTTTTTCAAAAGAAAAGGTGGTCAAACTCTGGGACAGAAAGGATGTGTGATTTCCATCCTTGGAGATATTCAGAACTCAACTGGATAGGGCCCTGGGGAGCCTGCTCCAACCGGACCTGCCTTGAGCAGGAGGTTGGACTAGAGACCCCAGCGGACCCTCTCACTGGTGCAGATCACTGGTGCAGAGTGTACAAAACCAAAAGCAAGCAGTGTTCAGGAGAGGAACTTGGCCTTAGATTGTAGTCTGACCCAGAGGGCTCCTCTCTGGCTGTTACACCCCAATCTCACACTGAACAGCAGGCAGCAGCTGCCAAGGCAAGAGCTCACTTTGTGCCAAGTACCTGTTTCGGGATATTAATGGAGCTGCTGACCGGCTATTTCTGCTCGGCTCCTGAATGACATCATCAAGCTGGCAACACATGCCAGATCAGCAGCGCTCACGACAATAAGGCATCAATGAGAGCTCTCCAGCCCACTGCGGACAGAATAAAATGCTTCTCACCCAGGGCCCAGCCAGAGGTGCTGCTCTTAAAATGCCGTGCAAGTCCCCATACTGCCAGCACACTTGGGAAGTCACAAGCCTCTGGAAAACCATCATCTTCCTCCTGAAGTTTTGCCTTCACTGGTGACCCTTCTTCTACATGATTCTTCTCCCAAATCCAGACACCATACAAACCAGGGGACAACTCACCTAGACACAAGCACTGCCACTGCTGAGCAGCTCAAGCAGAGCAATCAGGACAGACTACACTAATCAGTTAGGTCTTACTTGCATTGCCCAACTTTGGAAACAGAAGGTCATGCCAGGGATACTCCCTAGATAATCCTATAGTGCAAACAGGGCTTACATCCCATAGTGTGGTCTAGGAGACGGATAGTGACAGGTAACTGGGATAGGAGCAGACATCATCATGTTTCCTGCTCTTCCACTGTTCATCGCAACACTCCCACCTCTTGGGCCACACTGCTATGCGAGTGGAGTTGCTTGAGGTTGTACTGCTGTCAAAACCAACACGGCTACCCACAGGCTGCCTGCAACTATTTAGAAAAGTCCAATTCTCCAACAACTTCCATTCAATCTCCAAAGGCTGCAGGAACTACTCTGAATTCAGCACCTAAAGCAAAGGTATCCCAGTGTTACACATGTATATAACATAGAACAGGAATGCTGGGGTGGGACACAGTGATCTGCTTTCACTACAAACTTAATGGAAGTTAAATTACCTTGCATTTGTCACAGTCTAAACACATGGTTACAAAGGCACTGTGCTGTAGCTGGAAGAGTTTAGGGTGGTAACTTGTCAAGTTTTGAAAGTTTGATCACATAGCCTTCTTTCTTTAATTAGCTCAAATGCTTGTATGGATCTTTCCTGAAATTACTCTGTGGAACTCGGGAAGGGAAGCCAGCTCAAAAAGGTGTGCTAGTGGCCTCAGCGATTCCAATGTTTGAATGATGTGATATAGCAATGACAATTAAAGGTTTTTATTGCTTGCTGCTATTATTTTTCTTTACCACATTCAGGGATCAAAGAGGTTTCTTGCCACCTGAAACACTGTGGGAGTACGAGAAAGATACAACGTGCAAATCGCAGAACAACTCCAGGACACTTGGCTTAGATGCAGGGCTGTAAAGAATGAAGTAGACACATTTGCTTGCTTTGCAACTGAGTCAGGACACACTTACTGTTGGGCAGCAAGGCTATTTTGCAAAAGAAGCAGCCTGTACAATTTTGAAATACAATCAAACCAGATTATTTCTATGCTTGGATTTATCTGGAAGGCCAAGCAGAAGGAAGATTAGATGCTTACCAATCTATTTTTCTGGCACACTTAACTTGTTAATCTTGAGGGCCATGCAGTGCAGTATATTCCTGCACATTTTAAATGACAAATGAAAGCAGAGGTTGTGCATTAAACCAAGTTATCAGGCTGAAGGAGAGCAGAATTCTGAGACCCAAAGAATTATGTAACAAGAGGGCACTTAGTTTATCCTGTTCAGAACTGATGTCATCTCTCCCTCAGCACAAGAACATCATCAGCTCCTGAGCTGTAAAGTAAGGAAATAATATGCATGGAAACTTAATATTTTAATAGTGTGTCTATACTCTGCAATGGAGATGGTGTAGGAGGCTGCAGAAGAAGAGTCAATGAGTCTCCTGCGGAGCTGAAGCTTACACAATGTCCCCAGCCAGCTGGGGTATTTCAAGCAGTGCACTGCTTTGCATTGATTTCCTTAGGCCAAGACGTTAAAATTCCTACCCTTAGGAGATGGAAAATTATCCTAATTAGTCAAGCAGTTTCCCTCACCTGAGCTCAAGGTGTTCAATTGAAACAGAAAACTACCCTGCTTCAGGTCCTTTCTCGATTAGGTTGCTAGAGAGATCAACAAACAGGCTGGAATGGGCGAGGGCAATTAATTTGATTTTCAAGATATCACTAGCAAACACTCTGGGGCAAAGCTCTTCTTGTCTTGCACTGGAGCTGTTCAAAACCATTCAGTAAGTGCAAAGAGGAAGTGGAGCAATGTGCTGGGGTTGGAAGCAAGGAACAAAGTCAAAGGTATCACGTCCAGTTAGCATTTACCTTCTGCTCTGACTCTTACTGGGCTGGATTTAGTCCCGCTGGTTGAAGGCATCATTTAAGAATTCCAACTAAAATATACTCGCATTGAAATGACTGTTAATACACACTGCACAGAGTTAAAACCTCTGTGGTGGCAAGGAGTTCTGCCCCTCCAGGGAATCATATGCACAAGAGGCTCAGCTACAGAAGAGGAGAGTTTGGGAGGATGCAGGACATTTTACTTTAAGCTCCTGATACAATGGGTTTGCAATCTTTGTTAAAGACTTCTCAGCCTTTGGATATCTTATTTAAAATCAATATTGCAAGTTGAACTATTCTGTTATCCTCTCTACCTTCTACAGAATCAGGTGAGATGTCCTGAGAATAGAAAGCTCACTGCTTTTGTGTTAACATCTATTATTTTATGAGAGCGTGCAATTGCATAGGCTAATTAGCTAAAAATAAAATCTCATATGCCACAACTGATATCACAGGTCACCTGAACTACAGCACTAAGAAACACATACCTCAGTAATAGAAATATTCACAGAAAAAAAAAAAATCAAATTATTCACAGAAAGTTCACAGAAAAGTAACAAGAACAAAAGCAGTCTGGGTGCAGAAGAATGAACTTGCCAAGAAAAGCGAAAACATGCATAAAGGGCACAACTAAGTCACTCGAAAATCTGCTCCAGACAGTGCTGCGTGGCACCATCATGCTCACGTTCTTCATTAAGCTGCAATGGTGACCCCTGGTTATAAAGTTAAGGTACTCATTAGTAAAGAAGGCTGATCCTTGAACATTGTTCTGATAAAATACAAAATACCTCCGGATACTATTGGCATAACTGAGGCAGCATGTGGCGATATCCTGGCATTAGTCAGCCTTGAAATGTGGGATTCACCCTCCGCTGACACTGGGAGCTGTTTATTTTCTAATATGCTAGGAGATGGTTTTAGCACAATCACGTATCAAACTTGTTTCTTATCTGTAAAACAGCTGCATTTGAAGAAGGCAATATCAGAGTATTACCACTCGAAGCAAAAGTGCTGCTTCAGCCAAACTTGGTATCTTTGGAAAGAATATTGTAGGTGGTCCACTGACACTGCCCAGGGATAACAAGTGTTTAGCACTCCATCCTGCAGCAAGTCCTTTCTCCTTGGATTACGGTGGTCTTCTGTCATGATGGGCATTATACGCACACCACCGACAACAACTGGGAAAACAGCTATTGATTGCCTGAAAGTTCATGTACAGAGATGCATCAACAGTTTTTGTTGCCCTTAGTGGGAAAAAAAACAGGTATGTTTAAGAGGAAAAACTGTATTTTCTTCATCACTTTGCTCTTGAAGAGATTTCTAAAATGCTGTGAGGAAGCAATAGAGCTGAGAAGAAATGCACAGAAGCCATTTAAACTTGAAGGAAGAGAGGATCAAACAATCATTTGTTTAATGGATAATCCAGTTGCTGGATCTACATAACCCCAAATATTCTGAAGTCTGCCTCGTCACTATGACCAAGCAGGCCTAGGTGGCCCTGTTGCACACACACTAGTCTTAACTAGTTAGTGGGCAATGCTAGCAAGAAACACTTCCCACACTGTTGTGAAATTGGGTCAGATTTTAAAGGTTTTGTTATTCAGACTCACAAAAACTTAGTGCCAAACTCTATCTTAAGCCCTCAGTTTTAAAACTCTTGTTTGCATAGTGTAAGTGGCACCATAGGTAAAAGTATGTACTGCTTTTTTATGCAGAAATTCAGAAAGGAATGAGATATCAAGGCTTATTTTGTGGATAATAATAAAATAAACAAATAAAGCTAAAAAACCTTGCCTTGATGTACATGAAGAGCTGCATGGACAAAAACACATTGACAACCTATTTCTGTACAAGTCCATGCTTAGACAAACTTTGACTTGAGCTGCTTTTAACTATTATTTTAAACACACTTCAATCTCGCACACACATAATCCATATCTTTTATATAGATTTAGAACTCTTTTCTATGTTTAGCACAAGACAAAGCATAGCTGTCAAACCAACCAGGTGAGAAGTCACTTCCCTGAGAAGAGTTACAGAACTGCCTCTGACCATGGAAAAAAAGAGTTTGGATGTTATGCACAGCGGGAAATGCAAACTTTGCAAGGTCCTTGCTGCCATCTGCCTAACGGAGTATAGCACATGGGATTTGAACTGTTCAACCTTGCACACCTATTACTGGCATGCATAGAAGGAGCTGGATTTTCCTTTTATGCTTTCGGGAAAGCACAGATCTCCTTTCAGAAGGAGAGAAGGAAGCAAACACCCACAAAGCGCAAGCCACGTTCACACGGCTCTGTCTGTTCAGAATGAGCCGGCTTTGGCGGCTCCTCTCACACAGACTGCGGCTGACACGGGCCACAGCGTGTAAGCAAAGGCTACCACTCACTCTCTTCTTGTGCTGCTTTACACTTGCAAAACTTAGAGCCAAACAGTTTCCCGCGAGGCCGCCTGTCCAAAGGTGGCGCAGAAAGGCCCGCGCTCAGGGCGGGATCGCCCGCACCGAGCGCCCACAGCTCCGCTGGAAGGGGCAGGCGCGAGCTGCGCGTCGCGACACGGCTCGGCCCGGCCTCCCCACAACGCGCGGCCGTTGGCCCTCCAGAGCCTCGTACAACCCGGGAAGAGACTCTCCTCCCGCCGGGCGCTCAGGAGACAACGGAGCCACTCAGCGAGGCGCGGACGAGGAGAGGGCGGCTCCCCCGCGGCCTCCCCGCCGGCCCGCAGCCGTTAACGGCTGCCCGCGCCCAGGGCCGTGCCCGGGGCAGCGCCGCCCTTACCCAGCATGAGGGGGCTGAGGCGGCGCGCCATGCCCTTGGACAGGTCGTACACGTAGAGCTTCACGGGGTGCAGCGCCAGCGGCTCTTCCATGGGGGCCGCGCGCGGCGGGGCGCCCGCGGCCGGGCCGAGGAGCGCCCGTGCACCAGGAGAGATGGAGAGAGGGAGGATGGACGGGGAAAGGGAGGGGGAGCCACGAGGCAGCCCCGCTCACGTTCCCGTTCCCGCTCGCGCTCCCGACCCGGCGGCGCCCTCGCTGGTCGTGGTTCCGTGGCGACACCGACTGTGAGGTGACAGAGGCGAACGGAAGGGGCGACGCCGCCCGTGCGCATGCGCCGCCCCGTCACTGCGCCGCTAGGCCGCACGGCCGTTCGGGTCGGGGGCGGAGCTTCGAAGTGGGGGCGGAGCCAACGGGGCAGAGGGCGGGACGAGAGGGATGCTCCTGTCATTGGCCGGCGCCCTCCGCCTCTTCCTGCTTGAGGGTGCATCTCCCGCCTTTCTCTTCACCGGCAACCAATCCACGCCGGGAGAGGGCGTGGTGTGGCTACATTCCCCTCCGACCATTGGCCGGAGTTCCCGCGGGAGGCGGGTGCCGTGATGAGTGGCAGGTGGCGGTGAGGCGCGTGTGGCCGCGGCTGTTGGAGGAGCGTCGGGCGCCGGTTGGGGTGACCAACGGTTTCGCGGGCGCTGCCCCCTCCACGCGCTCTGCTGCCCACAGCCGCGCTTGGGGCCATGTCGGAGTGGGGGTCCTACTACCGGACCGAGGGCGCGGACGAGGAGGACGGGGAGCAGGAGGAGGGCGCGGAGGCGGCCGGTAAGGACCCCCCTACCCGGCCGTTCTGCGCCTCCCGCGACGCTCCCGGGCAAAAGGAAGGAGAAGGCAGCCGTTAAAACTGCGGTTTCTTCCTCCCCCTTTCAGCACTAGAGTACAAATACGCCGGTCGGGACAGCCTGATTTTCCTAGTGGATGCTTCCCAGGCCATGTTCGAGTCATATGATGAGGATGAGGAATACTCCCCCTTTGATATGACCATGCAGGTGAGCTTCGTTGCAGGGCTGAAATATAGCTTAAATGAATTATTACAGTTCTTGATATTGCTTACATAAACAGTGAACTGCTAAAGATGAAACTGCCACAGCATTTTGCAACTGATTTTCTTTGTGTTTTGGCCTGTGTGCATTCTTTCCAGTGCATCCGAAATGTGTATATCAGCAAAATTATTAGTAGTGATAAGGACCTGCTCAGTGTTGTATTCTATGGCACGGAAAAGAACAAGAATTCTGCAGACTTCAAGCATGTTTATGTTCTTCAGGAACTGGACAATCCAGGTAAAAAGCAATGAAGCGATATGAAGGTTTATGTAGAAGACAGGGATGGCCCGTTGAAAAGAGAGGGCTGTCAGAAAAACAAAAATGATCCTGTTTCTGGATTTTTTTTTTCCTGATAGACTTAGAAACTTTCTGAGATTCTATCCTTTTTTTGATACAGTTATTTCTTTTTTAACATGGTGATTCACCTGTTATCTGCTATAGCTAAGAGGATTTCAGTGAAGTCTTGAAAGCCTATCAGGTCTCTGTTATGCCTCTGAACAATGCGTGTACATGCTAAGGCACCCCAGATTCCATGCCAGTGCTTGCTAGGAGGAGTTATTTCAGTAGTTCTGATGCCTGCAAATGCTGTTACTTTCTACAGGTGCAAAGCGTATTCTAGAACTGGACAAATACAGAGGAGACCAAGGACAAAAGCTTTTCCAGGAGACCTTTGGCCACAATGACAACTATTCACTGGGTGAAGCACTTTGGGCCTGCTCTAATCTCTTCAGCGATGTTCGAGTGAGAATGAGCCACAAAAGGATCCTGCTGTTCACCAATGCAGATGACCCTCATGCCAATGACAGCGCTAAATCCAAGCTGGCCAGAACCAGAGCTGGTGATCTTAGAGACACAGGTCATTATTTCCCCCTTTAACTTAGGCCTGGGATTTAAGATAGAAGTGATGTATCCTTTCTGTGCTGTGTCATTTTAAAGGTAAAGAAGCTCTTTTGCCCCTTTCACTGAGGAACTATCACATCCCGTGCAGATGACAATTTGGAGCTAAAATTCTTTGCATAGAGACATCTAAGAGTGCTGAGGAACACACTCATATCTGTCATTTACTTTGTCTGTAGGTATCATCCTGGACTTGCTGCAGTTGAAGAAACCTGGAGGGTTTGATATCTCCTTATTCTACAGGGACATCATTAATACAGCAGAGGATGAGGAGCTTGGGATCCAACCTCATGAGTCAGGGAAACTGGAACAACTCATGAAGAAAGTACGAGCAAAGCAGACAAAGAAACGGGTGTTAGCCAGGTGTGTTTTTAAGTCTGACACTTTATTCCTTGTAGTGGTGTTTTTTTGACTATATCTCACCCTCCTTCGTCTGGAAGGATAGTTGTGTAAAGGCATCAATGCTTTCATTCCTCTTCGGTGGGGGACTGCAGTGGAGAGTAAAGCTAGGGATCTTTTTTTTCTTTTTTTTTTTTTTTTTTTTCTTCTGCACTGTGTGAAATCTCCTGCATTTGACTTGGCCAGAAATTTTTCGGAGGGGGGGAGGGGCAGAGGGGA
>VZSV01000151.1:1778181-1789510 GCA_013398735.1 Nothocercus julius
TTTTGTCCAGGCTAAATCTGTATCTGAGCAAAGATCTGTCTCTATGTGTGGGTGTTTACAGCCTCCTTCAAAAAGCGTATAAACCGTATCCAGTAAAGCTTTATCGGGAAACTAATGAGCCAATTAAAACAAAAACAAGGACTTTTAATGGAAAAACAGGCAGCTTGCTTCTGCCCAGTGATACAAAAAGGGCTCAGGTAATGAATTCACTATGTCTGTTGTTCCTGTCTGTGTGATTCGGGGGTGGGGAGGGGAGTGGGAAGCATCTTACTGCTTTTTCCGTATTTTGCTTGCATGAGCAATTGCAAAAATAATTGTATCCACGTATCCTGGTATATTTTGGTCGCTTCTTGAGCTGAGTAGAAGGAAAGCGTAGTAGTCCAGCGCAGGGCTACGAGGATGATCCGGGGCCTGGAACATCTGTCCTATGAGGAAAGACTGAGAGAGCTGGGCCTGTTCAGCCTGAAGAAGAGAAGCCTGAGAGGGGACCTGATCAGTGTCTATAAATACCTCAAGGGAGGCAGTGAGGAGGATGGGGCCGGCCGGCCTCTTTTCAGTGGTGGCCACCGATAGAACCAGAGGTAATGGCCACAAACAGAAACACCAAAAGTTCCACAGGGACTTAAGGAGAAATTTCTTGACAGTGAGGGTGACAGAGCACTGGAACAGGTTGCCAAGAGAGGTTGTGGAGTCTCCTTCTCTGGAGATCTTCCAAACCCACTTGGATGCGGTCCTGAGCCACACGCTCTAGGGGACTGTGCACCTGCAGGAGGGTTGGGCTAGATGATCTCTAAAGGTCCCTTCCAACCTTAATGATTCTATGATTCTATGAAAGTGGGTTGTTTCCTGGGTGGGACTCTCAAGGGAAAACCTTGCTACTGGTTTAAGTGTGCCTGGGAACTCTGGCCATGTTTTTTCTGTATGGCAGAACCAGGATGTCAGGAACTGAGCTTATGTGGCCTTGTGTGATCTTTTGAATTGCTAGAAACAGATTTTGACTGTTTTATTACAATTACTGTAAATGTACACCCCTTTTTATAAGGGTAGAAGTGTGAATTGCATTGATTTTGTTGGATTCTTTTCCATATTAGGTATATTAGCTGTATTTTTATTATTTGATTCCTTGCTTTCCTTTCTTGCTTCATAGTTCGGCTGATATAGAGCGATTGACTATCATGCTCTTTTCAGGGACAGCCTTGTTTCAGAGCAGGTTATGCAGTTAATAAGTATATTGCCATAAGCACACTTTGTCTGTCCTTCCTTGTCAAAGTCTCTTAAAGCTGTCCTTTTAAGACGTGATATTAGGCTTATTTATACTGGACACCAGTCTCTTGAAATACAGTAGAGCAGATGAGCAGAAAGGTGAATGTTGAGCCCCTAGCCCTTACTGGGCTAACCTCTCTAAGCAGACTACAATATGTTCTCATTTCTTTTATGACATATGAGTGATGCTTCAATAGCTTGAGTTATTAATCACTCTTTCTGCCAGGAGCAGGTAGCTGATGTGCTTCTGCTGGAGCAGGTTAGGAGATATAGGCAGGTCAGATGGAACCTCTGCAGGTGCCTGGTCCAACCTGAGCTCAGAGCAAGACTCACCTCTAAACTTCATGGGATTGCTCAGGGCTTGTGCTGGCCAGTTTTGAGTAACCTTAAGGGTGAGATGCTGCAGCCTTTCTGTGCCAAGTCTTAACCACTGTCTTGAGAAACCCTCAATAAATGTTTTCTTAATGTTCAGTCTGAATTTCTCTTGAGATAGCAGTTACTGGCTGCACTAATGAACACTAGTACACCCCTGTGCACTAATGTCTCAGTCTGTCCTCTCCTTTTTTTGTTGCCCTTCACATTGTTTGGCAGTCATTTTCTCTTAGAGGCCCACCAGATGTGAGAAAGGCTGTAAGAAATATTGTGGCATTTTAATACTCTGAAGTACTAAAACTAGTGCAGGGGGTTCTGAAAAAAAAATTAGATGTAGAACAGAAAATAGATGTCTAAAAACGGACATCTTTCTCTTTGCTTTTCTTGTCATTCCACTGCCTTTTAGTAGAACAGATTTTATTTTTCCTAAAGCTATTTTTGATCAGATTCTATCCCCTTGCTCAGCACTACTGCCTGCTTTTTCCCTTCCACCCGCTGCTTTAGATGTATGGAAACCGTCAGATTGTGATGGAGAAAGAGGAAACGGAAGAATTAAAACGTTTTGATTCACCAGGCTTGGTTCTGATTGGCTTCAAACCGCTTTCAATGCTAAAACAGCATCACCATATCAGGCCTTCCCAGTTCATCTATCCTGAGGAGGCCCTAGTAAGAGGTGAGCAAAGATGGGAACAGAAGAATCACACTCTTGTATTATGGTAACCAGCTAAATCTTAGTGTGATCATGTGGGGATTGCTGTGATTCCATTTGGCATCTTTGCCTAGTTCAAAAATCTGTTGAAAAGTGCATTTTGAACTGTTGCTGCCCCTCCCAGTGCTGTTAATTCTTGTTTTCTTCAATAGCAGAAGTGCTGATCCTGCTTCGTATTTCATTCATTGTAACAGACTGCTAATCAAACTAAACAGATGTGGCCCTGAAATACTTGGTTTAATCATTCATAATTATAACTATTTTTTGAAAGTGAAAGATTCTAGGACTCTGTAAGAAGGCAAAGGTGGTAAAAATAGTACAGTTTTGAATCTGCACCAGCTAGAAGTGGAAATACATTGCTAAGGAAGTGTGGTTGAATTAACAGCATCTTAATGGCTTCTTTTAGTGGCAGCGGTTGCAAGAAGAAGAAGACATTAAGGACTGCTTTTTCTCCCTTGTTTATGTGTCTACCAAAGTCTGCTAACCTAGAAAATATAGCTGCATTATCAAGAAAAACCTTAACTTGCCCTTCTTTATGAGACGATGACTAGATACCTTGCATTGTCTGACAGAAGCAACAGCTCTACTCCGTTTTTTCCAGCTTAGCACAGTCCTGGATTAATCATGTTATTCATTTGGGAGTTCTTTCTTGACCAACCAAGCCGATCGAATTTTAAGTAAATACGCATAAACCTGGAGGGAAGTATATTGCAGTCCAAATCCTTAGTGTGTTACTTTTGTTGTAGGTCCTGTGATGTGCTGCTACTGTTGTGTCCCACCAGACCAGAGAGAGGCTTTGTATAAACCTCTTTCCAGTTCTCAGGCTTATTTCTTTTCTCAGATGCTGGTGATTTCAGTTCTTTCACCAGAACTCTCACTGATTCCATCAGGAGAGACTCATTTTCAAATGCTTCCTCTTCCCAAACTTGCTTTTTACCTCTGGAACACTGTAAGCATTTCAAAGAAGTCTCTAGCATTGTATCTGTAGTGCCTAGAGTTATATTCCTGAAATATGTGAGAGAAAAAAAAAGCCCTTAATCTAATGTAGTCTTTACTTTGCAGGGAGTACAACACTTTTTAATGCCTTATTGATGAAGTGCTTGGAGAAAGAAGTGTTGGCACTGTGCAGATACACCCCCCACCGAAACACCCCCCCTCGCTTTGTGGCCCTGGTTCCCCAGGAGGAGGAGCTCGATGAACAAGAAGTGCAAGTAGCCCCTCCAGGTAGGCGAGAGATCTGCCTTTCCTTGTGCTTTTGGAAGTAGTTGGCAAAATCCAGCCTCCTGTACTGCATGGAAATACTCTTTTTGCTACCTTAAAAGCTCGAGAGAGTGCTTTCCAAGCATCCTCTTGCTTCGGTGTTCTTATTGTAAATATCTAATGTTGAAGAGGATACTTGAGAGGACCCTGGCTGTAGTTCCTGCTTGAATTCTCTGCAGACAGACGTGGAGTAAATGTGAGGTGATGTATATGGTGATGCATCTGTGAGACAAGACTGGTGCAGTCAGTGACACTGTGCAACTATTTTGATACAGCTGAAAGAATTATAAAAGTAAGTGCTTTGTCATTTGTTTTAAAAGCCTCAGTTGCTTCAGTGCTTGCTCAGGTGTAACATGGCTACAGTATTTTCCCTGCCTCCTACCTCTTTTTTTCTAGCAGATTCAGTAACTGACCTAAAAATGAAGGACTTTTTTTTTTCTTTTTTTTTTTTTTCTCCAGATGGCTGACTAGGCACTTGCATCCTTTCCTGACTGTTATTGTGTCGTTTGACACTTTTTAAAGCATTAAATTAATAATTTCACATACTGAGCCTGACAGCTTGTCAGGGAGCAAAGGTAGATAGCTTATTAATTTAATTATTTATTTTATTTTCTCTCCGCTAAAACTGGAACATTCCCTGCTGGGAGTATGTAAAGTACAGGAATAACATATAAACTTGTATTTGACATTTAAACAAATCATTTTCAAGCTTGTTTCCAGTGAGAAATAGGCAAGTTGATTTCCTACCTAAAAAGCATCTCCTGGCTCTGCATTTAGCTTGATTCTTATTCAAAAAGCCATTTGTGATGTTGGCTATTTATGTTAGGATTGAGATTGAGTGTCATGTTATAGGTAGTAGAAGGTGTTACTGCAACTGACTAGTTTGGTAGTCATCAAACCTGCCTAATGGACATCTCAGGCTTTCCCATAGAATGTTTTGAGGCTGTGGTTCTACATGACTGTTCTCTTGGTCTCTCTTTTCTGTGTAGGCTTCCACCTTATTTTCCTGCCGTATGCAGATGACAAACGGAAAGTTGATTTTACAGAAAAGCTGCCAGCCAATCAAGAACAGGTGGACAAAATGAAGCAAATCATTCAAAAACTCAGGTTCAAGTACAGGTAAGTGGAGACAGAGTGGCAGGGGAGTGAGAGAAGCACAGCATGATTTCACAGTACTCCCTGCTGTGTTAAACACATTCTTCAACTATAGTGTGCACAAGGTGAGGTTTTGAAGCCCTGGGTGGTTATATAGGTGTTACTTGTAATGTCATTGGGATATTTTGGTGTAATTATTAATCTAGTAGGCTCCCTGGTTTCCCTTTACATGTCCACAGTAAATGCTTTAGAAAGGCATAGTTAGAAATATGTTGGGTGTGAAACTCTGTAGCTTGGTGGCCCTACTCAGCAGCCAAGTCTGGCATCCTAAAGGCTGCAATGCTAGTAGTTGTCTGTAAGACTTTGAACTGGTCTTTAGAGTGGATCGTCAGGGCTTTGTTTCGCAATATGGCCAAACCTCACTGTGCAAATGTTGCTGTTCCTGTTTAAATATCTTATGATGTGTGAATTTTAAGTCCAGTGGTGTTTAGGCTCAATCTGTTGCAGATCAGACCTGGATCTTTCGAGTACAACAGAATTAATAGTTAGGAGCTTTCATTGTAGCTAGGATAAATTTCATGAACTGCTTTTACGGGAAATTTATTTTAGTAAGGTAGCAAAACTAGCATTAATGCAGAATGCTGCCATCTCTATTTGGTTCATGCATTTTTCTAACTCACTTGATGTGTGACAGGATGATGATTTGGCAGGTAAACCGAAAAGAGGAAAAGCAGTTCTTCCACTGAGATGGATTGCTACATGGGAAAGAGGAAAATGTTTTATTTTGAAATAGGTCTATCTACTCAGCAGCAAGCATTGAAATTCTGGGGGGTTCTTGACAGGATTGACAGCTTTGAGAACCCAGTTTTGCAGCAGCATTTCCGGAACCTGGAGGCTTTGGCACTGGATATGATGGAACCGGAACAAACTGAAGATTTGACAAGTGAGACCTATTGGTGGATGCAAAGGAAGATGGCATAGAGGAGTCTTGACCTTCTTCAAGTCAGAGATGTGTTGCTACAAAACAAAAAAAAAAAAACAACTTTTTTTTTAATTATGTGCAGTTCCAAGATACTGAACTCTATCCATTCTGAAATACCTTACTTTCCAGTAACTGTTAAGATAAGGAAGAAAATGTTTAAGTTGCCCTGAAAAAATATAATTGAATCATTTATTTATTTTCCTGTTATGGTGATAAATGTTTTCACTGAACTTGCTGTCCTCAAGAGTCACATTAATATTTGAGTCTGATAACTGGCAGAATTATTTAGAGAATTACTCTGCTGGGAGCAAGTGATGCCACCATGTGGCTCTGAGAGTTCCTGGCTGCTTAATTCTGGTGGGGGGAATTAGCTCTTACTACTCTTAGTACTCCCAGAAACTTCTCTCTTGTGAACTGATACCTAACAAATAACCAAAAGGGCAAACCTTTCTCTTTTGCCAGTGCCAAAGGCTGAGGAGATGAGCCGTAGGCTGGGCAACCTGGTGGAAGAGTTTAAGCAGCTGGTTTATCCTCCTAACTATGATCCTGATAGGAAGACCGTAAAGCGGAAACAGGGTGAGTAATGACATAGCAGAGTGGACTTATATCCAACTGCAATTCTTAGCTATCAGTATCGTGGTATCCAGCTAAAGAATGGCTGGAATGAGAACCTGCTTAGTTGTAACACAGAGTAGTGTGGGCAAATTATTGTAAACTTTTTTTTTTTTTTTTTTTTTTTTTTTGGTCTAACTTTGCTTTTTGCTAAAGAATAGTAAAGTCCTTAAGGCTTTGATTTGTTTGAGTGAGGAAGCAAACTTGTATATATGGACTGGTTAGCAAGTCAATAGTTAGATATCTTTAGGACTAAATATTTAACGAGTGCCCAAATACGTGTGGTGTGGGAATATCAGTTAGCTGAAATCCATATTGAGTAATAGCAGCCTGCTGCCTAGATGAGAATCCTTTAAAAGTTTCAGTTGTGAACGATCTTTCCATCAGAACACAAACTTGCACATTTGAGTTTGAGATCACGCACATCAGTGACATCCATATAGTAAGTGACAGCTGCTGTATAGAACAAAATACCAAAATTAGATCTCTGAGTGTGTAGGTAGCCGTTGAAGTGCCATGTACTAATGACCATTAACTGTAGGATGAGAAAAGTTGTTATCTTTCTTTACATTAAGAAATTCTTTTTAAATCCTGCTGGTCCAAAATGTATCTTTCTAACAGGTGCTGTTGATGGTCAAGCTGAGAAGAAACCCAAGACAGAAATCTCAACAGATGAGCTGAGGAACCATGTACAGAAGGGCACTCTAGGCAAGCTCACGGTACCTGTTCTGAAGGAGGCGTGCAGGCTTTGTGGCCTGAGGGGTGGTGGGAAGAAGCAGGAGCTCATGGATGCATTAACTGAATACTTTAAAGACCACTAAGCAGGAAAGTCTATTGTTCAACTTCTCTCTGCTTAAAGTTTTAGTAGTCTTATGTGGAAGCTGTCTGTACAGTCTTGCTATAGGGGACGATAGGACTCAATGTTGCTGAATATAGCAGTGGAAAAACTTTTAGCTCTGGAAAAATCTCCGCAAACTTGGGTTCTGTTCACAGTAGCCAAAGGCTACAGAATTAAATTCCCTGCCAACTCGGGTCACTCACTGAAAATGAACACAGCTGTGCCTTCATGGTTTCTTAATAAAAGTTGCTTTTGTACCTTGTACTTTGCAACACTGGGTATAACTGTTTTTGGGGCCATAAAGACAGCAAAATTCATTCTTATGTGAGTAGGAAACCAGAATGGTCTGTGAACAGAATGAGCTGTATTAATGACTCTGCATTCATTCATGCAGGAGGTTGGCTTTGTGCTAAGGGAAGGTGTAAATGTGGTGTGTTACTGTGGTACTCTCCAAAACTGCTAATTGGTGTTGCTGTTGTAAGCAAACAGGGTTATTTTTTTACCATCTTTTCTACCATTTGCATTGTAAAGATCATCAGTAAATCTCAAAGGAGAAAATCATTATCACTAGGTGGTATCCAGTCTGCTGTACAAAAAGCCAGCACTTTGCAAAAGTGTTCAGCCCAATTTTCCATTTTTAAACAGTAACTGCAAAAGCTGGTTAGAGAAAAGTCCTGCTCCCTAGAGGGCTGCAAGCACTTACCCAGTTAAATTACTTAAATAGCAATAGAGCTTTTCCACCTCTGTAGCAAAGGTGAGTCAGACTACTTACAGGCTTCTATGTTTTAAAGATAGCAAGTTACAGAGATTAGCTATTGCTTGCTAACTGTAGTATGTTCTTGAAGCCTACTCCTGTAGGCTGTATCCAGGGATGTGTGTGTATATATATATATATATATATATATAAACTCCCACGTCAACCTCCCACCTCCAAGTCACCTCAACTGCCTTGCAGTGCAAGAGGAGTAAAACCAGTATGTGGATAAATAGTCCTTCTCCTTGCCCTAGAAAGCAATGGTGATTGTTTAGCTCAACTGTACCTTTTCACTGGATGCAAAGGTGGAACACATCAAGGATTCATTTTGGGATGTCATATATTTTTGTGCCCACCATTGAGATTCCTGTTTGGCACAAAAACAAGCACCTTCTTGTAGAATTAAACTGCATGTTTAAGGTCATGCTCAGGCTGCAGTCAGTGCAGTGCACACAAGCGCAGTGACCACCTTGCCAGCACCCTGCTTGCTTTTACCTGTACAACCCTTCTTAAATGAGTGTACTGAGCACCCTGGGACTGAAACTAGATGGTCTGTTATGATACTGTAATGCAGGTTGATTCAAGGTAGTTCTTTCTAATAAAGCTTTGTCTAAACAGATTTTCTTTCTGTTAGATCCTTTAGGCAAAGAACTTGATGTAAATGCTTAAGAAAGTTTAATTGAAAGCAATAAAACTGAGACTACTACTACTATTCTGAGTTGCCCCTTTTTGATTGCCTTTTGACTTGCTAACCTCCCGCTTCTGTATGGCCCAGCCTTTGGAGGATGATGACATGTTTTGTCCAAGTTACTAGAGCCTCCCCTTGCTTTTTTGGAGGCAGGCTATTGCATTAAGCAAAATTCATCAGAGATGGTAAGGGGAGGTTTCAGAGCAAAAAATTACAACCATTTTGCTTGCTCAAGAATCCTTTATTTCTGCTGCTCATGTGCTTTTCTTACACCTTTTTTGTCTTGGCACAGTATTGCTGGGGCAAATCCTAAGTTGGGGTTTTAAACACAACTCTCCCAACACTCAACATCATTTTAAGGGAACAGCAGCTCCGCCAACATACATATGACGGAAAGAACTCAATCTTTTTAGTGACTTAAGTTCATCTCATCAAGGATATTACTAATATCAGACATTTACAAAAATATAAAATACAAACATTAAGTTGTCCTCAGTCTTCCATGAGCTGATTTCACATGTTTAAGATGTATTTACTACAGGTTAACAGTTGGTGCATCTGTGGAAACCTCACAGGAGAAATTTTGCCTGCTGTTACCCTACCTACTGGTATTTGCTACACAGGTCTTCCCATTCTAGCTTTGCTTCCTACTTTGCAAGCATGGGGAAGGCCCTGGAGTGCAGCTAAGTAATCCTGGAGGGAGAGACATAGGCTGTAGAAGCTTCAGTCGCTAAAGTCCAGACTTCTTACAACAGAAGGGAGTTTGGCATGACCTCCACTGCAGATAATTTTAGACTCTTCAGCTGGAACACTAAGTGGATTTTACTATACAGCATGTTTAACCAAAGCTACCTCCATAAAGCCATCAAAAGAGCCTAAAATGATAATGGTGCTTCATGCTTTTCTGGAACACAGGGTTATCTGTCATTCTCTTCTTGTTTTGCAAGCTGTTTCAGCTAAAAAAAAAAAAAAAAAAAAAAAGTGTGACCTGTTTTTCCTACTGTCTTGGCTACAGCTTAGAGTAGCTTCTGTAAAAACATCAGATCCTTTTAATAGGTATTGCCCAGCTATTCCTTACTGTATTGTGAGCCACAACAAGCTACCATGGGTTTTATTACTTAGTGAAATATCCTAGAAACCCAAACTTTGCAACTCATTGATGCACTGTACACAAAGAAAACTGAAGGAGCATGAAAATCCCCCCTGCAGCAGCCTTTAGCCACAGTCTGATCAGTTTAACTCAGCAAGTGCTAATGCATCAACTGGAGACATTTGCTCTCAGAGTATGACAGCTGTGGAGATTCCTGTATTTATGTTTGTCAGCATTTTTATTTTTTTTCTTAAAAAGTCAGCATTTAAAAACAAAAGCAGGATCAGAGATTTTGCCTTGTGCACTGCCATGAGGTTTTTGCTCCCCCTACACCTCTCTCAAAGCAGTCCCTTATCTGATTTCAAGAAGAAAATAAATCTTGTGCTGTGGATACTGGCTCCACCTTGGTTCCACCTGCTGCTGCACAGTAGCCGCTCTGCCTCACACCTGGGCTATCCTGCACATTAAAGCAATGCCTCCAGCTGCCTATACACACAACGTGCACTGTGGATCTGTGGTGGAAAACTGCAGCATGAAGGAAGCTAAGGAGGAGGTTAAAGCCCTGAGTAGGCTGACATGGAGATAAGCGAGGTGGGTTTTTTTGTTCTTTTAAACATCGACCTGGAAATACAGCTGTACAGCCAGTTTTCAAGAAGTAGTACAATGAGAATTACCGTGTTGTAGTAGTAGAATATAGGAAAAAAATAAAAGGGGGGGGGCGGGCAGAAGAGGCAGAAACGCTTTCAGAGTTAAGTCACTATTAAACAAACAAACAAAAAGATATTTTGAAATGAAACACTGGTATCAAAACTATTACCGCATCAACTACAGCTAAATATTATTTTCCTCAACTCCAACTTGTCCTATTCCACATAAACTCATGGGCATTTAGACCAACAGTCTTTCTATAGCTTGCTGCACAGACTGGATCTGAGGCTTCAGCTGTGACCCCTCCTTGATGGTGATGGAGCAGGCAATGACAGGCCGGGAGACACCACATGCCCGGCCCAGGGCCTGCTTGGAGCGCACAAAGACATAGGGCACGTTCTTGTCCTCGCAGAGAAGAGGGAGATGGAGGATGATCTCTAAGGGCTCAGCATCTGCCGCCATCACAATGAATTCTGCTATTCCTCTGTTCAACGTTTTAGTGGCTGCAAGAGAAAAGATTAAGTCTAGGGGTTTTCTGTAAAGCACATTAATGAAAATCATTAGCAGATGTTGAAATTAGCATGAGCAAGCAGGAAATCCAGTGGTAGCACAAGGACTGCTCAAGGCAAATGGCAACTGCAGGGCTATGGAAGAGTGGCAGTCAGCAGCACAGGAATGCAAGCTGATCCTCCAAACCCCCAAAAATCTGGGTTTGTTCAGCCTGGAGAAGAGAAGCTCAAGGGGTGTGTGTGGGTGTGTGTGGTGGAGAAATGTCCTTGCTGTCTTCTACTACCTAAAGGATAGAAAGGATAGGGCCATACTGTCCTCATGGGTGCACAGTGAGAGGGCAGTGATTGCTGCCTGTAGGAAATTCTGGTGGGACACAAGGGGAAAAAAGTCCTTTGTAAGAGTAGTTTAAGTCCTAGCACAGGGCTCAGAGTCTGTAGGCCTTAATTCTTAAAGATAGAAATATCCTTAGAGATTTAAAAAAAAAAAAAAAAAAAAAAAAAAAAAAAAA
>VZSV01000151.1:1791977-1821100 GCA_013398735.1 Nothocercus julius
TGCCCGACAGCCACGGGGGGCGCTGGGCGCTGCCGCTCCGCCCGCCGTTCTGCCTCGCCTGCGCCCTGGAGACCCTGGGAGATGGCGGCGCCTCGGTGGGCAGTGCCCTCGTCTTCCCCTGCCAGTGTTGGGACACGACCCCCTCAGGCCTTTTGGCCTGTGCTGGCCTCACAGGGAGGGCAGCCCTCCTCCCCATCACAGGCTTTTCCGTCTTCTCCTCCCAGGCAGGGGCTTGGAGGTGTCCACATGCACCTCATGCTCAGCCCTGCTGTGCCGGGATACGCTTCCCCCTAGGCTGGCGCTGGCAGGCGCTGTGCGCAGAGCCAAGGGCTAACAATGTTTTTGTTGTCTCCGCTCCACAGTTGGTGCGCAAGAAGCACGAGCTCTCCCGGCTCCGAGAGGCCCTGGCCTGGCAGGCGCTGCCTGTCATCCATCTGTTGGCGCCAGATGAAGGGCTCTGTGTCCACCTCATAGGAACTCTCTTTGGTAAGAGTGCCAGTGGCCTCATGCAGTAGCAGAGAGAAAGCGATCCTTGCCTGGTTTTGAACGGATGAAGAAACAGAGATTTCTCCATATTAAAAAAAAAAAAAAAAAGATTTTGAGATTACTGATAGCTACTTCTACACTCCCACCTTTCTGTGTTAGGTGTATTATTCCCTGTGGGAAACTGCCTGTCATTTGATTCAGAATAGGTTAATTAATTTCCTTATTCACCAAGGAGCAGAATTAGCATGTTAATAAAGCTCTCTTGCCTAAGTATCTTAGCTTGGCGTTAGAGGCTTATGGGACACAGTGCTCTGGCTTACGGCTCTTCGCAGAGCAACTTCCAGTTTGCTGTCACACCTCAGTGCTTTCTAATCGTACTGGACTGTAGCATTACATGACAATTTATCCAGAATTGTAAGTGTGTGTTTGAAAAGTTCTTGTAGGATTTGACACCAAATGTGCAAAATACTTACTGACGTAGTACGTGTTCTTTACACTATCACTTTTTATCCGTAGAAACTCTTGTAGCTGTAAGACTGTATTACCCGCTTCTTTCAGGACAGTCAGACTCGTAACAGAACATGCTGTTCAGAAAGTGCCTTTCCAACCACAGTCTCTGTGATCCCGAGCATCTTCTGGTGGTTTTTGTTTGCATAGAAGTGCTGGGGGAAAGGTCTCTGAAATGTTGGCTAAACTCTTGACAGAGCAGGAATAATGGGCTAAATGAAGCAACAATAAGGCAGGAAGAGAAAGGTAAAGGGTATGAATGTAAGAGCCTTCAAAGAATAAATATATTGGGTTCCCCTAATTCTCAGATCTCATTTGCACATCACAGATGTTTCTTATTCTTTGGAGGGGAAGTGACTTACAAGCCCCTTCCCATGCCTTGACACGATGAATAATTCAAACAGTGTTTTCCCAGTTGATTCGCACAAACTGTGCTATGCATATGTTGGAAACAGAGCTATGTTGGAAACAGAGTCTTTTTTTGTTTTGTTTTTTTCTTCAGGTTTAATTCTCTTATTTACACTGTCTGCATACATGGTCCTATGCAGATCTGGGGGGAGCAGTGCGTATGGCAAGCCCAATCCTATGGTGTAAGACCCTAACATTGAATACACCATAAGAAGGGGGAGTTGTGCTTGCATTTCAATTCTCATGCCTATTTTTAATTAGTAATTCTGTCTTTTTCTATAAGGAGTTTACAGTTTTGGGGTAGCTTTGGGTTTTACTGTACTTGCTGCAACTTCTCAGGCAGTTGGGCGCCCAGTCCAAGCTTGGGGGTACACATAAATTTTGGATAGATCTTGAATGAACCAAGGATGCATTTGATGCCAGAATGTAAGAGGGAGCCACAGCTGAATGTCTTAGTATCCCTGTGCCCTGTTTCTGGAGGCATCTTTTGTGATATTCCTTAAGAGTATCCCTATTCCTTTGCCAAAGAGAGGCTGGTGTTATGCGAGGTAGGGGAAATTGAGAACAGTTATAAAGGGATTTGCAGCTCTTTTCAAGAAGTTGCTACAGCACTGATAGCCACAATCAGGAATGAATTCCACTATTGATTGTTACTTCTCTTTTAGGGATGTTGCATACTTTGGAAGACAGCAGTGCCTTGGACCTGTGCCTAGAAGGTGAGAGGCAGGTGCCATGTCTCAAATACTGATGGTTTATGAGGCCAAGTCTGTGTCTAGTCCAAAACAGATAGTGAGATGTTGAGATCCAACACGTCTAGAGTTGGGAAGAAAATTTATTGTCTCTCAGCGCAGGGTGGCGAGCAGCCTCTCCCAACTTCTTTTTCTTTTTGGTTGTGGAGGAAGATGGTGGGAGAAGCAGACATGTGGATTTAAATATTGGTCTCGTACAGGTTCTGTGTACAGTGAATTTATCCTCAGATGAATAGCAGTGCTAAACAATGCCTTGTCTTCAGGCCTGACCCAAGGTTTATCAAAGCAAATGGAAATCATCCTGTTGGCTTCAGTGAGGTTTGGGATCTGGTGCCTCTCCTCAGGATAGAGCGTTTGGGATTTAACTACTCCTCTTTGCGAGCAGTCCTTCATTTGTAATCTGGAGGCAACGCTTGCAAGGCTGAGAAGGGAATCTCTGCAGTCCAATTAACCTTGGGCTTCTTTGCTGAGTCCAGTGATATTAGCAATGCGATGGTTCCCTCCTGTCCAGCCGTGACAGATGAAAAGAGGGATGATCAGCTCATTTCCGAGAGGGTTATCATTTTCCAGGCACGTACCTGACATGGTGTTACAAAGGTGAGAAGGTTTTCTGTCATGTTGCCATTCCTCTGCAAGGTGGATACTCTCAGACAGAGCCGTTTTAACTGAGTGATAGCTAACTCCTGAGGGTTTTTACAGATTCTGAGAATTCTGGTCAAGAAAGGACCATTAAAACATCTATATATCACCTCTATGTCGCTACTGAGCCCTGCAGTTTTTGGGTTTTTTTTCGTGGCTAAGGTATGTCTCCTAGGTAAACCTGTAGTATTGCCTTGAGAGGTACCAAGAGGTGGTGCAGCTAGAAGTTTGCTAGAAAACAAACGGCACTTGTGCATCGGTGCCTGGTAAACCTAGTTTCTTGTTGATTCCCTCTGTTAGGACAGAGTGAACAGAGTTTTTACAGTTGGTTGTAAACTCTTAGCTTATATCTAAACATAGCACCTGTGATTCTCATGTCTTCTCAGGAAGGACATATCTTTAAAGGACAATTTTCATGCTTTTGAAATCCTTCCCTGCTCAGTTTTCAAAAGCTGTGATGGTTTTAAACAAGGTATTTGTTTCTTCTCTTTTCCTCCTCTCTCTTTCTATCCCCTATCTCCCCCCCTCCCCCATTTATTTTGTGTCCTGATGCTCAGTTTGTTGCTTGTAGTTTATTTGCACATGCAGTTTGTTGTGCTGCTCAAATGGGACTGCTGTGGTGGTGCTGCAGGATGCTCAGGCTGGGCTATCAGAAATGATAGTACTGGGAATGCAGACATTAGCCTGCTCTGTCAGCACCTCCTTGGTCACTTAATGTTTAAGCTCTTTGCTCACCGCTCTGCTAAAGCGCCACAGAAGATGGATTGTGAGTGTCCTTTGATGTGGATTACTGATTCTCTTTCTCCTACCTAGTTCTGGTGCAGCTTATAGTGGAGCTGAAGTCGGAGCAGTACTTACGCTGTGTTTTGGATGAAATCCAAAAAGAGGTCAGTGAAGATGAGTTGCCTGCCCTTTGCTTCAGTGATTCAGAGGTTGAAATGAGATTTATGAGAGGCCCTGCAAAATCACAGCTACTGCTCCAGCAGGATGTCCTAGTGCCCACTCCCCTCCTGTGATTTTGAGAGCATCGATGTCTGCTCTGGAGCTTTCCTGTTGTTCCTGGGAAGCCTCTCAGCTGCATGGCTGCATGATGCCTTTATGAAGCTGTGGGCTTTCTCAGGTTCTTTTTCCATCCCTTACTATGTCAATGATAAAAGGAGTTTTCCCAGCCTGCAGCTGATCAGTGCGCTCATGCTCTCTTCATTCCTATATTTGTGATGGTTCCATGGGGTAGAAAAGCCTAGGAAAATAGCAAAGGTGGGGAGTTCAGCTGGTTCATCTCCTCATGTAAAAACTAAAGATGAGAGGGAGGAAGAGGAGAAAAAATTAAGAGGCTTTTTGGGTGAATTAAGAGACCACTGCTGCATTCTGGAGACTGCGTAGGTGTGTGCAGATTTTTCCTGTGATTTATCCTACATGGTGAAGAGGTCCCTACTGAGGAAAAGATCCTATTCTGGAGCATCATGCATCACAGAGAGCTTGCTATATTGTGCGCATTTCATTTTTTGGCTATGTCTTTGCCAGTGAAACATTTTTTTCCTCTGTCTCGTCTACAGCTGTGCAAGGCAACCACCATGAGAGGCAGCCTGCCCACATTCACTCTCTTGGGCAGGCTGGCAGATGCCATCCCTGTCCTAGCTGGTTTACTGGTGGTAGAGCACAGTGAGTCATCTGTCATGCCCAACTGAAGTTTTCATCCAGGTAGTATTCACAGCCCTAGCGCACTCCTGCCCCCAGTGTGAAGAAACTTCGTGAAGGTTGCACAGGACCCCTGCCCCAGAAGGTGGAGTGGCTTTGGGCCCTCCTAGGTTGCAGATCAGCACCTTAATACAGGCCTGTCACTGTACTCTGCAAACTGAGGTCTGCCTTGCAGGGGATACACATTTGTTTTTTTGTTCCTTGGTTCAGCTCCCAGGGCTGTGCTGAGCTGAGCGTGCTCAGCTGTCGCTGGAAGTGACTGGGATGATTTGCCTTCATCTGATGAGTAGTGAGCTCCTCCAGTCATTTCTTTCTTTACCTCTGCTCAGGGATTCCTAGGAGTATTCCTCACGCCTCTAAATATGGGACTGCATTAGGGGGAGAGGTAGAGGGGAAGTAGTTACTCACTGAATTGTGGCATTCATTGATCTGTATGCACAGGTCTATGCAGTGGCCTTTCACAGACTTTTGAGGGAAATGGCTGTTTGAGAAATGTCAGTTCCTCAATGTGAATGCTTGCCCTTACTGTTCCTCATGCTAGGTAATGTAGTGGATCACCTACTGATGGGCTTGACTTATCCAAATGAAAGTGTAAAGGCTGCTGTGTGCTACCTGTACGGCAAGCTGTACTCCTCTCCTGTTGGCACAGAGCGTCTCTCGGCACACTTCACAGAAAGGCTCTGCGCCCTCTTCTTGAATACCTTGGGCCATGCCCAGACAAAGGAGCTCCAGGTTAATTGTTTGGGTAAGGCCTTTCTGAGAGAAGCTATGGCGTGCATGGGAATGCTTAGGACAGAGGGGGAAGGTCATCACTCATCACGTGGGTTGTTTCCTAGAGGAGCATTAAGCAAACTCCTAGGTGATTAGGCTGCCTTGCAGCAGTGAAGCCTTGTCTGAAAAAGGGATCCTTTCTATTACTGCAGAGTCATCTCATGGCCCAGCCTGGCTGTTGAGCTTCCCCAGGCCTCTGTTGTCCCTCCAGCCCCATGCTTGCCTAGCACTGATATTTTCAGGCTTGGCACTGCAGCTTGACCCAGCTCATCCTAGGAAAGACCACCCGTCAAAGACTCTGTGTGCAAACACTAGTCACAGACTGGTGGGTTCTGTAGAGCAGTGGAACAGAGTCTAACAGATATTGTTTTCTGATATGGGGGAATGTGCTATTTAGGTTAGAAAGCTAATGTGGAAACAACACCTTCTTGCATTCATGCTTCCAACTGCACTTATCAACTGTGCTGAAGAGTGCAATTCCAGCCCTCCTGGCACTTCTTGTTTGCAAACCATCCAGGGATTTCCTCTTTCACATAGGACATAAGCAGGAATTGGATTGCTCCTCAGGTCATCTGATCAGCTGGTGGAAGTGGATGTACCCCGATGATTTTTGTCAGTACCTGTAGCAATGCTCTGTACTTTTATACTGTTTTTATTTGTCTGTTTTTTTATTGATACCCTTTAACTGAACACAGCTGTTTCAGCAAGAGCATGAAAGTAGGAAGGGAGGATGAGTTCTCTAGGAAGTATTCTATGGAAAATCTGTGGTTGTTGGTGCATCACTGGCTGTAAATTGGAAAAAAATGCAAGTCAAGAGCTCTCTCAAGAAACAGTTTAGGGAGAAGATACAGGAGCAGAGAGAGAGTGTAGCCATGTTCCTGAGATCATTTAGCGTTGTACCTCCGCATCTTCAGGGAGGATTAGGGAGGAGATCAGATCCAGCAAAAAGAATTAGCAACATGGGGTTGCAAGACCTGTGTGTGGCTCATGCTACACATGCTATCATGTGCTATCAACAGAAGCTCCCTCAGTGTGAGATGAGAGGCTTTGCAAGCAGTGCAGAATAGGGGAGGAGCTGGCAATGAGCCTTAGGCTGTAAGTATTCCCACATTAACGTAATCATTCATGTGCCCAATATGATGCTTGCTCCCACTCCCTCTTTTGCAGGTTTGCTTAAGGAGCTGCTGAAATGTGACCATTTTGTGTCCATTCTTATGAATAATTCAATGATAGAGGAGGAATGTGAGAACCTGGACTTTTTAGAAGACGAAAACACACTGCCACTTATTCTCAAAAAGGTGATGGATGAAGTAGCCTTACAAGCATGCAGCCTGTGACTTTCTAACAGGTTATTCCTTGTTCTGATGTGAATTGTTCATAGAGTTAAAGAATTTGCTGGACTATGCTGTTGCCAGCATTGACCAGCTCAAGAGGCTGCAGTGGAAGATGGAGGCACCCCCATAGATCATCCCACTGCTCATTCCTGCATTGGGGAATTTTCCCTTGTGGCCTCAGCTGGTTTTACTCACTGACACTAGAAGTCTGATACAGCACTTGTAGTGTGTCAGCAAAACCGAGTAGGAGCACGGAGCTATCCTTACTCATATTCTTCTCTACTGTGACTTTCATTTTGCATTTCTGAGTATATTTGGCCCAGTGTTTTATCTTGCCTTGGCAAATTTGATCAGCGAAATACATGTCTAAAGAGAAATCTCCATTTCTTTCTTACATTTTAAAATTTAGAGAGAACTATTTGCTATTCTCTCTGTACCATTGACTTCCTGCCTCCTTTTGGCTTCTTTTTTTCCAAACAGCTTTTGTTAAGCAGAGACCAGATGCTACAGGCAGCAAGTTCTCACTGTATGGCAGCAGTGCTGGTTCACTCTCCCAGCAGATATGCTCCTGCCTTTATCCATGCTGATGTCCCAGGTGAAGTGCAGCAACACCTATTGTATCCTGCTTGTTTGTACTAGGAATCTCTCAGGCTCCAGGAAATCCACTGGTGATGTAATCTGTGCAGTGATTTTTTTGGAACAGTAAAAATAGCTAATGTGGTTTTAAGAAGAGAAGCAAAGAATAAATTTTCAATTGGAATTATAGAAGCAGCTGTCAATAGGCAGAATGGAGAAGCCACAACAAGAATTTGGACAGGTCCTTGAGGCCAAGCCTCCACTTGAATGATGTTAGGGAATGTTTTATCAGCTCTGTCTCACAGTTGTAAGACGTCAGTTGTACAGGTGACTTATAGTCCACTTGTCATATAGAGAGCAGAGTGCCCTTCATCACGTTACATTGCTAGCTGCCTCCTGCAGCATCTGGGTTTTCCTTTAAAACCTTTACTCCCAGGTCTCACCTATCTCAGGAGAAACTGCATTTTGTTTAGATTCTAGCCTGTGCAATATAGTTCCAAAGCCTTAACAGGCTGGAGTCACGTCTTATCCAACTAACTGTTGTGAGTTTCCACAGAACTTGGGCTAGGATTTAGGTTTGGAGTCCGGCAGTAGGTGATGGCCCGTTATTTCACTCTTCTCTCAGTAGACATAAGTGCTTTGGTTTTGTAAATCCCTTAGAAGATGTAAAACTTTGACAAAAAAAGTATCACTGCATCTGTGGTAAAGCTGGCTAGAGCCACAAGTTAGCTCCTGCCTGCAGAGTATGTGCTGGGAGGGTGTCTGCCTGCAAACTCTAGTCACTTTGTTTTGAAAACTAGTGTTACTCCAAGTATCCTCTGCCTTCTCCCTTGCTGCTGTTTCACACTATAACCATTCTCCCTATGGCTGTTGCTATGGTTCCTGGTTTCCTTCTCCTGCCTTTACTGTGTTTTAGGAGCAGCTATGAGCAGACTGTCCCTTACCTCTTCCTTATTTGTGTGCGCTTGCAGAATTCCTGTTTGAATGTCTCTCATGCACCAATGAAATTCTCATCTGGTCAGTATATTGCTGCTTGTTGCTCCTAACTGAAGAGCGCCTTTTCTTCTCCAAGTGTCACACAGTGTACGGTGAGTCGTGCCTGTCCAACAGTGACTGCAGTGCTACTGTAGGCATTTACTGTGCCCCTAGCTGAATTTCAGTGCTTTAGGAACAATCCCCATTTCCAGTCAGGATGAGTAAAAGACTGAAAATGAGTACCCACCAGATACGTTTGTAATGTTTTCGTAGCTTGAATTTGCAGTGTCTCTGACCTAATGAGTTCCTAATGAGCAAATGTGCTTTGTAATAGCCAGGCCTTGTGACTGACACTACCTCAGGACTTATTGGGTGTTTTTGTGGAGATACCAATGATGGACTTAGCAAAAGAAGCCAAATTCCTTCCTTTTGTCTGGACTTTCCTTCAGCAGTGGAGGTGGAGGCCTATTATGAGGGAGCTGAATTAACACAGTGTTTTGAGCAGTTTTTTCTGTCAGAGACTCAGAAGAATGAAATCTTTCTTCCTTAAAAAAAAATTTTTGGTTCCATTCTGGATTTTGGAGTGTGTGTTAAAAGCCTTCTCTGTACCTTGAACATGTGCAGGTGTTGAATCTCTGGTGAGGAGCCTCGGAGATGTCCTGCAGCTGAACAATGTGGAGTTGCACAAGCAAGGGCTACTGCTCTTCACTGAAATCCTGAAACGGTAAGGGCTGCCCCTTAGCTGGTTTGCCCATGCAGACTTTCTGCCCCGCAATGGCAGCTTTGGGGTTTTACTGTTTAGGCTTTTTTTCTGAAACCAAATATCTATGCCCCAGAGTGTTTCATATTTGCAAGACGTTGCTGAACAAGCACATTGCCCTTATCCATGTGAGAAAGGGCCTGCTGGTTGCTCTTGGACCGCCCAGCATGTCCTCTTTGTGCATACAGCCAGCGGTGTATCTGCTTCTTCCGCCTCCTTGTCTAGTTGAGAGGCAAAATCTACTCTTGGCAGTAGAGAGGACGGAAGGGGCAGGCTAGGATTGCCCAGGTGTAGGTGAGCAGACCCGCTCCTGGTGAGTGCATCTGACAAAATGGAGCACGCAGATTCCATGGCTTTTGGTCCCGTGTCTTCATCTGAGCTAAATTCAAAGAAGAAAAACAAATTCCAGGCTGAAATATTAATGGTTTCTGTCACTTTTTTTCTCTCTTTTTCTACTAAAGAATAACAAAACTTGGCTTGTTTTTCTTCTCTGGTTCCTGTTCCTGCCTCTATGATTTTGTTCCTGTCTTGTCATGCTGTTGTCACAGACTTCTTTTTTGCTGCTTAGTTCCCCCAAGAGAGCCCTTGAGCTGAATTTTGGAGATGTCATTGTCAATTCTGCAGCAAGTGGCAGGGATAGAAGGGGAAAGAAAAGCAGCAGTGTTGGAACACTGTGATGATGCCAGTGTGGGCATCTGTCAAAAGGAGAAACCAGAATGTGGGAAACACTAATTACAGCATTAGTGCTTGTAAAGCGGAGAGAACATTCTGCCCAATTACTCTAATTTTCTAGCGTTCACATTTTGGTTGACTCTGATTTACCTTAGAAGTGTAGTTTGATTTAAAACTCCCCCATGGCGAGGGAAAGGGGTCTCCTGGAATCTCTCCTGCTTGCTTCCCTCACGGCAGCATCTTCTTGTTTTGCACCTCCCCTGCACCCTGGCAGTTTCTAGGCCAGACTGACTCTCCCCATTTGCACTGTTAGGAAGGTCAGGAGTGGTGGGTAGCTCTCCCTGTGCTTCTCCCAGCACCTCTGGAACAGCAGGCGCAGTTTGAGCTCCAAAGAAAAGAAGATGAACAAAGCTGCAGCAGTATTGCCCTGTTTTTTCTTTTGTTTTGTTTTGTTTGCTTGTTTGTTTTGTTTTTGTTTTTTTCCCCAGGCCCCAAAGACATCAAAATGGGCCATATTGCAAGTGGGTTTATGCCTCTAGAGTGAGTCAGCAATACTCCTCTAGGCCTTCCTCCTCCTTGCATGAGTCAGTGATGACTCTTCTGAGGTGTTTTGCTTCAGAAGGTCAACAATTAAAGGAAGAAAATGCAAGGGATTAATGGAATTTAAGTGTCAGTAGTAGGAATGACATGAGGTTCAGCATATCCCTTATCATGGCTTGGGCCATGGTCCGGGTTCCTGAGCTGCACAAAGGCCTTCTCCCTGCCTTGCCCACCTCCCAGCTTTTTCTCACAGCAGAACATGAGGCGACTGCCAAGCTGGATTTGCGTGACTAAAAGAAGGGCTGTTGCCTCTGCTCACTTTTTACTCTGCAGCTGGGCTACTCATTTGATTTCTGCTGAAGTTCACTTTTCACTCTCAAATGGCAATGGGAGCATGTGCTCCTGGCCCACTCATCAGGCATGTCTGTAAAAACGGAATAACAGGGAATGTTTTTGGCTCCAAGTCTGGCTTCTGTTGTGCTGTGCTGCTACTTCTCTCACTTTACTAGCTGGTCTCTTTGGTGAGGCCCTCTGGCAAGCTGTTAGTGCCCCATTCCCACATGTAGCTGCCCTCTTCCCCCCTCCTTCCCAAATGTACCTCACTTGTCAGGAGCCAGCTGACCCCTTTCTGCCATTTGTGCAGCTTGACCCAATATCAGAGTTAATGACTCCTTATCCTCTGGTGTACTGTGTCCAGTTCTGGGCTCCCCAGTACAAGGGGGATATGGAGCTACTGGAGAGAGTCTAGCACAGGGCTACGAGGATAATCAGGAGTCTGGAACACCTGCCCTATGAGGAAAGACTGAAAGAGCTGGGCCTGTTCAGCCTGGAGAAGAGAAGCCTGAGAAGGGATCTCATCAGTGTCTATAAGTACCTCAAGGGAGGGAGTGAGGCGGATGGGCCCGACCTCTTTTCAGTGGTGGCCACTGATAGAACTAGAGGTACTGGCCACAAACTGAAACACCAAAAGTTCTACAGGAACTTAAGGAAAATTTTCTTAACGGTGAGGGTGACAGAGCACTGGAACAGGCTGCCATGAGAGGTTGTGGTGTCTCCTTCTCTGGAGATCTTCCAAACTCGCGTGGACACAGTCCTGAGCCACACGCTCTAGGTGACCCTGTGTGTGCAGAGGGGTTGGACTAGATGATCTCTAAAGGTCCCTTGCAACCTTAAGGATTCTATGATTCTATGTTTCTATGGTGCTCTGGCATGGGAAGCTCAAAGGTGATCAGATGTAAGGTGATCAGACAACAGAAGTGCTCACTCTCAATCAAAAATGTCAAAACAGTTGGATTAAGTTTTTACTTTTCAAGTTCATGAAAGTCCCTGTCCTGGCAGCATCTGGCATTAGAAATGTCACAGGACTGTGAGAGAAGCTATTCTCGTGTCCTTGTCCTTACTCTAGGATGGCGATGTTTACATGCTTACAAGAAATGCGAATTTCCTGATGAGTCCTCAAATGCTAGAGCAGATGGGCTCAACATAAAGTCCTAGGCAGAGAGATCACTTTGTTTTGCAGAGCCTGTTTTTCATGTGCTTTTCATATCAGGATTTGCTGGCACAGTCACACACGTATCCAGGCAGTGGTTTTTTTCACCATAGAAGGGCTCCAGCCACTCTCAAGTTTGAGACTGTGTTCTTGAGAGCAGCTGGCTTTAAATACTGCAAAGCATGGAACTGCATGGCTCAGCTAACTGTGTGGTGAAATAAGGAGTGGGTGATACAGTTACTTTATTCTAACAATATTCTCTTTGCTGTTTCCTCTTCTCAGGCAACCAGTGGAAATCAAATTATTCACAAACAGAGGTATATGTAAAGAAGCCATTGATGTGCTGCTGGAGACAGTGAACTGTCCAGTGCTAGAGGTGGCAGTGGAGGCTGTGAAGGCTGTGGCAGCCTTTCTGAGGTAGGCAGGAAGGTGTTCACAGGCTTTTTGTCAGATAGGTCTGTTGATATCGGGTTGGTGTCTGGCTCTTCTGGGGCTGTGTGGGTAAGTGTGCTCCGCAGCGAGAGTTCTCACTGCGACAGGCGTAGGTATAAGAGAGCTGCCTGGGAAAGAGAGCTGTAGGGCAGCGTAGCTGTGGTGGGCAGCAAGCTGCTGCAGCCAAGACCTAGGGTCCCTGGCAGGCTTGTAGCACCAAAGTCACTGTGACTTTGTCACTCTGTGCCCTGTCTGGGTAGGTAATGAGTGAGGGTGTATTTGGACTTGCATCTGTATGAAGGCACTCTTAGGAGAGCCTGTTGGAGACAGGTGGCAACGGCACTTGCAGTTGAAGGAGCAGTTGTTATTCCTGCTGGTGCAGCCTTACTGCATGGCCTGTCCCTAGCAGGGAACGCTCGAGTTTTCTCTCTATCTGTGCAGGAAGGACCATCTGAGCTGCCCCCCGGTCCAGTATGCAGAGCTGCAGAAGCTGCTGGAGGCAGTGCTGAAGCGATGCGCTGACCTCTCCCCACCGCAGGGCAACAAGAGGCGTGCAGTAAGTCCGGAGTGGGTGTTGCCCCTTGGAAGGAGCAAGCAGGGCAGGAACGACCCTCTTGGCACAACACATGGGTATTGTGGATGCATTTCAGACCTTCTGCCTGTGACTGTTGGGCTCTCTGGTGTTTTTTCTTAATCCTCATGCCTGGAGATGGTAGCAACCTTTGCCTCTGAGGTAGCTGAGGCTGGTGAATGCTCAAGTTTCTACATCAGTGAAGATAGCTGGAACACCACTGGAGTGCGCTGTTCCCTTTAGGTGTCCAGTGCTCCCAGGTCATTTAAACCTCCCCTTCTTCAGGGCCACACCTTGTAAGGTTCCCTTCTTTTTTGTTTTTTATTTATTTATTTATTTTTTGTTTTGTTTTGTTTTGTTTTATTTTTAATTTTATTTTTAGCAAAGACCATGCCTTCTGGTGCTTTCGGATCAAGAGGGTCAACTTGCATGCACTGAGATGCCTCAGCAAGGGAATTATTAGGCACTATTTGAACTGCAAGTCCTTTCCTGTTCTGTGCAGTTAGTTTGATGTGCTGCTGGGGACTGTTCACCCTTGAGGACTGCCCCCTTTTCAAATGGCTGAATGAAAAGACAAGGACTGGGCCCCATTGCTGTGAGTTTAGGAGCATCTGGTTTAAATCACAAATATTTTTGTAGAGGCCAAGACCATCTTGCTGGAGTATCAGAGAGCCAAATGTCTGCTGAACTGTCTCTAGACCTGCAGCCCCAAGCTGTGTGACACTGTCTGGAGATAATGGAGTTGTTTTCTGCCTCGGGGGTAGACATTTGTCAGTCTGTTTGCACACCCAGAGCTTGATGCTCAGAATAAGGGGCCTTATAGGAAGGAAAGTAGGCAAAGGGTAAGGACATCCAGACAGTCTGTAATGGGAGGAGGGGGGAAATGAAATGACTGCATCTCTGGTAAGGTGTCTCAGCATCAAATGGGGAAGGAATTTGTAGATTAGGAGTTTTGATCTGCCATGGCTTGATGGAACTAGCTTGCTGTGCCCTTCTGGCCAAACTTGGTGGGATGCTGCGTGGGAACAATAGCCAGCACCTGGTGGTTGCTTTGAAGATTTGAGTGCAGAGCAGGAAGATGAATTGTTCAGCTTTGTCCAAAGAGCAATTGGAGGAAAATGGATTTTTGAAAAAATATTATGTTTTCCCTGAAATGTTTGAAGCTTCATTTGCTGAACTGTTTGAAACTCAGACTAGACCAAAACATGGCAGTAGAGACTGCACTATTCAAGGGATGGGGCAATGCAAAGCTAGCAGCTCTCTTCCCTCAGGAAAGCAGAGTAACCCTCTAACCCTGCCCTGCCTAGGAAATCACGATAGCAAAGACATAGCTATATGAAGGAGGGGAATAAAATGAAATGTTTTTTTTTTTCTTCTTGCTGCTGGTATTAGAGAAGTAAACTCTTTTGTTTCACAATGAACACAAGATCTTGAAGACTTCTCTCCTTTAACAGGGTGACCTCCTGTTCTCAGTGCCTCAGAGTCACACAGGAAACAGAAACCTTAGCAGAGTTCCTCAGAGACAAGGCCAGTTCTTGCTTCACACCCTGGAAAGTTTCAGAAATGCTTGTAGGTGAGGACTAGCGGAGGGGTGTGGGTGTGTTTGTGAGTGTGAGTCCAGAAACATCATCACTGGGTTTCTCTAACCTGCAGTATCAGAGGGGAGTTCATTGTGTGACACTTGTCAATGAAGCGCCAGAGTGAGGGATGTGAAACACTGAGGATAGTGGCAACTTTGGGGTACCTGCAGGTACCTCCCAAGAAACTTGACCTCTCAGTTTATTTCCTCTTTTTGGCCTTTGAAGAATTGCTTGAAAATAAGATTAAAAAGAAATTGGATGGTATCATTATCAAAATCCAGTAATGACGTAAGGACTGATGGGAGGTATATGTGAAACCATATTCCATTTCTTATGCCCCAGGCTATGTAGTCTCGCTGCTGGAGAGGATTAACCATTTAACAAATAGGTATCTAGTCCAGCTGCTGGTCTTGTATTTGCTTATATCTGTGTCATGTTACTGCATGTGGGTTCATAGGCACCAGCTTTTCCTGTTTTACTGGATGGGAGACATCCCCTAGCTGGCCAGGAGAAAATGGAAGATAGGTTTGCATAGGAAACCCCATCTGCTGTGAGGGAAAGCTGTTTTTTATGAGGTTTGCTGTATTGTGTTCTAGCCATTCTGGTCTGGCTGAGTACATTCAGTCTTGCCACACTGAGGCCTCCCACTGAAGATATTTCCTTCAGAGAAGCAAAGTCTTCCTTTTCCCAACTTGTGCTACAGTTATAAAACATTGCTGACTTCTAATAGCTTCACTCAGGAAGTAGCTGTTACTGCCAGAAGAGTTTCCAATGCATTGTTTGTGTTCCTAGAATCCCTAATGGTAAAAGTTGTGAAGGAAATGCACTATCTCCTAGCTTCCTTTACTGAGTGGGGAGAATTCCTCTCTCCTCTGGGGTTTTCTGTATGTTTGTAGGTTGGCAGTGGAGTTCCAGAGCGACCCGATGGCCCAGGAGAATGCTTTCACTGCCCCCAACTCTGAGAGCAGGGACACTCTAAGCAACTTCTCTGAGTTCCTGTTGAGGATTTGTGACAATCTCTGCATCCCCATGGTCATGGTAGGGTTTCTTTTGAACTTGGTCTCTTCCTTGGGTACCTGGGGATGGAGAGATGATGGGAAAGATGTTTTGGAAAGAGATTATGTAGATGATGGGAAAGATGTTTTGGAAAGAGATTATGTAGCATAAGCCAAGTGCAACTGTGGCATTTGCCACCTCTCCAAAGACAAGTGGAGCATTATAACATTCATGCAAAATGGGAGTGTATGGAGTCTGAGGGTGAGGAAATTCATAAAGCGTAGAAACTGCAATGTCTTTCTTCAGACTGTGCAATCTACACAGCAAACCTGGCATGTTACCTAATCTACGGCTGTTGTGGGCAATTAAGAACACAGGAGTGTTGTTTCCAGAAGGTGTTTTTGAACCTGTCTGGCAGCAAGGACAATACTAGGCCAGGGAGGCCATACAGTTTGAAAAGCAGCAGTGGAGTCACTTGTGCTTTAGTGCTCCATGGCAGCCTGTCACTAAGATACTTAGAGAGTAGGATTATCCAAATGGTGGGACTCTGATATACTCCCAGGTGTTGAGTAAATTTTCCTTGCACTTTGCTACTGTTTCAGATACACAACTTCTTGCCACTGCCAGGGGCTCGGGGATTTCTTGTTTTATATTTTTAACAGCCAGCAGGCTTCTCTAATGGCTTGCTATTCTCAGCCTTGAAAGCAGAGTGTAGTGCAGTCCAGGCTGGCTAAGCTGGAGTGAGTGTGCTGCTTCTGCTCATTGGACTTGGGTAGAAATTGTGAACTGTGGTAAAATTGCCCTGCGGCCCTCTGTGTGAGTGAGTCGAGATGTTTTTTCTAAACCATTTAGGGCTGGACCCTGCAGAGGACCTAAATGTCTGTATTTGCTATTGCACAGCAAAACGCTGAAGCACAAGTGCTAAGTGGCATTGAAGTCAGCTGTACCTAGGCATACGTCCCATGTCTTGCTGCAGAATTAGACATTTTGACCTGTTTTAGTAATTATGTCTAGGGTAACATGGACGGTAATGTCAGTAGTTATGTCAGGGTGTAACTGATTGCCAGCTGGAATCAGGAAGGAGTTTCTTGTTTGATGCAATGTCTTGCAGAGCTAGCAGCATCGCTCATAAATGCTGGGTGGAGGAGTGTTAGTTGCTTTCAAAATGCTCTGCGAGCCTGTGTACCTGCTGCCAGGCAATTTGATAGAAGGGTTGTTAGTGCCATTTGTGTGGATTTGGAAATCTAATATTCTGGACAGGGGGAAGCAGGAAGAGAGCTGCTGCTTTCTGTATGCATTGCATACCACCCACCTGATCTTTTCTTCATTCTTTCCACAGGGCTACCTGGAAAGGGCTGTCAGCCCATCAGTGGTGGAGGTTTTCATATCAACCCTTAATACTTTGTTTACAGTGATGCCGAACATGAGGGATAAGTTCTCCAAAAAGCTGGGTATGGAGCATGTGCCCTGTGCTGCTTTGCTTGACAGACAGAGCTTGCTGCTGCTGCATATTTTGAGGCAATGAGCTTAACAAGACTTTCAGTGGGGGATTACATTGCATGCTTGTGTGGGTAAGAACAGAGTGTGCAGTCATATTCAGTAGGATGAAAAGTTGTTTGCTCTAGGAATGGTGATAGAACTGATCTTATCTTAGGTAAGTAAATTGTGTCAGCTTTACCCCTTCCTCTGGAATATTCAGAGCTGCCTGTTTCTGTAGGTAGGAATTATGCTGGAATTATCAGTTGGCTTTTATTATATAGAAATCTATTGGCTTTGTGTCTTCCTTACTCTTTGTAGATCAGAAAGCGAGGTACAGAATCTCTCTTTTCTAAATATGTAGAGCTAGCAAGTATTTCCTTTTCCTTCTGAGAAGACAAATGAATCCCAGATACTGTCCTTCAAATCAATGGTTCTGGAACCTGTGTGTTCTTTTCCCTCATCAGACACACTTGGGGCTCTTTAGACATTTCTGTCTTGCTTTCTCTCCAGCATCCTCCTCCTTCATCTGCCTGACATTGGAGCTGAAGGCCAGATTTTGCTCCGTGCAAAGGTATTGTGATGTGTATGTTGGAAGTGAGTCATAATTTTCCAGGTGTGAAAGCAGATCACAGCTATCCAAAGCAACTGAATTAGGCAAGGATGGAGCCTAGAATGCTCAAGAGTCATATCTAATTGCAAAACTAAACAGTGACTGAGAATGGAAAAGCTGTGAGAACAGGGAAAGGCAGGTAGTTAGGGGGAGGGTGAACGGATACAGCTTTGTTAGAATTCTGTGGGCCACTGTAAGCCAGATTTGGATACAGCAGCCTGGCTTTGAAGTAGTGAAATCTGTGGGTCCTTTGGAAAGAATTGCAGTAGCATCACCTCATTTGGGCTCTGACTTTCTAGGCTTTCTAATACCACTACTTATGTTCCTCTGGGCATGAGAATGTATAATAAATAGGAAGGGTAAGGAAGACATTAACAGGATATATTACAAATGGTTATCTCTGGCATAGGTTATGATTTTGCAGTTGAAGAGCTGTTGAGGGAGTCTTTCTATGGGTCTGCAGAGATGTTTTGTGTCCTCTTCCCTGTAACTGCAACTTGTTAAGTGAGAGACAAAAAAAAATATAGCACCCCTTATCCAAGTCACCACTGTGGGAGTTAGCGTGGGGATGCCTGTGCCTCGAAGTGGTGTGGGGGGAATGATCTAGGCCTGTGAATATTGTAGCACATAGTGCAAAACATGTTATGTTACAGTATAAGATGTTTGATTATGTCCCATTCCACAAGGAAATCGTTAGAGAGAGGGAAGTGCTTGCAAATACAGCTTTTCTCGACAGCTTTTAAGTATTTTTTTTGTCATTGCTAATTGTTCATCCCTAGAAATATTATTGTCCCAAAATCTTCTTAATAGGGTTTGTCAATAGTATTGGGTATTGGGAACCCCTCCTCACAAACCTCTCCTCTTCTGTGATGTTAGAGATAATGGCATTGTCTCAAGGTACCCATGTATATTCACTGTCATTGCTGCTACTGTGTCTGCTACATCTGTCTCATTGTGGCGAAGCAGGTATTTGTATGTGATCATTCAGTAAACTGAAACTTGACAGATGCTGTGTGATATTAGAAGTGGGATGAGGTTTCTGACCTTCTCCCTTTTATGTTTCTGGTGTTCTTCACAGTAATCCTGTCTTGAATCAAGCATGTTCCAGCTTCCTCTACAACTTGTGTCTGAGCCTCTACTCTGCAATGGAGAAGGAGAGAGAGTCTTCTCCAAATGGCAAGTCTGAGGAAGAAGACAACTTGCTTCATTTTGGTTGAGATCTAACCAGGCTCTATTTAGGCAGTAGGAGAGAAGGAAAAAAAAAGAATGCGGAGAGGAGGGGGTGGGTGGAGGAAGGGGGAGACACACATCATCTCTATTTTGAGGTTTTCTTCAGCTTTTTCTTAGGCTGGTCTGCTAAGAAGATGTCTCAGACAATGCCTCTTGAGAAGTAGGAAACCCTAGCTAAATGAATGCAGTTCATTTATCTGTGGGTTTGCTCACCTGGTGACATTCATTAGCACAATTGTGCATGCCTTAATTAAAACAATGCTACTTGCCAAGGAGTCACCCTTATCTGGGAATTAAAGTCACCTTTTTTTTCCTCCCCTCTGGTTTATTTTATAAAGCTTTCCTATGTATACTACAACTTTCCATTGTAGGTGAGTCCCAAATAAATGAGGTGAAAGTGTCCGCATAATAGAATCCACTATTCTCCCTGGCATTGGTTGGATGCCATACTGGCAGCACTGGCAAAGAGCTGGGGACCTCAAAGCAAAAATCTGCTTTCATCCTCATGGCCAGCTCTGTTAGATCAGGTTTTGGCCTCTATTCATGCCAAGTCATAGAGGTGCACTTGTTATTTCATGTACTGTGTGCGGACTGTGGGGGTAGTCAGTGAGCTTTGATACTACTCAAATCAGGAGCTTCCCAAATTTAATGTGCTTCTGTTTAGGGTGGGCAGATCCTCCCATACCCCTCTGTTTTAGCATAGACATTTCTCATCCCCACCTGTCCTGCTCATACTGGTTGCATTTCCAGAGCAAGAGATGTTTGAGCTCCTGCAGAAGGGCCTGCCTCAGTTAAACTACACAGTTCCTGAAAGCCTTCTTCTCCTGACTGAAAATCCTGAACCTCTCTCTTTGGATCAGACTCTGTGCAGCCACCAGTATTGCTTCATACTCCTCTTGTACTTTGCCTACACCCTTGGGGACAGGTGAGCCACGTGTATACAAACGCAGGTGGTTGTGGGTTATTTTGGCCATCATGCACCAATTTTCAGTGGGTGAGGCTTGTCCGATTTTCCTGTTTCTTCTCCAATCTCCTTGACTGCAGGTTTGTCCCAGAGGCAGAATTATTTTTAGCCATAAAAAGTTTCCTTCTGTCAGCACAGGACCGTGGAGACTGTCCCCCTCCATACATATTCAGAGCTGTGCTTTACCTCCTTGCTGTCTGTCAGGACAAAAGCAAAGACCTGGACTTGGTAAAAGAAGATTTCATTCCTCCATGTTGGACCTTTGCTGTGGAGTTTAACTAAGGTTCCTCCCCACCCCCATCAGCCCTCTTGCAGGCCGTATTTTGATGTATGTGATGAGTAATGAATGAGTGGAAAGTGTACAGTGCAGCTATGCCCTGGAAAGCTAACTGTGAAAAGCCACTAGGGGATATAGGTTTGATTGAATAAGCTTGTGTTATGTGTGGGAAGTGTAAATGCGTTGGATAGGCTGTGAATTCACGTACAGAATATTATAAACTTCATAGCTCCGATCTCCTGAACACATCCCCAGCCTCTGCAGAGTACTTTCTAGTGTTCCCATATGGTTTTTTGCTGCTGCACAACTTTGAGCACTGCACAAAGCCTGCAAGTTTCTTAGCCTTTGCGATGCAAATGTGTCTCACGAAATCATCTGTTTGATTGTCTGCTCCGAAGGCAGTGTGACTTTTTCTCACGGTAGATACTAATCACTTCAGTTTTTGGATATTCACTATCTAGTTGTGATTTTGTTCTCTCTCTTCCTTTCCTTCCCACACACTTGTCAGAGGTCATTATGCGCCATAAAGAGGATCCTGGATAATCTCCCAGATCTAGGCTTGGTCTACGTTCACTGTCCTTTTCTGCTGAGTTTTTTCCTGCGCTATCCTGAATTTATGGGCAGATTTGGACACCAGGTCCTCCAACTCTGGTTTTCCCGGGAAGACTGCAATCAAAGTGAGGCTGAACAAGCTGGTTTTGACGTGTCTGAGCAGCTGAAGAGGGCCAACCCTTTGCTTCCCATTCTGAAGAGCAATTCAAGCATTTTACTTATTTTACTGGTACGTGACTATCACAAGGACAGCCTGTTATCTCTGGCCATGTTTCAGTGGGAGCACTTAGGGCTTGTTGGTTTTTAAAGCATTTAGTGTTTTTCTGAGCTCAAGGAATCGAGCTGTATACACAGATTGCTACCTCCCAGGCAAACCTGCTATAGAAAATGGCACTGTGTGTGTTAGCACTTCTGCTATCCACTGTGATAGAATAAGGTCTTTGGAAAGCTGTCTAGGAAGAGATCTGAAGAGGGCTGTGATATTTGTCATGGAAAAAATTCATGGACTCTACCCTTTCCCTCTCCAGATAGACTGCTGGGTACTCTAGATCCTTCTGTGGCACTTTTTCAAGAAGCTGTTTGCTATTTTGGGAACAGTCGTGTGGTATTGATAGATGAGAAGGATATGAGAAACAAAGAACTTTCAAAAAGCAGCATGCAGAGAGCAGAACCTCAGGGGTCGGCTTTCTGTTTGCTTGGAGTTTTTTTCCTTTGTTTGTGTTGAACTGGAGAGTTTTGTTTGAGATTTCTGCAGTACTACGAATTTTCAGGACTGTAAATGGCCCATTATGTTGTTCTTAAATAGTAATAATAATAAAAGATGAGAGAACTACTTGATGCAGGGGAGAAAGGGGCCTTGCAGTAGCTGGCCTTGTGTTTTTGCCCTTAGCTGGTGAAATGAGCTCTGTTTGCCTATGTAATCATAACAGAACTCGGGTCCTGATGGCTGCTCAGGGGGTTTCTCTCATTTCCCCTTCTCCTACCTAATCTGTCACCCCTCCACATCTATGACCACTTGCCCATGACTACTTAGCCAATCATAGCAAATACTTAATAACATTTCCACACAAAGACATGAAATTTGCTGGAAAGGACAAAAGCTAAGATCTGTGATTTTTCTCTTCCAACCCATTATTGAAAGTAAAGATATGTAGCCTTGAGAATAAAACCCCATACCAGTAAACAGAGAAGAAGCAGGGGTTGGTTGTAGTGCCTAAGGTGGCTGGAGGCTAGGAATCCATCTAACACAGTCATTACAGTCTGGCATGTATTTATTCTGGTATAAGAGGCTGTGAAATAATTTTTAATATCCCAGGATACTGAAAAGACTGGCAGGATGCAGTGTTGCTCAGGACGGTTCTTTCGTAGGCTTGGATGCTATCATAGATCAAGTAACAACATCCAGGCGTTTGATATTGCTTCCCAACTATTAGTAAAAGCAATTAATACATTGACAGATCAGTGTGGATGAGAGGAAGTGTCCCATGGGACTTGTCTACCTTTGGCAATAGTTTTGGAACCTATCACTCCTCAAGCTAAAGTCAACATATGTATCACAGGTCTACAAATCGGCTAAAGAGAAATGATGACTCCCTCTCTGAATGGTGCAGCATTCCTGCATTCCCCTCGTCTGTCTGGCCTTTCACTCTTGCAGAAATAAATTAATTTAGCTCTGTCCCAGTCTTTAAAGTGAACTGTAATAAATCACAGGCTTTGATAATTCACCTCTCTGTTGAGAAAGAGTATAATCAATCTGAATTTAGATAGGCTAATAAAACAGTGCAATATCCTAGAATAAATATACTGTCAGATATAAACAAAACTTACGAGGTGAATAATCCCAGCCCAGGAAAGCAATAGTAAAATGAAAGGCCTCTACATAGTACAGTGAAACAAAAATGAATATCTTTCTGAGGATGATTTATTTGCTTATCTGCTTTTAATAAATGTCTGGATTAGATAGAGCAGATGGTTAGTGGCTTCACTGGAGACCTTGAGCTCCTGAGTAAGAAGGAAAGTGTTAATACAGGGAAGCATTTACCAAGGCCAGGAGGGCTGTGACCCTTGGTTAACACCATTCTGTGCCATGTGTGATAAATGTGGTAGCTGTCACACATTGGCCCACCTGGCTTCTCCATGGTCCAGATCTGAGCTGCTCTCCTAGGGCATGGGGATGGATTGGCTAACATTAGATTACGTTCCTGAATGTCACTAAAAGAGAGAAGCTGAGGAGAGAAATTGAGAATAAACACAGGTACTTAACGCTGTGTTGGGTCCCTAAAATTTGGCTTTCAGAGCAGGTTGTGTGTCGCTTTCTTTCAGAGAGAGAACTGAGATGATAATTTTCCATAGAAAGCAATTACGGAAAAACCTTCACCTGCAGAAGTTGCCATCTTAACTGCAGGAAGCTACAGGTGTTTTCTGTCATGCTGTATAAGATTGATGCTGCCCCTGCAAATTTTATCATCCGCAGCTTCACGGGATATTCTTGTTCAAACAGCAGCTCACCCTGTGTGCTGAGCCCAGCTGGCCTGGTGCACGTTGTGACAGGAAGCCCTGCAGGATGGACTTGGCTGATCAGTATGAAATTCATCTCTTTTATTTCTCTGAATGTCCCCTCGCCCTTGTGTGGTGAGGGAAGGTAAATGGTGCTGCCTTCACTGTTGTCATTCCTTATTCTGCACCATACAGTGCTCTTCCTGTCCGGAATGCTCCTAGTATTTTTAGCCTCTCTCTCCATAAGGAGGTCTCTGCATCCTGCAGAGGAGGAACACCTGGCTTTTTCACCTGGGCTCAGTTAAGCCCACAGTGCCAGTGCCTCGCGGTTGTACCCCTTTATATGCAATATTTCTGGCATGTGTTGGAGTGAGGGATTTGGCAGAAAAGGTGCCAGAGAGCAGTCCTCTGCCATTGAAGCTACTTGTGCAGCCAGGTCGTTGCTGCTTATTCCCAAAGGTCTCAGCTGCAGGCAGGAATCAGTCCTCAAAGCTGGAGGAATTTTTCTGGCACTGGCAGCCGTTTCTTACCTTAACCATTTTCTGTGGCCCTTTCCTCTCCCCCATACAGTCTGGATGCATAGCTATCATGCGAGAAGGGAACATAGGAAAAACAGAAGGGCTTGAGGCTGGGTAGGCGCTCCTGGCAGGCTGTGGGCTTGGCAATGTTGCTCAGTGCCGTTTCCTTTGCTGTTTCCCTCTTTCTGGTGTACCCTTTGCAGCAGTCAGGATATGGGGGGAGGAAGGGATGGTGGTACTGACTTATGTAATATCATAGTGTTGATGTTTCCTACCTGAATTTTATGGAACTGTGCTTATGCTTATACTTGTATGCATGGTGAATTTAATGTTAAACACCTTAACATCAAAAGTGTGCCTGAATTAACGCTAGTGGCTATGGGATTTGGCTCCCCACAAAGCTGTATTCCAGAAGCAGGCCTGTGGGCTGCATGCTGTACACACAATTCTCCCATTTGCAGTGACAGAGTGATTGCTTGTCTGATTTACGTTTCAGGCAGTTTAGCTGTTACGTTGCTGCTGCAGATACCAGCTGCCAGCCCGGGACTTCTCAAAATAAGTAGCTATGGACTGACTCACAAGCTTGGTTTTAAGTAAGCACCCTACTCTGTGGCCTGATTTTTCTAAAAAAAACAACATCAGGGAGAGCAAAAGTGCCAGAGGATCTACATTCTTGAAAACCAGGCCCTGACTTTAGGAACTCAGCTTCTAAAATATTGACCTTAAATATATGTTGGAAGGTAAAGAGACAAATGCTTTAAATGGGATATTATACAGTGGTGCCTATCAGAAGACAGCCTGCCTGCCTTATGCAATATTGCATTTAATCAGGACATACTTAATCTGAACAGTGCTTTATTAGGGTGTTTCCCCAGGCCCGGATTAGCATAACAGTAAGAAATAGCAGTGTCTTCCGCCTAATCAGGGCAGAAAGGTAGTGTGTGCTTTTCCCTCCCAGGACTTGGTCTGCTCAAGCTCTGTGGACGTGGCTCAGAAGGTGCTGGTGACTCTAAGATCCTTCTTGGAAAGAAATGAGGATGTCCTTGTCTGTGACCTCCTCCGGAGTCAGTTCCTGCAGATCCTGCAGCAGCTGCTGGTAGAAAGCAGCTCTGCCTCCTTACAAGGTGACTTCCCTCCATGTTTTGGGTCTTGTGAGGGTTTTTTCTGAGGTTGTAGGTGTTTGCAATATGTTTGGCTCTTCTGTGCCAAACCTGCACAGTTTGGCAAGCAGTGATGGCAAACAGAAGGGAAAAGAGCAATCTGCAAAGGGATGGTGGTTACTAGCTAATGAGCAGTGTGAATTTAAATGTGTGGTAAACATGCACCTTATGTAGTTCTCTAGGAGTATAAATCATGAGTGTAGCCTCCTTTTTTTTTTTTTTTTTTTTTTTTTTTTTTTTTTCTCCGTTCTTTGCTAGTAGTCCCTACAACGTGGTTGGTAGGACCTAGTGTGTAACTTGAGGCTAGCACAGAGGCCGGAAGGGGGCCTGACTTAGAGGGGGCTGTAGGGAGCAGAATGAGGTTGGGGAGATATGCATGGGCATGTATGGAAAGGGAGGATACTTGCTCCCCTCCACCTACCCTCATCTGCAAGCCTGAAAATTCACAATTCTTGGCACATTTAGAAGTAGAGCAGGTTAGAGTTTGCTCTGTCCTCTTCTTAGCTAACAGGAACCTGCCTCTTTTGCTGAACCTCCTTTTCCTGGTGTGTCTGCGGAGCAGGGATGTGAGAGAACTGGACAGCACAGACTTCAGGCTGCTTCACCAGGGTGAGTCTGCACCTCTGTCCTCTCTTAGGGGGCTTTGCTCTGCATTCGTTAGTTGTTCCATGTGATGATTAGGGGCTGCCTCTTCACCCTTTTGGAGAATGTGTATCCCATGCTACATTTATGTGCTTTAAGGCACTTTCATAGGCAGAGTGGTGCAGTGAGCCCTTGTTACCAGTTCAAGCAGTGAAACCCAAGTGTTCACCTCCTGCCTTTACATATGTTGTCTGAAACCTCACAAGGTGGTCAAAGTTTTTGCATGGCTGTGACACCATTTCGAAACTTATGACAACAAGCCTGAAGGCACATTGAGACAGCTTTCGAGGATTATTTACTCAGACTTTCAGCTCTTCAAACAATCTGCTACAACAGTTGCTGAGCCCTATAGATGTGGCTTTCCCTCCCAAACTCCTAAATGTTTGGTGCTTACAGCCAGCATGGTGAGTTTATTACTGATATGAGGAGAATTTGTGAGACTGGAGGAACAGGTATCCATGCGATTCCCCAGCCTGGCCATTTATGACTTGAGATAAGCACGTGGGTGTCTGACTGATACAGTATTAGAGTCAGGCGCTGCCTCTGGAAACAGGTAGCTTATCTCATAGTCCATATCTCTTGGAGTTACTACCGCAAAATGTAATCTATTCCCTTTAATAAACCCTTTCCTGCTTTGTGTCCTGCTGTTAGCATTCTCTAGTGCAGTATGCCTGGTGTAAAGTGGACTCTGAGGCAGACTCTCTTGCCTTGTCTGGGCCATGCGCTGTTTAGTGTCACTTCAGGTTGTGCTGCTCCTGTCTGAATTCTGCCTCCGCTGACTGACCTCTTTCTTGCACTGAAGTGCTCTGCTGTGCTGGTATGTTTGTTACAAATTCTTTCACTTCCAGTGAGTAACCTCTGCGGGAAATGTACACCAAGGGACACTGACCTCCTGCAGCCATGCTTGAATTTCTTGTACTGGAGCCTTCATCAAACAACATCTAGCAGTCAACAGAGAGGTGAGGCAGGACTGTGTTGATTGCTGAGCTATTTTCAGTACGGCTCTTACCAAGCTGTAGCTTGGCCATCACAGATTGTGTTCTAACCTTATCAGCAGGTAAGATAGATTTTCCCTCTTCAGATGCAACATTACAGTTAACAAAGAACATTTTGTATTTGGAATGAAGTTTTTAGGTTGTGCTTGCTTTGTTTTGTTTTGTTGATTTCTGATGATTCAGGATTTGGCTGCTGAGAGACAGAACCACTCTATTTTTCTTGTTCATAAAACACAGCAGTTGGGCTTTGGTGTCTTGCTGAAATGTCCTTGAATTGCCATGGTTTAAAAAATTAGACAAAAGAGGCAGCTCTAAGCAACCTCACAGCTGTGTTAGCTGAGCAGTGGTCATTTTATTAGCTGGTCTAGCTGTCACTTGTGCTGTGTCATATGAATACCAACCTAGCTGGACAGCCTTATTCTGATGAGCTGGGGCCTTTGGGACTGTCTTGCTGCAGCAGGGACGTGCTCAGCACTTTGCTTCTGCTTGTCAAGCTGCTTTATCCTGTGCCATCCCCGTGCCTCTCTGATGCTGTTTCTCCTACGCAGCTGTGGCTGTGCTGCTGTCCAACGTGTCCCTGCTAGAGCTGCTGCAGAAGGTTTTGCAGCACACCTGGTTGCGGTCCTGTCCCTCTGCGTCTGCTTACCTGTCATCTGAAGACGCCTTGCTCTGCTCTGGGTGGCTGTTGGTGGCTTCCCTCTTAGTTTATCAGCATCAATACAATGCTGAGGTGAGAATCTCTCTTGCAGATAGATCCAGGGAATGGCTAAACCTTAAATAAAACAAAACCCCAAAACGCCAACCACCTCCCACCAAAAAAAAAAAAATAAATAAATAAAAGAAAGAAAGGAAAGGCTTGCATTGGGCTGGAATGAGGTTCCCTTGGTAGCTTTTTCATTATTACAGTTATTCCTTCGTGCATGTCTGCATGCTTCTGAAGGCTGCAGCGTGAATCATTGGAGAGTTACAGAGCAGAACAAAAGTCCTGGGAAGGAAAAACAGGCAATCCTCTTGATCCAAAACACTTTCCTCTTCATGACAGGACAAAATACTTTTTAAGGTGTTTCTGAAGGGAAGGCTGGCAGTGGGAGGAGCAACACCCATGCTTTAAAATGCTTTGTTTGTTCCGGAATGATTGTCAGTGGAACAGTCACAATCCAAATCTGTTATTGGCAAATCAGCCTTCAATATTAGCAGAGCTGGTGTGAATGTGGACAGTTGTCATTGTACTCAGTGCTCTGTAGTCCACCAAGAGAGCTGAGCTGGAGCTGCCAGCTGCTTTTGGAATTACAAGTGAGAGGGAATGGAGCATTTTCCAATGCCAACACAAAGGGATGACATTCCCTTCCAAGCATCTACCCTTGCTTTTCTCTCCTCTCCTGAAATGATGTTAAACAGCATGGCTTGAAATTCTGAACTCTGTTCCTGCAGCTGCATCTGGTTGAGGATGTTCCTAATGAGTCAGTGCGTCTGGTCATGAATGATAAAATCCCCAGGCATCTGCACTGAGAGGCAAGAGTTGGTTTTCTAATGTCGTGGGAGGATTTTTTCCAAAGGGCCAGACCAGACCAAGTCTGTACCTGTTGCTTCATGGGTGTGCATGGTTAATTCTTACAGCATTGGACTTGTATGGACACACAGCTGTGTGAATGTGTAGGGAGACCTGCCTGTCCCTCTTTCTCAGTGCTACTCACGGACAATTTACCTTTTCTGTTGACAGATCAGGGTCTGGGTGGTCAATCCCCAAAAGAGCTAGTATTGAGTTTCATCTTCTGGGAGAGACTTTCTCAGCTTGTATTGATCCTTGAAGTGCAATCATTTAATCACTTATAAGCCTGTTGTTTAGCCAATATTTTATTGGCTTGATGCACTGTGGCATGAAATCCAGAATCTGTCTTGCACCTGAGGTGTGGAAAGAAACTACAGATGCAGGTGGCAAATGCGAGAAGTTCCAGGATGCTTCAGTGCTTTTAGTTTTCAGCACTTCTAAACTTCAACATTTCTGATCTTCTCATGAGGGGGAAGCAGAGGGGATAGGATGTAGAGTCACTTCTCTTTCTGCTGCGTATTGCTCATGCTGCACAAAGCATCCTGGAGGCCCTTGCTGAGAACCTTTGGCCTCTGTGGCTTTGCCTGTGGGCTAGTGCCAGGCTTTCTCCTGGAGCTTGTACTTATTGAGAGGGTAACAGTGGCTCAAAGAAGCACGAGCTGCCTGCTTTCATCTCAGGCTGGTGGTGTTAATGAGGACTTGTCTGCCCAGAGCAAGCTTGGGCCTTAACTGTGTTATTGCTGATGGCATTAGCAGGAGCCAGGAGCTGCTTGGGGCTGTGGATAAGCTTGGGACACGGGTTGGATGCTTATTAAGGACTTTGTCTTGACATTGCTTAGATAAATAACCACTGCTACCCATGTTGCTCTCATGTACTCCCAGCTCTGCTGTTGAGCATTTCTCTTTGAAGGAATAAGCACATTGACCCCATGCCAACTCAGTGCCCTGCTGCAGAGCAAGTTCAGCCCCTCCTGGGGCTCTCTGAAACTTCATGCTGTTCCCTGCTGAATGGCTGCTCTGTGAAGGAAACTCTGTGTACTGCAGACTCTCCTCCTGAGCCCTCCCTGATTCCCCTAGTCTGAGTCCCAGCCTCCTGTCTCCCTCGCCCACACCTTGTGCTGGCCTGTAAAGCAGTTTCTGGCCCTGGGCTCTCTGTGGGCGTCCCAGCTGGAGCAGCCAGGACCAGCTGTCTGTTGTCACTGTTGCTGTTTGGCTGCACAGCTAATTGGTCTTGCTGACGGGCCTGAAGTGGTCGAGGTCAAGCGGTCTCTGGTACTGACTGTCCTAATGCTCCCCCTGCTCAGCAGCCTGGCAGCCGTGTGCCAGAGGGCATGCAGTGAGCGAGGCGGCCTGGTGAGCTGTCACCGTGAGTTGTAAGGTGTGCAGAGCTGGCAGGTGGTAATCAGTGAAGCAAGAGGCCCCAGTTACATGACTTTCCTTTCTGGATCAGAGTGCTGAAGCCTTGTTG
>VZSV01000151.1:1845995-1864864 GCA_013398735.1 Nothocercus julius
TTTTTTTTTTTTTTTTCTTTTTTTAAGGTAATGGTTTCACATTGAGGTGGGATTTAAGTGATTGTCTGTCTAGCAGATACACAAGCCATGACTTTTTTTGTACTCTTTGAAATTTGGTGGAAAATAGACATAGGGATCATAACCTGAAACTTTTTAAAATGAATTTAAAAATAAATGTATTCCTACTATTTCTTAGATTTTTTTTAGAATAAATATAAATTGTTCTTAAATTTGATCAATTAATTTAGTCTAATTTTTTTTGTCAGTGTCTTTCAGCTTAAATAGCTTTTCCTCCATGGTCTTCTGATGGGATTTGCCTTTTTTATTGCAGAGCACATCTGGTTTTGGTTTGGTGGAGATGGCCTTTTGTAGGCATAGATAACTGAGTCCCTGTGCTCTTTATACCACTGGCATCAATCAGTGCCTTGATAAAGCATATTTGTAGCTTAAAAAATAGTTATAGGTCTATTTTTGTTTTTCTTTTGTTTAATTCAGATCAGCTGCAATACTGAAGCCATTTTGTTTCTCTCTCTCTTTTTTTTTTTTTTTTTGCTTGCTTGCTCTTTTGTTTGCTTGCTTGCTTGCTTGTTTGTTTTCTGTCCTGACATCCTTGCTACCTCCTCAGAGGTAGCATTGCCTATTGTTGTTTTGATGAGTTTTTATTTGCCCACATCAAAGGTGGATTTGGAGACTTGTGGCAGAAAGATTCTAGGAGCTAGGAAGATCCTTAATGCTCTTCTGCTGTGGATAGGCATTGGTGAGGGAGTCTTGAGGTGACACTCCTTGAGGACAAGAGATCTTCTTACCCCCTGTGACTGTTATGGGAGGTAGCACGGCAGATTTTTCCTGTGCTGCTGCATCAGTGCTCCTGCCAGCCAGGGAAATTATGAGGAAATTGACATATCTCTTTGTTTTTGAGCTGTATTAGCTTTTCCTGCATCTCCTCTGTTTACTACTTTTGCTCCTAACATCATAAATTTTGATTACTACCTGATTGCTAGTTGTATGTGGTCTTTCTAGACTCTAGTTGGGAGCAACGGGACCATTTTGACCACAATGCCAGTGATGATGGGACAAGAAAAGGTGCCTATCAAGCAAGTTCCTGGGGGTGTTAAACAACCAGAGCCACCTAAAGAAGGAGAGAGGAGAACAACGCACAACATCATTGAAAAGCGTTATCGGTCATCTATAAATGACAAGATCATTGAGCTGAAGGACCTGGTCATGGGGACAGATGCCAAGGTAAATTTATATAATGAGGAGATTTAGTGCCATAAATATTTATATCCTCAGGTGCTTGTTGCTCTACCAAATGAAGGAGTTGGAGAATGTTAGTTTAGAAATATGTATATGTGTATTGGAATAAGACTGAAGAATACCTGTGAGGTGGAAATAATTGAATTCACTATGTGCTACCCGTAACGTTCATTTTACTGTGCTGGTGGTAGTGTTTCTTCAAAATAAGAACAAAAGTATAAAGTCTAATTCTACATTAGACCTTGAAGTAAGTAGCAGAAGTGCATGTTTTGATAACTCTGGCCAAATTGGAGCTTGCATAATTTCCATTTCCTGGTAACTGCAGCAGGGAAGCAGATCCCTTGTTTCAACTGCCAACTGTCCTGGGCGGGGGAGGGGGGGAAACCTTCTTGCACAAAGCTTTCCAGTTTGATTCCTTCAGATCTTGTGTTGTAAAAACTCCTGTTAACTCAAATATTATAAACTTTTTTTTCAGCATGTGAGTCAAGTTCAGAATTGTGTTGCTTGCTTTACCTCACTCTGGCAGAGCATTTGTACTTTTGGGGTGTGTGTGTGCGCCTGTGCCTGACGTCTCTAAGCCTGTGCATTCATGAAGTTGCCTCCTGTCACTGGGGGGAATTGGAAGCTTGGGATTTAGAACGAGGTGGTGTGTAGTGGTTTCACAGTGTCCTGTGTGTGTTCATGAGTTTCACAAACCTGCAGCCTCTGCAGGAAACTGGTGTTTTCACAGGGTTGGAAAAGGGACTGGGGCAGTGATTACCTTGAGTCAAGTGGTGAAACAATTGACTGATAACAGTGAGTTCCATCCTGAAAAAGAGGCACTTTGTGTCAAAGCTGATGCTTTCAAATAACACTTTGAAGCTGAAATCCAGACATGAACTTTGTTGTAATTTGGATGTTCATCTGTTTGCATTGTACTGTTTTTATCACACCTTTGAAGGACCTCAGGTACAATGGTTCAAGGCCTATTGTCCGGTCCTTTTGCATCTTTTAAGAGTATGTAACATCTTGTCCATAGTGTGGCCTCACCATTTGTTTTGTTGCTGTTGCTGGGTGATTCTTCATACCCATTTCTTTGTCTCTTCCACATGACACATGAAGTGGGGGTTGTGATGCTCTTTATGTAAACTGCTTTCCCTCTATGTTAATTCCTTGCAGATGCACAAGTCTGGAGTCTTGAGAAAAGCCATTGATTACATTAAATACCTACAGCAGGCCAACCATAAACTGAGGCAGGAGAACATGGTTCTGAAGTTGGCTAACCAAAAAAACAGTAAGTTGTGGGGGCTGTGCAGGAGGGAGATAGTCAACATGAGTGTATACTGCCTCTTGCGCTTCCTTACCGTTGAAGGAGGCGGGTATGTGCAGGTTGTGCTGATAGTGGCCAGCGTTCTTGCAAGTGACAGAGCCACTCCGAGCAAAACAGATACGTATTTCTCATTCCTACATCAAATCAAATACTACGTTATGTTATTTTTTTGCAGAGCTGTTGAAGGGCATTGACCTAAGCAGCCTGGTAGACAATGATGCAGATCTGAAGATAGATGACTTCAATCAGAATGTTCTACTAATGTCTCCCCCAGCCTCTGACTCTGGATCCCAGGCTGGCTTTTCTCCCTATTCCATTGATTCAGAGCCAGGAAGTCCACTCCTTGATGATGCAAAGGTATCTGTGACTTAAGTTGCCAAATTAAAGGCATTTATGTCAGGGATATGTAAGGGCCAGAATTTGAATCCTCTTGCCTTACAACAACAAAGCCAGCAGACCTCTGGCAAGTAGAGCTGTAGGGGCCAGATATGACTTATATGGACGAAGAAGGTGCATGGAAGAAGGAGGCTTTTTTGAAGGACGAAGACTACTTTCTGAGCAATAAGGTGTCAGTTAATACATAACTTTTTAGAGGAACAGTACTTAAACTTCAATGCAGGTAGATTCTGTGTGAATTTATAGTGTGCGTCCATGATCCGTAAAGTCTGGGGCTTTCAAGTTTGTGTTTGTTCAGTGAGTAAAGCAGGAGAACTGGAAAAAGGATGATGACATCAGCTCTGGGTAATGAGACTGAAAGGAACGGCAGTGCTAGAAAGCTCTTAACTGTCTTCAGCTGTCAGATTCATTTTGTAGGTATCACAGTAGTAGTGTGTCTTACAGGAGATTTTCAGAAGAGTAAGTGCAGTGAAAGTTAATTCTAGCCTAAAACAGGGTTATAGGGAATGTTGACTGAAATGGCTGAGAGCAGATGGAAGGTGAGGACACTTGCAGTACTTCAGCCTCATTTTACTGAGCTAAGGAAAGCTTTACTGGAGCTCTTGGTGATCTTAAAAACAAATTTTAAAACTTGTTCTCATTTTTCAGCACCCCATTTCTTTGAGTAAGCACTTTGTCTTGCAGATTGTTAAACATTTTTTTTCTTTTTTTTTTTTTTTTTTCTCTCCTTCCTCTTGTTCCTATCTCCACTCCTAATTTTTTGAAGGTTAAAGATGAACCTGACTCTCCCCCTGTGGCGCTTGGTATGGTGGATCGCTCCCGAATACTTCTTTGTGCTCTCACATTCCTTTGCCTCTCCTTCAATCCTCTGACATCCCTTCTGGATGGCCGAGGAACCTCAGAGTCCGACAGTCTCGTGCGCCACGGCTCTGGCAGGAACGTGCTGACCATCGAGTCAGGTAACACGTTGGAACAGTTTGGAGTGTGAGGGGACTGCACCACAGAAAATGGGTGGGCTCGTGTGCTCTTGCTAAACACTGTCTCCACTTGGGGCTGCTGCAGGTGGCATTGCTGGGCTAAAGGGACTGTTGGAAAATTTACTATAGAAACAGTTGCTATGGGGTCTTGAGACTGGCTTAGAATGCCAGGTTTTCAATGTCCAGGTTAACTTTAACTTTCCTTTGGGATGTTCCCTTGCAGATGCTGGTGGCTGGTTTGGCTGGATGATGCCCACACTGATTCTGTGGCTAGTGAATGGAGTGATTGTCCTGAGCGTGTTTGTAAAGCTCCTTGTGCATGGAGAGCCAGTGACTCGATTGCACTCAAGATCATCAGTGACATTCTGGAGGCATCGCAAGCAGGCCGACCTGGATTTGGCACGGGTAAAGTTGACTCTGTTATATCAAATGCATCATGTATAGGAGAGTGCAGATAAACGTGGCCTAAAAGAACTGTGGATTGGCATTTGCAAGAGCATAGTATTTCTGTAGTTAATTATCTTGTATGGTTTCAGAGGAGAATTTGGTGGTCATTGTCTTGAGCAGATCACTGTCCTTCAGTCCGATTTGCTGAGGCACAGATGGTAGTATTGGAAGAGACAGCAGCAAGGCGTAAGGACTTAGCTATGTGTGTCTTGTTGATGGTCTTTGGAAGCAAGGTCTTGGTTTCTGAGCTTAGGTTTCAGAATTTCACTTCCGCTGTGCTTATTAGCAGTCAGTAATGTGCTTGCGTATATGCTGCTTTTTTCTTTTTTTTTTTTTTTTTTCCTCCCCCCCTCATTTTTCAGTGTAGGTTTGTCCCAATTGTAGCTCAATGGAAACTACTGACTAGCTGCCTGTCGTGGATTATAGGCCCGTACTAGTAGAGCACCCTAGGTAATAAAATGTGTATTTAAGCACTGCAGTCTCCTCTCCTCCAGCCTCTTGCAGCCTGTCTTCCACGGGACTGAAGCAACATTTGACTTTCGACCTTGAAACATCCATTTTGTTTGAGAACGCAGGAAACTGATTTTATCTAGTGTCTGTGTGTCTCCCAGATGTCATAGCCATTACAGAAACAGGACCATATAGAGACTGAGATATGTTGCTGAGATGTTTAGTACCAGGTCTTTAGGTGGAGGTATATACTGGCTTCATGCTCGCTTGGATCATATTGGCTTGCCTCAGCTGAAGTCATTGGAAGTGAGCCTAAGCATCACCACTGCTTGGCCATGGCGCTTGGCAGGACTAGTGAGCCCTTTGGGTTATATGAGGTGGTTTGCATTTCTTCTGCCTGTCTTGCTTGCCCTTGTAAACTAAGGAAGGTAGTTTTCTAGGCTGTCAGTAAAGTAGCATAAGTCTCTCTTTGATGTTCAACCTTTCTCTCTCTCTCTCTCTCTCTTCCCCCCCCCTCCCCCCCCCACGTTTGCAGGGGGATTTTGCTGCAGCTGCATCAAACCTGCAGACTTGCCTCTCGGTTCTAGGCCGAGCGCTGCCAGCTTCCCGCCTGGACTTGGCCTGCAGCCTGTCCTGGAACGTGATCCGCTACAGCCTGCAGAAGCTGGCGCTGGTGCGCTGGCTGCTCAAGAGGACTTCCCATCAGTGGCGGGCAAGGGAAGCTGCTGCAGGCTTTGAGGATGAGGCCAAGACCAGTGCTCGGGATGCAGCTCTGGCATATCACAAGCTCCATCAGCTCCACATAACGGGTAACAACAGAGATGGGAAAGCTATTCTCTTCCTTCTTGTTTCCTGAATAAGAAGGCTCAGAGCTGATCCTGTGGGGATCCAGCAAGAGCTTCTTGGCCTCTCTTTCTCTGGGGGTAGCTGCTACAAGTTAAGCAGACTGATTTCAGAAGCCAGTTACTAAAACCAAACGGCTTCAGATGGTGGAAGGGCTCTGTAAGAGCAGCCTGAGAAAAAGCAGTGTCTTGAGTTGCATGTTGTTGAGCATCTAGAGTAGGCTTGGAGTCCTTTCCACGTAACAGCTGATTGAATCCAATTGTTTCTTGCTGGTGTTTAAAGGCTTGGTTGATTCCTATCGCTTAGCAGTGTAACGTGGAATTGGGGGCAGCATTCATTTTTGGAAGAATTTTTAAATTTCTGAAGCCATGTGAAGCACGGATTGCCAGTGGGTGATGATAGGCTCCAAAAGCGTGCACGTATACACATATGTATTAAACACTTGAAAGAACCTTATGATCAGTTTTGCTGGTTCCTTAGAGCAATTTGCAATTGTAATAGGGCACAAATATATTTGAAATCCAAGCTAAATGTCCTTCTGCCTAATCTTCTTGCATTAATTATAGTTGTGCCACCATGGATAACAAGGAAATGTCCCTGTTTGTAATGTTATTTGCATAGATTGCAAAGGGGTTCAATTATGAGATGAATGTAGTGAGCCAAGGTTTGCAGATGTTATATTTGTTAGCTATACAGGTCTGTCTTGCAGGAGCAAAGCTGTGAATGCCAGCCTTTGGTATCAGTGGAAAGAAGTTTCAATTAGACTTGTTCTGGTGCCTGAATACAAAGCAGGCACATGTGGCATTGCAGAGTTCTCATGTCACTAGGTTCTCATTTGCCTATTGCAGGATAGTGTCTCTGTTAATGACTTATTTAGTAGCAGGTACTACTCTGAAAATTTAACTCTTCTCTTCCCTTCTGGTGTAGGTAAACTTCCCTCCAGCTCAGCTTACTCAGGTTTGCATATGGCCCTGTGTGCTGTGAATCTGGCTGAGTGTGCAGAAGAGAAGATCCCGCCCAGCACCATGGCAGAAATCCACCTGACGGCTGCAGTTGGCTTGAAGACCCGTTGCGGGGGCAAGCTTGGCTTCCTGGCGGTGAGTGAGCTCTTGTGCCCTCCACTGTCACACCTGTAAGCACAGCCCCAGGGGAGTCCAGCAGCCTGGCACTGCCACCAGCTCCATGCCTTTGCTGATGCTGCAGTTATGCTCTGGTCTGTAAGGAGCTTTGTCATTGTCATTGGTGTGCTTCGTGTCTCTTTCCCTGCAGATTGTTTTCAGTCTTAGTCTCTCTCTTCTCTAGAGTTACTTTTTAAGCCAAGCTCAAAGCCTGTGCAGCTCGGAGCGGAGTGCCATTCCTGATTCATTGCGTTGGCTGTGTCACCCACTGGGACAGAAATTTTTTGTGGAGAGGAGCTGGACAGTAAAATCTGCTGCAAAGGAGAGTCTGTATTGCACCCAAAGGAATCCTGGTAAGATCCTCTCCTAGTTTTGAATGTTTGACCTCCCAGCAATTATGGCCTGGGAATCTTTCCACCCCTGAGGTGTCGTTTGAGAGGGTTCTCTTGTGCACAACAGTGTCTTGCTTGTAGGAACCTGCTCCCCTCAGCAGCTGAGAGGGGCTGTGGAGCAAAGAGATGTCTCCCCACACTCTGCAGGGGCTGCTGCTCTTCGCTTTGTACATTGCACTGGCTTTACATGTCATCCCACTTGTGTTTTTATGTGCTGGAACAGAACCTAGTTGTAACACTGAATGTCTAAGGGATGACTTAATAGTGACCAGGGTTTGTCATCTTTGGAACAGTGTCACTGCCAAACTGTTGAGTAGCTGAAGTGTTAAGAGATGTTTGGCCACGGATTGTGGCTTGAAATGGCTAATAATGAGTGGCTGGTGGTAAAAAGGCTCGACAGCTTAGTTTTCATAAATCTCTGCAATAATTTCTCAAGAATTTCCCTAGGCTGCTCTTCCTCTTGCACCTTAAAATTTGATACTTCCTGCTGCCTTTTGATATATCAGGAGGTGGTTTGTACCGTGTTTAAGAGAAGTGGTTTGTTCTTTCTCTCTAGCGGATCCCATTGCGCAGGTTCATCAAGCATTTTGTGAGAACCTGCTAGAGAGAGCTGTGGATTCACTTGTGAAACCTCAGACTGGAAAAGAAGTAGTTGGACAAGACGAGGAGGAACCATGGTAAGTTTCTGTGCTGGGGCTGGGACTGCTATAGGTAACTGCAGACTGAAACATTTCAAACTGTTAATCATACATGGAATTACCTGAGGCAAATGGAGTGGTTAGTCTATAATCATGACTTGAAGTCATGACACCAATATGACTGCTGCAATTTTAGAAGAATGAGCTCAACCTCTTCATATTAAAAACTCTGAAGTCAAAAGTGAAACTTTGGCTGTTGTTTGATGAGATAAAGATTTCTCATTTCAGCTGGCGTGCTGCTGATTGATTCCTACAATGGGTGGCACTTTCTCTGGTGAGAGTTTCAAAGTTCAGTAACACTAAAATTAGCACACAGCTACTGTTTTAATTGACCATAACATATGTCCAAGACTCTGAGAGTGCTATAGTACAGCTTGTTAGAAAAAAGGACCCAGCTGACTTCCCTACATTATGCATGAAAATATTCCTGTAACGGAACAAAGTGCTGCACTTATCACACACTGGTGTGTGGCAAGAGTGGGAGAGCAGATGTTGGCTCAAAATGTCATTGGTCTTTGTCAGCACTGTGAGCACAGTGACCAAAGGAAAGGGGGTTGGTATGGAGGAATCAAAGTGTTTTTTTTCTTTTTTTTTTTTTTTTTTTTTTTTTTTTACACCAAACTGCATCTTGTTTCTGACTGATCTCCAGATATGTCAGTGTCCAACAAGTGCTAGGTAAATAAATGGAAAGTTCTGTAACGATTGTATCCCCCCAAAAGTATGGGCAGAATCTTCAAATGGAAGATGGCTTAGTTTTCCTACTTGCATAGGAGAAGTAGTATGTATTTAATTTTAATTTCAATCTTGCATCTGCTTTCTATCATAGCTGCAGAGAATGAGCAGCAGTTCAGTCTAATTGCTTAACCAATATAGATACTGATGATCAGATGTTGCTGTTGATAGGGAAGGTGCAGAGTGTAAGTGAAGTAGATTATCAGGATACCTGTGGAAGTTCTGTTTCGTAGTTGGCAGGAGTAGCTCTGTTAATACAGAAGGCTTTCGCCCTCCCCTGAAGGTAGGAACTCAAGGATGTTCTCTGTAGCCTACCCGAGGAAATTAGATCATTACCACATATGCTGCTTCTGCTGATTAACACTGTTTAGTAGCCACTTGGAAGAATGTAGCTGAGCCTCTTTTGGAGGCAGTTATTGAAAAGAAGCCTGTAATCAACTTGTTAGAAATCTTATCTGTCAGCAGACTCAAGACACTAGAGGGGATGCTGGCAGCTTCTATTTAGTATTTGTAAAATGTGCAGTGCTGACTAAGTACCAGTGTAGATACTTCCACTCTAAATATGTGTAATATGCCTTAGTCTGCTTCTGTGTGGTCAGCCTAGTCCCTCCCATGCCGGTGGCACCACCTCTTGTTTCTAAGGACTTGAGTACAGCCTGGTTGCCTACTCCTTAACTGTAAGGCAAATGTCTGTAATGAAAAGCTCCATGTGAGTTCCAACATTTCTGTAGTCGAGGTGATAGTCCTGGGATTGACTCTAAGTCTGAGTTATTTACCTTTCTGCAGAGGGAGATCTGATAAGTCTCCAGCAGATATCTTTAAATATCACAACACTGTTGGACTACGGAGGTTGAACTTTTTGCTTCCACCTGCTGGCTTAAGGGGTCAACAGTGTTTAAAAATGCGTCATAACTGATTAGAAATACCTTCAGGTTTTGCTGTCTCTTGTTTGACAGCATAGTGAAGGTTTGCCTTGTTTTTTGTTTCAGCGAATTCTCCGGGGCAATGGAATATCTGAAATTGCTCAACTCTTTCTTGGACTCAATGGGAAGTGGAGCTCCACCCTTTGCCAGCAGTTCTGTACTCAAGTCAGCACTGGGTAAGTATGGCTAAGCAGAAGGTCTCCCAGCTGTAGGAAGTATTGCGAGAGAGATTTCCTCTCTGCCTGTCAACCTTTAACACTCCAGGCATGGCAGGGACACAGCCCTTGCTGGAGTGAGAGCCAGGTATTGAGCAGCACCTCACAATATGTGTGATAGAGCAGCTCAAGCTGGAAGAGGGGGTGGTTAATAAGGCTCTTAAATGCAGCTGTGAATGATAACACAGGTGGAGTTGCAGTTATTTTTATGACTAATGATGATTGGCACTTTGGGCATGTTCCAAGTAGTGCATCATACCCTGACCTGAGAGCTTAGATGTGATGATGTGAAGTGAGGGAAAGGTGGTTGCCTATAAACAAACATAGTAACACTGCGACTGAGTATAATAAGTCCTTTCTGCTCTCAAGGGATGCTCGATAATGACCTATTGGCCCAAGTATAAGTTGACCTCACTTTTATAGCAGCCGTCATGTTCATTTTTCAATCTCCAGAACCTCCAGCCTTGCAGCTCCTGCTCTGGATTAGCTCTGGACATTTAATGGGAGGCGCCTGCCATGGTCCCTTGGAGACTATCTAGTGGGAGAGCTAGAGCTATAGATGCCATTTGGGCTCTGAACTCAGTTGCGCTTGTCAGGTAGCCAGTCCTTGGAGTATTTGTCTTGCTTGGTGTTGGTACAGCCAACACCTGGCAGTTCACTAGGCTGCTGCTGGAGCTCCTAGGGCAATTAGTCTGCACCTAAAGAGTATAGAGCCAACACAGGAGGGAAGCTAGATATCTTTTGTCCAGGGCTTATATTTGGGGATAAAGGGAAAACTATATTTGGGTCAATATTGCCATGAAATTTAAAAGCAGGTCAGCATAGCAATATTGCCATGAAATTTAAAAGCAGGTCAGAGTAGCAGAACCTATGTCCTTTTGGCCCTGTGTAGACTCCAGGAGGCTCTTGAGGGAATGTGAAATAATGAAGCAAATAGTACCAGGGACCTGATGAGCTCTTTTCCGCCTTCACGATGGTCAGTGCTGAGACATGGTGTATGCTGCTGTTACTGCAGGCCAGGGAGTGGAGGTCTGCGCTGGGAAGGAAGGCGAGAAATTTCTAGAGGAGTAGATGGGGATCTTGTTGGCAAGACCCAGACTCAGTATCTGAACCCTGACTTGCTGCCAGGTGTCGAGTGCTTGCTTGCTGCCAAGTTACTTAGCTGTGCTCCCTCAGCATGTTTCAGCTGTGTCCCCGTGAGCCCCCGTGGGTTTGCATGCTTTCTTCAGCTCACTGGTGAGATCGTGGTGGAAGGCTAAGGCATACAACACCAACCCTTTTCTCTGAGCGGGGACTAGCTCGGTCTTCTCTCCTTGGTTGCAACCTGTGGTTCTGTTTTCATAGGCCCAGACGTGGTGTGCAGATGGTGGTCAGCGGCAGTGGCTATGGCGATCGGTTGGCTCAGAGGGGATGATGCGGCGGTGAGGTTGCATTTCACAGAAGTGGAGCGCATGCCGAAGGCCCTGGAGATGTCAGAGTGCGTAGGCATCTTACTACCTTCAAACTCCTGTTCCTTCTAGCCAGGAGTGGCTGTTTCTTTAATACCTGTCCTGTGGCTGCTCTCATCTGTGCTGTGGAGTCACAAGCCGATTGTATCGGTGCTGTTTGGTGCAATAGCATGAGGTGTAAATGTGCCAAACAGATGTGTAGGTCCGGGCTTGCAGGCTGATGTTAGAGCTGTGGATTGGAAGAGTCTGTAGGGAACAGAATTGTTTCTTTATGGGTGCTCTCTTGTTTCCATTCTAATCCTGCCCCTCTCTCTGTCAAATGACAAAACTTGTGCATGCATATTGATGAAGAGGCTCATGTCACCATCTTTACTCTTTCCCATTAAAGTTTCCTGGCCAATTTCCTTCCATTTCTCTAGCTGGTGTAGGTAAGGAGCAATTTCATTCTTTTGCTGTCTTCAAGAAGTTATAGTCTCCCTGCTCTTAAAGCTGAGAGGGTGAAAGCTCATGCTAATCCTCTCTTGAGCTCAGCTGCCGGAGCTGCCCTGTGGCAGCGTGGCTGGGCTTGCTCCGAAGTGGTGCTCCTTCTCTTTCAGGAATGCCCTTGTGAAAGCCACCTTCCACGTGTGCAAAGCCATGCAGGCCTCGCTCTCCGGCAAGGCGGACGGGCAGCAGAGCTCCCTGGGGCACTGCGAGAGGGCCAGCAGCCACTTGTGGAACAGCCTTAACATGACCAGTGGGGTCTCCAGCGCCATCCTCAGCAACGTAAGGGATAAGCCATGGGGTAATATGTGTTGGTGGTGTTGGGTCTGAAGCTGATTTTGCCACAGGTGCTCCCCCCGCTTATTTCTGTCTTCATTCTCCATTCATCCTGTGTCTGATGGCAGTAGGGGAGAACTCTCTTCCCTTCCAAAGGACTTCGACATTTTTCCGTCTCTGCTCTATGGAGGGGCAGTCCAGCAGCTACTCTGTTCTTTCCTGAACATGGTCTCAGCTGGCTGAGCCACTGCCCTGGTCCTGCCAGCACCTGTCACCTCTTCTCTGGTTCTTTGTCCACTTCTGGTTTGGCCCACGGAAAACTTCCATCTCAGCCCTGTCAGTGAAGCTGCAGACACGTGTAAAACATGGTCCTAATTAAGCCAACCCTGCTGGCTTTCAGGCAGCACTTGAGCATTTGAATCCTCTGCTGCAGGAGTGGGTCTCTGCTATGCTATTCCTGAGTTTGTGCATTGCTTGTGTCTCTTTTTTCCAGGTTTACTTAAAGCTGGAGTTTCCCTGCACAGCACATGGGACACAGCTGTGGTCCCTCCTGCTGCTCCTGGGTGGCAGCTGTGGTGCATTGTAGTTGCATTGCATGTCTGGCAGTAACTGTGCAATGTTTCTGCAGTGCAGCACAGAGGCGCTCCCCATTTCTACAGCGCAGGTGGAATTTCTTAAGAGCAGTTAGAATAACAAACTGCTGGGTGGCAGCAACAGATGGGGAAAAGGGATTTAGGTAGAAAAGGTGGGCGGTGTCAAGACTACTTCCCCCACCACCACCCCTGCAGATACTGGGGATCTCTTTACCTTGTAACTGCTGTTTTTGTCTACTTGGTATCACTGTTTAGGTAGACCTTTGTAGAAGACTGGGGCCTTGCAGGTGCAATGAGCTTGTGGCACATGCTCTCTGATGCAGGCTGAGAGTCAGCCTTGTAGGCACGTCGGCTGTCCCTTGGGTACAGCTGGGTGCTCCATCCTTTGGCCTGGAGCTGTTACACAAGGCCACAGAGATGCTCCTTAGGCTAAAGGTTTATCATGGATCCTGCTTCAATAAGTACATTATAGTGGAGGTAGTTCTGTTCAGAGTGCCGGGGAGCACCTCTTGGGCAGACAGAAGGTGCTGCAGCTGATGCCTTGCAGGCAGCTGTGCCACAAACGACGGATAAGTGAGTAACAGGTTGTCTTACACGTGTGTGTGCCTGGGGTCTTGCTCCTTACAGATGATCCAGCTGCTGGCCTGCGACTTGCTGCTCTCCCTCCGCACCAGCCTGTGGCAGAAGCAGGCGAGCAGCAGCCAGGCCCTGGGCGAGACCTACCACGCATCCGCCTCCGAGCTCACAGGCTTCCAGCGGGACCTTGGCAGCTTGCGCAAACTGGCCCACGGCTTCAGGCCTGCTTACCGCAAGGTAATCCCACCTCTTCCCTTATTGCTTTCCTCTTCATCCCTGGGAAGGAGCAGAAGTTTTAGCTAGCCCTTGGCAGGACTCATGGGGCGATGACAGGGAAGCTGCTGGCCTAGAATTGTGAATGAGTCATTTGCCTAGGCCAGAGTTCAGGAATTTGCTCTTCTATTTTCTGCCCCTTTTTCTTGCTGCTTTTCCTCTGCTTTCCCAGGTCTCTAGCCTAGGAAATGGTTACATGGTAAAAACTTTTATGCTCTTTACAATTGCCCTGATTTTAAAATTTCTAGAGGCAGGTGGGGAAAAATAAGGAGTATAGAAGTGGGAGGTTGTGGTGGTTGTTACGAAGATGTCAGCACTATGCTCTTAAAATGCTGCTGCAGAGGGATGGCCTGTGCGAGTTGGCCACTGCCTCTCCTCTCTTCCCTCCTAGGTTTTCCTCCACGAGGCCACTGTGCGCCTGATGGCGGGTGCCAGCCCTACCCGCACCCACCAGCTGCTGGAGCACAGCCTGAGGCGACGCACGGCGCAGAGCAGCAAGCAAGGTCAGCCCCCACGCTCGGAGAGCAGCCCCCACCTGGCCTGGGCTACCCCCAGGCACAGGGCAGGGACCAGCTTGGGCGAGCGCCTGGCTGCAGCCGGCCGTGGCCGTGGAACGTTGCGGCCGGCAGCTTCTGCACGGTGTCTTCCCGACCTCTGTGGCTTTCGAGGCTCAGGAGGACAGACCCCTGTGAGCCCCTAGCTCCTGTAGGCGCTTCTGCCACGCGAGGCGTGAGCAGGCGAATGGGAGCCGCCAGCCTGGGGAAGGAGTTAGCGGCAGACACGTTGGAAAACGTTTGCGTGTGTGTCTGCACACAAAAACACTCAGTGGACGAAGCCAGAAGACGGGAACCTTAAAGGGGACGGTTAAGAGGCATGAGGCTGATTACAAAATTCTTCTAGGTTTTCACAGAACAGATCTATATTTTCAATGCTGGGGTAAGCCTCATAAAGCACCTCAAAGTAAAATGAAAAGGCCATTCTTGTAGAAGCAGTGATCACCCGGAGCAGCACTGGAGTCCAGGCTGACTCTAGCTCAAACTTGCACCTTAGGTTTAATTCATTGCTTGGCGGTTTGCTGCTCAGCTGGGGGATACTGGAGCCTCCCCTCTGCTTTGCCAGCCCTGAGATGTCCCTCAGCTGCCAGCTAAGGCTCTGTTAGGAGCTGCATTGAGGGCTTTGGTAATGCTAAAATGTTTTGTAGCTTCAATGCGTGTTTTTCTCTCTCCTTTTTGCGCTTAGGTGAGCTAGACACGCTGCCAGGCCAGAGGGAGCGGGCTACAGCTATCCTGCTGGCCTGCCGCCACCTGCCCCTCTCCTTCCTCTCCTCCCCTGGCCAGCAAGCCGTGCTGCTGGCGGAGGCCGCGCGCACGCTCGAGAAAGTGGGAGACAAGCGCTCGTGCAACGACTGCCAGCAGATGATCGTCAAGCTGAGCGGGGGCACGGCCATCGCTGCTTCCTAACGCCAGCGCGGGGCTGTGCTGCACAAAGGCAGCCTTGCGAACCATCGGCCTGGACTTCCCCTCTTGAGTTTGAAACAAACAAAAAAGAGAAAAATCAAAAAAGAAAAAAAGAAAAAAAAAAAAGAAAAAAAAAAGGCATTAGGCTAGGTCTGTGCCACTGGGATCGCTGTGGGGTGGGAGAGGGAGGGAGGGTTTTTTAACTTGCCCCAGGTTTAGCTTTATTAGCCCCCTTGCTTGCTCTCAGGCACTGCAGCAGGAGTCCGTCTAGTCGCAGTTGCGTGGGTGTGCTGGGGGCTCTGAGAAAGCACCGCTCCCGCACAGAGTGGCTGGGCCCTGCTGGGACGAGAACCTACCAACCCAAGGGGCAGGAAAGCGGCACATCCTATGTCTGTCCTCAGGGGCATCACCTTCCCTTCCTTCTGCAATAGCAACCTTCTGGGGGGGCAGAGGATGTGCTCAAGCCTTGCCCTGGGGCCTTACTGGGGTCTGAGGCCATTCTCAGCCTGCAGGCTGCCCCCAGAGAGGGAAGGCACCCACACTGTGTGTGTTGGGAGACTTCACTGAAGCCCTCTAGACCGTTCTTATACAGAGTATCGCTCTGGGAGTATCGCTTAGGGGGCCAGTCCTGCCTGGCAAATTTCTCTACAGTTTTTATACAGTTTTTTTTATAGGAATGTTTGTGGCTTTACAACAGGTAGGGAGCAATGCAGCAGATTTCTCTTCCTCTCCACTTCATGCATCTCTTTTTGGTGACCAGAGCTGCCTCCTGCCATTTTTGGTGGGGGCCAAGTTTGGGGCAGCCTACAAGCAGAGTGTGCATACGGGGCTGTTTGTCTTAAAAAGCCTGTCAGGCTCTGGTTGTTCAGTGCTGGATGGTGGGAGAGGTGGATGTGCAGAGCCTACACTTGTATGAAGGGTGAAGACTGTGGTGCCTTTCTGTTGGTGCAGATTGAACTTTTTAGAAACATTTTTTTCCTTGTATTCCAAGTCCCAGAACTCACCTTCATGTCCTTTTCCCTGTCCTTCCCAAGTGCTTGACAGCTCTTGCGCACACGGCGGGCTGACTACCTGCAGGCCTGGCAGGCACGGACTCGGGGCGCGAGTCTCCCTGCTCCGTTGTCAGCTGCTCCCCTGAGAGCAGGCCAGCTCACAGGGTTGAATCATGGGACTCTCAAAGGGAGGGAATGTTTTTTTTCCTTTCCAATTGCATCTGTCCAAAGATGTGCAAAACAGTTGTCCTCTCAGATATGTCAGTAGGGAAACCAACCTTTGGTGGGTGCACATTGCTGCTTCTCCCCATGGATAACGTGTCTGTGCTCCCTGTAGGTAACTAGAAGCCCACAGGTGCTGGCAGCAGCCTGGTGCTTTCCTGTCCTGAGAAGGCAAATGCAGTATGATTCCTCCCTGCAAAATCAGCACTGGCTATTTTGTAAGATGCTTCTGTATATATCCAGCTTTTACAGAGGGATGTGGGAGCTTGAGCTGCTTTAAAAAGCAAAGGGGAAAAAGATGGGCTTGTGTCTCCGTTTTGATGTCTTAGGAAGGTGATTTTATGTGCTGCAGTAGTTGAACGCATGTAACACTGGGCATAGAGTAGCCTCAGTTCAACAAGATGAAAACTGGCTGGGAGAAACTTGTGCTGTAGCTGGGCACAAAATCATGGGGACCAGAGTGCCTCTTCTCACTGTTACTTGGGGCTCACTGGTGGACTCCCTGCCGGTTATGGCCCGAGCTGCTCACCGCTGCTGGCAGGCGCGGAGGGCGGAATCTCCTGCTTCCCAGTGCCAGAAGCCTGAGGAAAGCGTTGAGGGAGGATTGTGATCTTGTGTATCGTAAATCAGTGTCTGGGTTGCTCCGGTTCAGGTGACGGCAGCTACTTCAGCTTTGAGTGCGTGTTCCAAGCATGCTAAGTGCTGATTGGCATAAGAAAAGCTGATGGTTTTTAGGAGGGCTTTAATTGCCCATCACTGATCTTCTTGGCTATCAATGATCCTCTTTGTGGGGTGACTCATATCCTACCTTTTCTCTAAGTAGCTATCCCACCATCTCCTGGCTTGGGTGTCTTGATCTCCAAGTTGGGGGTTTTCCTGGGCTATGGAAATGCTTTCACTGTAACACCCTCCTGAGTCATTTCCCGTCTCCCTGGCTCTGCGCGCAGTGTGTCGGAAGCTTGTGCGTTGGTAACACCGGGGAGCAGTGTTGGGAGGAGATGGAGGTTCTCGGCCTTCGCTTGGCCTTTGAAGGTGAACAGAGCCCTGGGAGCTGGGCTGTAGGGAGTACCGGCTGGAGAAGGGCTTGGGGGGCTGTGGGGTACCACACCAATAGCTAATGGCAGGATCCACCGAGGGATCAGTTGGTCCTGCCACTGCTCACATTTCTCTCCTGTCCAGGGCAAGGGATCTTTGTCCTGTTCCTCTACACTGTTCATAAATTTACTGCCCATCTGTCCCTACAGTTTTTTATATATGTGTGTATATACTGTAACTTTTTTGTTTGAGGGCGGGAGGAAATTGTTTTACGGATTATGTGAAGAAAGTCTATTTATCCAAATGGAATTAAAGGTAGGAACGCTTTGTGATAAAAGGTGCAACTGGTGGCGGGAAAGTTCCCAGGGGAACATATCTGCCGTCTGAAAACCCTGTTCCAGGGCTCGTGAACATCTGTTACCTAATAAAGGTGACCGTTACCACTGTGTCGTGTGTGCTGGCCTCCCTCACAGCAGCTGCTTAGGAAGTAGACAGCAGAAACAGACTTCTGAGCACAGGAGCCCTTCAACTCCCAGAACTTACCTTCATGTTCTTCTCACTTTGTTTTCCAAGTGCTTGACTGCTCTCACATGCCCACAAGAGAAAACAAGTGGGAGCTAATGGTACTGAGGACCTGGTGCTCTTTTTTTCCCAGGTCTTTCATTTTTTATTCTGGTCTGGTCCTGGCCTGTGACTGCTGGTTTGCAGTTGCGGTGTGCATCCTCCCATTTAGTGTCCAGGAGCTTTCACTGCGTTTGACCAGTTGTTACTCTGGAACATTTTGCTGCTTCCCTTCCACCTCTGGTGCCAGTTTGTAAGATCCTTGTTTTCCTTTTTTTGTGCTAACTGTGTTTTATACCCTTTCCCTGAACACGAGGTGCTGCGCTGCCTCGCCTGTAGCAATCTGCCACGCAGCAAGTTGGCGTGCGCTACACCAGCTGCTTTGGGGCTCGGGAGGGTGTTGACAACTTGCCCAGGGTCAGTGTGGTACCCACAGCACCTTCACTCGCTGCTCACCTGAGCAGCCGCTTTCTGCTGTAGGGTGAGGTAAGTGAATTGGCGCAGTAAAAATTGTGCCCTTCACCACAGAGGGACTTAATAGAGCGTCTGGGAGTGGAGTGTTACCTAGAGTCAAGGAGACAGAAATAGGGGACACTTAAACTAGCTGGACACCCAGAAGTCTGGGGGCCACCTGGGAAGCACCCAAAGGTGCTAAGGGAGCTGCCTCGTGGCACCCACTGCCACTTTTGGAAGGTCACAGCTGCCTGATGAGCGGAAGATCTGGAAGATGTCTCTGGGACAAGCTCCACCGAGGCCGAGGGAGGGCTGCGGTGATGGGGGAGGCTCCACCGAGGCCGAGGGAGGGCTGCAGTCATGGGGGAGGCAGGGCGGCTGGGAGGAGAGCTGAAAGGCCCTGGGCTTGTTCAGCCGGGAAGGAGAAAGGCGAGGGGAGATCTTGCTGCTGCCTGCACCTACCTGAAGGTAGAGACGGAGCTGGGCCCTGCCCCGACAGGCACAGGGGAAGGATGAGAGGCAGCAGCCAAGGAGGAGATGAGAAACCTGGCTTAGGAGGTGGAGGGAAAAAGCGTTCTGTGCAGAAGCTTTTAGCAGGGACCCCAGAAAGCCTGTGGGATCTCTGCCCTTCAAAACACATGCGGCTCTGAGCCCTTCCCCGTGCTGTGCCGGGCAGCGTCACCCTCCTCTCCGGCCCCGCGGCGGCACCGCGCGCCTGGTGCCAGGGAGGCCGCGCGGCGCGG
>VZSV01000151.1:1867654-1882351 GCA_013398735.1 Nothocercus julius
CCCCGGCCCCTCGTGTCTCCTGCCGCTCCAGGTCTCACCATAGCCCCGCTCCCTAACTGAGCAGTAAGGGCCAAAGAAAACACCTTTTTCTTTTTTGCCAGGATTCAAGTGCAAAGCCGGAGCTGAATCCAGCCTGCCTTCGCCCATCCTTTTTCTCCCAGCTCTGGTTCACCTGGGAAGGGCTTTTTTAGGCTTTGGTGGGAAAGCATCCTAGCTTGTGGTTAGAAAATCATTACCAATGGTGATCAACAACACACTCACCCAACCCAGCTTTTGCAACAAGACTAGAGCACCTCTGTGTTTACCAAATCAAGGTTTGACTCAGGCTGAGCCCCCCTGGGCTCAGGAGCTTCACAGTGAAAAGCCACTGTGGGAGATGCGTTTCTCGGAGTGGGCTACAAGGGGTGAAACAGAACGAGCCGGAGAAAAACCGAACTGACGTCAACTCAAGCAACACCTCGGGGATATTTCCCCAGAGCATGAGCCTGGTGGAACGAGGGGAGAGGTGGCTACACCTTCGCTTGAATTATTTCAAAGCAGAGAAAACCCCGGGGAATAGATTAGAGCCACGGCTTGTGCCTCTTCAGGGAGAAGGAACTAGCAGTGGCCTCTCGCGCATGCGCTGTCCATTTGTAATGCCCTCTTTATAAGTAATAGCATTAAACATTAAACACCATTACATAAGATAAAGTGCTATTTCGTTTAACATTCATGGCTGGAGACACTGCAGCAATACTGTGGTGCACAGGCGGCCCCAGCGCAAGGCGTGCACACTCGTTGTTGTGGCCCTTGACAGTGAGTCCCAGGGTAGGAAACAAAGCTTCTATTTGCATTAGCATTAGCATGAAAGAAACCCACAATTTATGCTATAAAGACCAGTCTTTTGCTATCAAGGATGCTTAGGAAAGCAGAGAGAGTCCAGTTAGGGCTTTCGCTGTCTCTCTAATCCCCAGGATCCCTGTCAGCATGCCTTTCATGTCAAACGCTCTGGCTAGCTCATATGGGCACGCTAAAAGAGCTGCAGAAGGAGCTTCACGATATCAAGTGACTGGACAGTAAAACAGCAGATTAAACTCAGTGTGGATAAATGTAAATTGATGCATACTGGGGAGGAAGGGTGAATAATCCTGACTTGTTATATATGTCAGCTCCTTGCTCTGGAGCAATGAAAAACTGCATCTGGAGTAGTGCCTGGCTTTGGCTCTCCCAGGACAAGAGAGACGTTGCCAAGCTGGGGCAAGCCCCATGGAGACCCACCAAAATGGTCAAGGGCCAGAGGCCACAGCACTTGAAGAGAGGCTGAGTGACCTGGGCTGGCTGGGCTGGAGACACGGAGACCGAGGTGGGTGATGGCTGCCCTCAGCTGCAGCAAGGGAGGCTGTAGAGGAGATGGAGCCAGGCTCTTCTCAGAGGTGCACTGTGACGGAGTGAGTGTTGCCAGACATATGACAGAGCAAGGGTTGCCAGACGCAAGCTGGACTAATTCAGGCTAAAAATAAGGAGAAGTCTTCCCTCTGAGGGTGGTCAGACATGGCAGAAGGGCCCAGAGCATCTGTGGGATCTGCATCCTTGGAGATAATCAAAACTCATCCAGGCAAGACCCTGAGCAACCTCATCTAACTTTGAAGTGAGCCCTGCTCTGAGTGAGGATTGAGCCAGTGATCCCACCCTCAAGGTCTCATCTGACCAAAATTGGGAAAAAAAGGGTTAGAAAAGGGTGAAACAATTCTAGCTTCCTTGCACAAGATAAACAGACACTAAACATCATGCAAAGGCTGGGGGGAGGAAAACATGGCATTGGCCTGTAAGACCTGCCCTGGGCTACCAGGAGAAATCTTTGGCTCCTGTGTTTCTGTCGGATCCCTGGTACACGTAACTCAGGCTCTGCCTCTCTACAGTATTTTTTTCCTTCCTATGTGCAGAAGTGTGGAGGTGCCACCAGCTGCTGCTAGTGCTAGGTGGATCAGTTTTTCTAATCAGTCCAAGGCGATGCAAGTTGAACACACTGACCTTGCATGCCCACCTCTTCCTCCTACCCCTGCTGCCTGTTCTCCACAAACGCTTGTCTCAGGCACATGGGGTGACTCTTAGACCAGCTTTAGCACCTTTTTTCTGCAGGGAGGTCTGTCACAGTCTCGTCTAGAGGAGCAAGACCACTCGTCCACCATGATTTTCACCCAGCAAGAAAATGAGGAATCAAAGTGCTTTCTGCAGAGCCAAGTGGAAAAAAAGGGCTGAGATTCATCCACATCTTAGTCTGAACTCACCTTTTCTGAGAAGCCCCATCCATGCTCATCACTTACTACACCCCTTGTGCCCCTCTTCTGTCTACTCTGGCCTTTCCTCTTCTCCCTCAGAGATAGCACCCCAAACCTCCAAGCAGAGAGCTGGTCTCCCTCTGACAGCTGTATAGCAGGGCAACCTGACCAGCCCTGGGACATGTACTGCCCTGCAACACACTGGATGTGAGAAAGAGAGCCAGAAGATGTGGAGCTCATAGTCTGGGCGGACCAGATCCTGCGAGCCCTGGTGTGACCTGCTGCAAATGTGTCGTGCTCTATCTACCTCTTTGAACTCCTGTTTCTGCCATGTAGTTCACAAAATCCTGCCCTCGCATGCATCATGTGAAGCCAGGGACATGGTGCTTGGGATGGGGCAGTACCTCTGAGATTGCCTTGAAATTCCGTCCAGGATGCCTGGAGGACTGTTCCCATGACATTATGCCTTTCTTTCATTTTGGTTGCAATGAGTGAACACCAGAGGGCAATAGTTAAGAGCAGCCTCTGGAAAGTTGCAGGGGAAGATCGTTCAGTTTGTATGTCTTTTAAAACACTCTGAGGAAAATTTGATGAACAGGCTCCCCCAGGATCACTTAATCTTGAAATAGACCAATAAGTGCAGCATATAGTTCAGCAAAAGGAAAATGCAAAGTCCTGCACCTGGGAAAGAATAACCTCGTGCTCCAGTACAGGCTGGGGGCTGACCCGCTGGAAAGCAGCGAAGGACCAGGAGGTCCTGGTGGACAACAAGTTGCACATGAATGAGCAATGTGCCCTTGTGCTGAAGAAGGCCAGCAGCATCGCGGGCTGCGTTAGGCAGAGGACGGTCAGCAGGTCAAGGAAGGTGATCTGTCCTCTCTGCTCAGCCCTGGTGAGGCCCCAGCGGGAGTGCTGGACTCCTCAGTACAAGACAGTTGTGGACATGCTAGAGAGAGTCCAGTGAAGACTCTCTCTCAAAAAGATGATTAAAGCATTAGAGAATTTTCCATATGGGAAAAACTGAGAGAGATGGGATTGTTCAGCCAGGAGAAAGGAAGGCTCAAGGAGGTTTATCAGTGTGTATAAATACCGGATGGGAGAAGGAAAGGAGACAACACCAGACTCTTCTCAGAGACGCCCAGTGTCAAGTTGCAAAGCAATAGGCACAAATTCAAATAGAGAAAATTCTTCTTAGACATAATAATAATAATTTAAAAAAAAACTTCTTTATGGTAAAGGGGAGTCAAACACTGGAGGTGATCTCCAGAGCTCCCTGCCAACCACAAGCGTTCTGTGATTCTGTGCATTTATTTCAGTGCTGTTCTCTGCCCAGGCACTCCTTCCTTTCCTTAAATCATCTCTTCTTAAAGACCTGAACACCATTTGACTTTAGTCTTGAGGCTCACTCAAAGCATAGGTCTTCTCCATGAAAAAGCAGATAATTTGCTGAGCTAACCTGGTGTGGCCATGTGCCCTCAGGAGACCTCCTTTGGTTTATTTACACATCTCTTGGCTCCTCCTGTCACTAGTGCCCTGCCTCCCGTGGCTGTGTCAGGCTTTGCTCCCTGCTGCCTGTCTTCTCTAGCTCACTCTGGAGCTGGAGGTAGCAGCTGCTGTTGCCATTAGGATGCTCCAGGATCTGCTACGAGGGCTTCAGTTCAGATCACCCTTGCACACTGCCCTAGGGATTTCATTTCACCATGGATCCCTCTTTCCTCCTGTAACTCCTGGGCATGTTTGGTCCAGGGAAAAGAGATCCTACCTTTTGTGGCACAGGCACCCTTGGGTGGCACGCAGCAGCTTCCCTGCAGCTGCCGGGCCTGTGCCTGGGCAGGAGAGCTGCTGGGCAGCATCCTGCTGAGGAGCTGATGCCGGCCGTGCTCACCTTCCCTGGGGCACGTTACGGCCGGCCCCCTTCCCACAGGCTGCTGCCTCCACTCGGAGCATCCCCAGGGCCCAGCACTCAGGCTGACTTCTTTCATGGGGAAGTTCAATGTGATTTGACCTATTTTTTTTCCCTCGGGTCTGTTTATGAAGCTTGAGCAATCCTTTATCTGTGACTTTCTCTCCAGATAAATCCATCAGTGCTTCTTTTTTTTTTTTTCCCCATAAACCTGCCCTCAGCATCGCCTGCCCAGAGCACCGATGAGAACAATAACAGCAAAAGCAGCTCTTAACAAGCGATTTTGCAAAGGTAGAAACTGCACCGTCCCTGAGTGTCAGCAACACCTGACTCACCAGCTCTCCCGCGTCACAAGCTGTGCTGCAGGCAAGGGCTGCAGACACAGCCCGTGTGGGGCTGCAGCCTCCGACCCACCAGCGGGGCTCTTCCTGCACCAGTGCTTGGGCACGTGCTCGCACTGCCAAGAGCTGGCTCCATTAGCCTGGTGCTGTAGGAGGTTCTTCATGGTGTCACCTGGGGTGGGACCCAGCTGCACATGTTCTGGAGGTCCAGCCGGAGCAAATGGGGGCCTGGGATCATGGTCAGCTCCACAGAGAAAGAGCTCCCCGCATTTGCCCCTCATGCCCACACCCTGCAGTGCAGGGAAGTGGAAAGCTGGAGACTGCACCATACATGTTTTGGGGGGTTTCCTTCAGGCTAGCCCTAGCCTGGTTCCATGGCTGAAGACTTAGTGTTTGGGGAAGGTTTGATCTGCTGCTGGAGCACATCTCCCAGGTTAGTTCATCCAAAAGTATGTGCCTTGGAGATGGCTCCAGGGTGCAGATTAAGGTTGGGTATGCAAGGGAGATCAGCAGATAGGCTTTAAATCTGCACTCCTCGCCTGAAATTGAATACTAGTGTAGAGGCATCCATTGCCAGGAGCAGTCTACATCCAGCACACTGTGCCTGTGGATACTGAGCTCACACGACTGTGCCTAGAGGTTGGTGTGCTGTTCTGGAGTGAGATCCCACTCCAAGCTATCACCTGCCTAACGAATAAAACTTTCTTAGCCAGGCAAAGTCTCATCTGGGCTTGCGTGCAAGTCCTGTCCAATCTAAGCCTGGAAGACCCTTAACCGAGGGTCCACCAAAACCCTGCCGCAAGCACCAAGACCTCTTCAGCAAGCAAAGAGGTGACTCCTGGAGCAGTGACAGTGACAAGTCAGAAATAGCTCTATGGCAAGGACCAGCGCGCTGAGGTCAGCGCTCCTGAGCCATCCTGAGGGAACTGCTAGGTACACGAGATGGAGGTGACCCTGTGGGAGTGGGGAAACAGGGCTTCACAGACCCTCCCAGCCCCAGGGGCTGACTCATTTTGGGAGCGCGGTAGAAGGGAAGAGGGATCAGTGGTTTAAGACCCATGTGTGGAAACCACAACAGGAGGGCTGTTGCAAGCCGTGGGCAAGGGGAGTCAGAGGAATTGGAGGAGGAGACAGTGCAGCCATCAAAGGAGGAGGGAACTAAATGAGTGACAGTCGAGGCGACAGTTGCCCCAAGCTGGAGCGAGCGCTTTGCTCCTGCCCTTGGAGGGGAAGCGGAAGGTTGCAGCCTGCCGGCGGAGCGGGGAGGTGGGGTGAGGAGCCTCTGCTGCTTCGGGCGAGCAAAGACACGGCGGGAGTGGAACTGTTCTGTACATTAGGGCCGCGGAGGGGTTGGCACCGTGGTCTCCCGCATTGCTGTCGGTGCTAAACAAGAGCTTCACTTTTGCCTCCCGGAGAGACTTTTCCCATTTCATATACTGCTAGGGACTGGGGTCGTAAGTCTGTGCAATGAGGCAGCCTTGGCACTGCAGGACCCCTATTTGCTCTCCCTGTAGAGGTTGGGATGTCCAGAGCAAGGTGGTTTTGCAGAATTACAGGATACACTAGCAAAGGTTTGGCATAGGAAAGCAGACTGCTTAGGATCAGCTAGAGCTCAGCACCACTACTTCCATGGGCACAGGGTGCCTCGCAGCCCATCCGTCAGCTCCTTTCTCCAGGCAAACTGGATGGCCTCTTCGGTGGGCAGGCTGTGTGATGGTGTTGATGGAGAATGACACAGTCTGGTGCGCTGTGTCCCTCTCTGTGGGGACTGGCACATTGCAAGGCTCTGAGATGGTGCCTGGTTTGCTTTGGACACATTTGGCTGCACCCCGGTGCATATCTGCCCTAGGATCGCTCATGGTGAGACACGTCACCTTCTGTGCGGACGCAGACCTTGTCTCTTGGAGGAGCAACACTTACCAGCCATCGAGAATCCTGTCCCCCTCTCCCACCCTGCCTTGGTCAGTGCCACCACCAGCAATTACAGGACAAGACACTCATTTTTCAGTTCTTCTGGTCTCATTCTGCTCTGGCTCAGCAGGTCGAGTGAATGGACACGGCAAAAGAAATGAATTCTCCTGCCCCACTCGCCTGCGTACCACCTGCCCAGGTCTCTCCTCGCTGCCAACGCTGACTGCTAAATGCGGAGCAGGAAACAGCCTGCTGACACGTTTGCCCTTTAGGAGGGAGAAACGGGAGCAGCACTTAGAGCTCCTGTTGTCCGTGAGCAGGGAAGGGGAGCTTGCTAGAGGGATACGGGCACAGCCATGGGAGCAGGGAGAAAGGCAGGGGCTGCCCTCATGGGAATATTGCTGTGGGCCCACAGGATCCCTCGGGGTGCACTCCGCATGGGCCCTCGGCCACTGCTGCCCCCCAGGCTGCGCTCCGCCAGCCTGGTGGCTCCTCCACACAGCTTCCCGGGAGTGGTGGGACCGCCCGGCGACATGGAGACATGACATCAACCGAGGCTGAGGCAGCGGGGCAGTGCTGACCCTCCTGGGAGAGGACGGCTGCTGGAGGAGGACCCTGAGGTGCTAGCAGCACAGCATGTGTAGCAGCGAGGTGGGAGCAATGACAGGGAGGAGTCCTGCCCCTTCCTCCCTCCCCATAGCTGGGTCATTTTGGTCTCTTCTTCCAGAGAGCTGGGGCAGCATGTGACAAGGCATTCACCATATTGCCTCCAAACACCTTTTCTAGGTCTTCACTGCTTCCTACTACCGTGGGCATCAACCACAAGCACAGTCTCAGCCTGGAGCATTGCCAGAGACACCCTTGGCGCAGTCAGACATAGAGTGGGGTAGCGTTTCAGGACCCCAAATATCCCGGAGAGACCCAGCCTGGGCTACAGCAAAACATGAGCATGTGGGGGCCTCACTGATGCCGTGGGTGGTGGCCCTGTCTTGGTGGGACAGCTTCAGGCAGCGTCGTCCCTGTCATCCTCGGGCTGTACATCCGTACAACCACCACTGATCTTTCCTTGGCATTAGCAATACCCCAGAAGCGTGTACAAGACTACTTCCCCCAACAGCCCCTACTGCCCCTCATAAAGTTATAAATGGCTCTGGTATGCAGCTTTTCTTTCTCTTGAGAGGGCTTATCCTGATGGACATAGACCCCTTAGGCAACCCCAGGAATAACCCCATTTGCCTAGACTTTGCTGTGTGCCTATGGGTGAAAGTCATGCGAGGCACACCACTAGGAGAGATGTCATGACAAGCTGCTGCACCTATATATCAACACAAGAGTATCTTGAAATATCCTTGGCATCTTGGCAGATGGGAAGCGTCTCATTTGGGGAGCAACTGGGGAGCAAATTTTCCTTGAGTTTCCCTGGAAGACCCTCAGATCTCTTGCCCATAAGGATCCAACAGGTGCAGGATCTTTCTGTAGGATCTCATGGTGTGACTCTAAAAAGATTCATTTAGCCTAGAAGGTCCCTATATCTCTGGAGATCTGGGGCCTAAAGAAAAACACAGGCAGGTGTTCCTGACTCACACGGGATTTGGACACACTGTGCAAATGCTCAGGATGGGTGCCAAGCATAATCTGAGCAGGAAGAAGAACTGTTGTGAGAACCACCATAAGGACCTGCAGAAGGATGGCAGCCATCATGGGGACAGGGAGGGAGGAACAGGTAGCTCGCTGGCTGAGTGCACAGACCATCAATGGTAGGAGGACAAGATTCAGATCCTGCTGGGAAATAGGTGAGCTGAAACAACAGATGTTCCCTTAAGAAAGTGTAGGGTGGTCAGGAAGGAAAGTCCAGGAAAAGCCACCACCTGGCTGGGCAAAGCAATGAGTTGCTGGGTGCACATGAGCTGAGCTGGTTGATGGGTGACCCTGGGCTTGACAGCAACCAGAGGTGGCTTAAGGTATATGTGGGGATCTAAAAATCCCCTGCTGGGGAAAATAAGGCATTTTAGCTGCTGAGCAGTTTTTTTTTTACCCCCACAAAACAGAAATTTTTTTGTTGCCACTTGTAGGTGACTTCTGTGACAGCAGCCAAGAAAGTCTGCTGGGATCCCCCAGATTTACCCCATCCAAACTGTCCATAGGGGTGTTTGTGCCACAAACAGATGTCCAACAGTGGAAAGGAGAGTCCTTCTACACAAAGGAACTGGTGGGAAAGGAGGGAAGGAATCTATCTTCCTAACGTGGGCTTTCCCACTTCCAGTTCTGTGTGGATGTCCTTTCTTGGTGCAGGTGCCAATTACACTGTGCTTACATTAACATTTCAGAAAACTTGCTGAGGCAGGGGGTAGTGGGGCCTCAGGACAAGCTGGATGGTCTGGGCTTCTTAGATTCAGGTGAAGCAGGACACTGAGATACAACTGACTGGGACTTTCAGGTTTCAGTGCTATGAGTATCAGCAGCAGAGCTTGTGGGTTTTTCTGAGACTTACTGCTTTTAGGTCAGAGCTTGAACCCCTCCCCACCAAAGCGCTTTTGTAAGACGTGTCCCTCATCCATACAGACAAATGACAAGAGGTGACCCTTGGAGTATGTGAATTTTGCAGGGATCAGGAATGGGATGCCGTTGCAGGCATTCAAGTGGCAGACTCTCCTCCTTAGCCTAGGAACTTCATGAGGAAAGACTGCAGAAACAGTCCTGAAGCATGAGGAATGCTCCCGAGGAACAGGAAAAACAAAACAAAACAAAACAAAAAACCATCAGGACAGATAGATAGAAACAGACAACAAACCAGCTGTGTGATGAGAAGTTGGCCTGAGGCCACGATGCAGTCCGCAGGGCGCAACATGAGAAGCTCCTACCCGGAGCGCTGAGAGGGACACAAGGTTGCGTTGCCCAAGCTGAGCTACGCGTGGGTGTACGGGGGAGAAGCAGATAGAAATATTTGCGCCCTCTCAGTAGTGCTGAGCAGAAACGTGGTGCACGGGCTGCCTGTGCTCCCAGCCACACGAGGATGGAGGCAACGGTGCAGCCTGCACCACAAAGCTGTGCTAGTCTCACACACATGGAGAGGGGAGCTTGCAGAACAGAGGAGCCAGAGGGTCTGGCAGGTTGCGCACAGGAAACCTGGCCACCACGCAGGCTATACGGCTCGCCTGCCACCCTGCTGCCCCATTACGGGAGAAGGACATGCCTGGGGAGGGCAATAAGGACTCCTAAGGCAGCTGTCGCCACGGGATCAGCTCTGTGCCAGCAGCGGACAAAGCCCAGGAAAATAGGGATGGCTCCATCCCCCGATCTCCTCGGATGCAGTTGCTGGTGCTTTGCCTCCCAAGGCTCTGCTGCTGCGCTGCCCTTGCATCCATCTGCCTCCTTTGTGTGTGGATCCCCATGTGTTTCGATGGGGAATGTGGGATGCGATGCTGCCACTTTGATGCATGGGCACTTTTTTCCTTTTCTGACATCTCCAACGCAAAAAAGGTTTAGTAAATTGTAAAATTTGCAGCAATGGGCTCATGGGAGGATAGAGTTGCACTCTGCTGTGTGCCGTCCCCTTTCCTGGACCACAGCATCACCCCACAAAGGCACTGACACTTTCAGCTTAGGCACAAGGAGCCACTCAATAGGGAAGGGCAAAAGGAGATTGCTCTCCCCCGCTCCTGCAGTGACATTCAGGAAAACTGCTCTGTGCAGTCCAGCAACAGCTGTGCAGTGCTGTGGCACATGGCCAGAGCGCAGGCACAACAACTCCATGTGTGGTGTGGATGGAGGTGGGCTTCTAATTTTGTCCCATGAGAAAAACACAAAGACACGCGAGAAAAACTTTCTTTTTCCCACTCCATATGCCCAGGTCAAAAAAATCTGCAGCTTCTAGGAAGAAAAGATCTGTTGAGCAATGACCCACATATTTCAAAGTGCAGTCCCATGTGAGCTGAAAGTGTGCTTATGGGGAGCAGAATAAATTACCGCTCTGCTAATCAGGAAAGTTCTGACTCGTGATAGAGAAATGGGAAGGAAAAGAAAAAAGGGTACACTTAGATTTAGTAGAACTGAGGCTACAAGTAGAAAACAGGTTTCCCTCTGCTCAGCAGCAATATTCCCACCAGGTATCATGTGGATGAAATGAGAAAACGCAAGACCCGCTGGCAGAGCCAGGTTGAGCATCCTGGAGATCTGCCCGGCAATGCCCTGCTTGAGCCTGTATTCCCGTGGGATAGCTAGGACCGGCACGGCCAGGTCAATATGCCGGCTTGTCGCTCACACACACACACACGTATGCAGTGACTCCTGCACCCACCCCAGCTAGTGTCGCACCAGTATCACATCTGGATGGGGGCAAAGATCCCCCCTCGGCCTCTCAGCCCCCAGCGCTGAGGGCAGTGGGGCAGCTCCAGCCCCACCAGGCCAGGCAAGGGGCGGCACTTCTTGCTGGGGCCCCACTTTGGCAGCAAGCGCTTCCCAGAGACCCGGGAAGTGGTTTCCAACCCAGGTGCAGGGATCAGGGCCTGATGGGCAAGCACAAGGTGCAGGCAGGAGGCATTTTCCCTCCTGTCTTTGCCTCAAAAGGCTTTGGGGCTAACAAGCCCTGAACACAGGGGCACCTCTTTGTGCCCCCAGGCACGCTGCTCGCGGAGGCAGTGCTGTGTCTCTTGCAGAGGCTGTAGCAGAGCGGAGAGATGTGCTAGGGTGGCAGCTGGGGTTCCCCATTCCCCTCACCCCTACCTGGGAGACCAAAGAGCAAGGGGGTTTGCGGTGCTGCGCTCTTCTCAGCTGCAACGTCTCCTTGCAAGGAGGAGAGGCAAAAAAAGCACACGAGTTGGTAAATGGAAGGGGAGTCAGAAAGCACGGCGACTGGCAGAGGCCGTATCGATCCTGTCAAAGTGCCAGCGCTTCCCCAGGTGATGCAGGGGAGAGACATGGACTCCGACTCCAGGCCCGGCTCCCCCTGCGGGGCACTGGAGCATGGAGCCCCCAAAAGAGCCTTGCACAGCTCGGGAGGGGGCCTTGTGAGCCCCCTGCCACCTAGTTTGCACCTAGCCTCCTCCAAACACAGAGGGCTCAGCCCTCTTCCCCTGGTCCTCAAGCAGGCAAAAGCACTCAGCCTCTCCTGCTGGCCACGGGCACAGCGGTGCAAATGGGGTGGAGAGGAACAGGGATGGGGTGCCCTGGGTCTGGGAATGGCCTCAGTGGATCCGGGATATAGCAGGTCTAGGGCTGAGATGCAGTGTGTGTCTGGGTGGGAGGAGCTGAGCTGGGCACAGGGTGCAGCGGGTCCGGGAATGGGATGCAGTGCTCAGGTGCTGCCCAAGTTCTGTGCGGGCAGGGGCAGGCAGGCGCCCTGCGGCAAGGAGTGAGGCTCCTTACGCTCGGGGATGCAATCAGAGCAGCTCCCTGTTTGTCCTGGGAAAATCATTTCCTGGGGGGCAGCTTTGTTTTTTCTCCCTTTCTTTTTAAGCTAAAATCCCTGGACAAAATGGCATAGAAATGGATTTATCACCACATTTGATATCCTCATTAGGACGATGTGAAGTAGAGCCTGCACCTTGTTGATTAGAAAGCCAGTGAGGTGCTGGATTGAGGCTCAAACAGCTAGTGCAGCTCCCTGGTCCCCCCTTCCCCTGCAACTCGCTGCCTGGGCTCTTCCCTGGCTGGTCCGGGGGGCAGGGCCGCCCTGTCCACGCAGGGTCTCCTCGCTGGGGCCCAAGCGGAGCCATCGGGCCGGCCGCCCGCAGGATCGGGGAGGTTGGCCACAGGGGCTGCAGGCCGCGTGTGCCTGTGCGTGTGCCGAGCGGGAGGAGGATGAGGAAGGACAGCTCTGAGTCAGGCGCGAGCCGCAGGGGCTGAGCCGTGCCTGGGAGGGTGTAAATGCCAGCGATGCGCCGGCGGTGCAGCAGGCGCGGGGAGCGAGGCCCATGCGTCAGGTCGTGCCGCCTGCCCGGGAGGTGTGTGGCGTTTCGCTGGACAAGCCCCAGCTCCCCCCGGAAAGCCGGGGACATGCGATGGAGCACGTTGCGTGCCCGCGAGCCACGGCTGGTGCATCATGCTAAGGCCCGGGCGCGTGTGACATCTCTTTGCCACGAGCTGGGACTCAACCTTCCCTCGGTGCCGCTTGGGAGATGTCGCTGCAGGGGAAGGGGGTGCACCCAGCACGCGGAGGCCAAAACAAGCCTTGGCACTGCATTTTGGCGGCTATGTATGCAGGGAGGGAGGGGGGGACAGAAAGAGGGCAAGAAGTGTTTATTTGAAGTCAGGACTAATGAGCGAGCGAGCCGGGAAGCGGGCGATGTGCTAATAGCGAGACAAGCGGGAGGGAGGAGTGGAGCGAGCGGAAGGAGGGCTGGGAGCCCGACGCGCGGGAGAGGGGGAGACCCGCGCGACACCGTGACCTTTTCTCCCCCGCCCCGGCCCTGGGCTTAGCAGGGCAGCTCAGCACCGGAGTAGGAGAGGGGAGCCCAGGGAGGTAAAAATGAGGGGCTGGGAGCCCGGGGGTGGCGCGTAGCCCTTTCCCCCATGTGCCCCACTGCCCTTCCCCAGAGTGCTGGGGGGTGGCAGCCCCTTTGCGCCTGGGGCCGAAGCGAGCAGCGCCCCGAGGGGTTCGGAGGCCTCCGTGCCACCCCGATGCGCACACGCGCGCGCCCGTGTCCCGCACACACGCACGCACGCGCAGCCAGGAGGTGCAGACCCTGCAAAGGCGCCGCTTAGCAATCTCGCCTCCCTCCATACCAGCAGTGGGGACAAAGCCAACTGTTGTCCAGGATTGTCCTAGACGTAGGCTGACTCCAAAACACATGAGGATCCATGAATTTAGGGAGAAGGGGTGGGAGGAAGCCGCTTCTGGTAGGTGACGTTTTGTCTTCCCCACTGACAGGGTGGATGGTTCTCCTCAGCAAGGGACAGACCTCGCAGCTTCGTGGGATCTGACCAGGTCATGAACGGCGTGACACGTTTTCCCCCCTGTCCCTGGGCAGGCAGATCCCAGGGCTGGCAGCCCTCGCTGTCCAGGAAGGGGCAGGAGCCCTAGCCCACCTCTCCATGCTGCGCAGCTGCACCCTGCGCTTCGTCACGCCGGGCCGGTCAGCGCCCTGGGGAGGGGATCGCCCCTCTCCCCATCGTTGCCCGGAGGGGCATGGTGGTGGCCCTGTTAGGAGCCTGGCTGAAGCGGATGGAAGGGGAACCCCGAGCGTGGAGCTGCCTTGGAAGAGGAGCATGGGGGCGAAGGACCTTACCTGGACATGGTCATCTCCGCCTGGGGGCTCTGTGACTTCTCCAGGCCCAGCTTGGTGAAGATGCCCACGAGCACCATGATGGCCACCACGCCGCAGATGATGTACACAATCATGTTGGTCTTGTCCCGGGTGGGATCCTCAGGGGTCTCATCCACCCGGGCCGGCGGCTGGCCCGTGTTGACCCAGTTGGGGGTGTCGTAGTTGGAGCAGCCGCTTTGGTCCAGCCGCCTGGGCTTGAACTGGCAGCAGAAGCGGTACCCACATGTCCCGCAGCAGTACTGGTAGATCCCCAGGTTGCAATTAAACGGCGGGTCCCACTGCCCCATGACGTCGTAGTAGCCACGGCAGCGGTCGCCCCCCGGCATGGCGTCGGTGGGCGCTGCGGCCATGTCCTCTGCCGTGGGGCCCCAGCTGGCGTTGTTGCTCTCCACCTGCCCCTCGGGCTCGGGGCCCCGCGTGCTGGGCTCGCTGGTGCCCACACGGCCAGGGTCCAGGAGCACCAGGCAGCAGATGCCGAAGAGGTAGCTCCGCTCCATCCGCGTGCGGCCCCCCCGGCTCGCCATCCCGGGCGCCCGGCGCGTCAGGGCCGCTCGGCCGCTCTGTCTTGCACGGGGGCTGCGAGCGAGGAGCGTCCGCCGGTCTGCAGAGGCCCCCTGCGCGGCGCCGTGCCGCCCGCCCTGCGGGAAGGGGCCAGTTACGCACGCCGTCCCCCCGGGCCCTCGCAAGACGGGGCCCCCGGCACCAGCCTCATGGCTGCAAAAAAGCCCCCGTGGAGAAGAGACCAGGGTTCGGCTTAGGGAAAGGCGGAGGGAAGGAAAGGGGAGAGACGGAAAAAGGGGAGGGAAAATAAAAAAAAGAAAAAAGAAGTGATTAAAAAAATAAAAGTATGAGGGGCTGCACCCCCTCGTCCAGTGGCAAAAAAAAAAAAAAATAGCCCAACAGGCGGCAGCTCCGAGCGGGGGCTCAGGCAGGCGCCCGGCGCTGAGGAGCCCTCAGCCCCTCTGCCTCGCGCAGGAGGGTCTCCCGCATCCCGGCGGCGGCGGCGGTGGCGGGAGCAG
>VZSV01000151.1:1882906-1908883 GCA_013398735.1 Nothocercus julius
CAGCTGCGGCCCCCGCGAGGCCGTGGCCCCCGTGCGGCCCAGGCGCGAGGCTCCCACCGCGCGTCGGTGGGGGCAACTTTGGCGGGTGCCTTTCTGCCCCCGCACCCTGCTCTGCCCATTCCCCATCCTCTGGCGGTGCCAGCCCTGATTAAGCTCCCGCTTTGGCTGCAGCAGGTCCAGCTCGGGCTGTATCACATCCCGGGGTTTTCCACAACACCACTTGGGACAGGGCAGGGGGAAGGAGGGTTTCTGCAGGCCAAGCCCAGGGAAGGGCGGCCAATGCGGGTGCCCCTGCTGCCCGCCGGCCACAGCAGCGCTCCCCGCGGCAGCGAGGCTGGGCGCTCCCCGCGTCCTGCCCCTGTACCTGGCGCCGTGCCCTCGTCGTGCCCACCACACGTGTTGGGGCAGGGGCTGCCTCCAGGCCCTGCCGCCCTGGCACGGGGCAGTGTTAAGTGTTATGACGATGCAGAGGAGGAGGGAAAGATTAAATGGGCCAGGGAGGCTCGGTTCCCTCTCACAGATGTCCCCTCGGGCTCCACGCAGCAGGCTGGGGAAGGCTGGGGAGGGGAGGACCTCCAGACCCATATGCGCTTCACGCAGGGCAAGCAGCCACCAGCCCCTGTGGCAAACGTGGCGGTGACGGGTTTGGGCAGCCTCCCAAAGGGCAGTGGTGGCACAAGCTTGCCAGCTTGCCTCATGTGAGCCACCCAGCCAGCGAGCAGCACGCAAGGGAGAGCCACATCGCGCGCTGCGCGGGCAACGGGGCCCGGGCACGGGGGAACACGGCGTACCGGCATCATCCCCTCCACACGCCATAATGACTAGGGGGGCCAGGCCAGAGCTCTGCACAAGCAGCTCTGCAGAGAGGGGGAAATGCTGCTGTGTTCTGCTCGCGGGACAAATTTAGGGGATAAAGTGTATTGGAAAAAAAAGGGTTAGCTTCCACTCCCGAGCCCCGCTGTAGTAAGTGCTCTGGCACCTCCCAGGAGGTGACAAACTGGCGGAGATGGCGCAGCAGGAGCTGCTGTGGCTCCCCCAGAGGGGCACGGTCACCACACCTGCCTGAGACCATGCGAAGCCCTTCTCCCCTCTTCCTCCTTCGAGTTACCGGGATCGAGCCTTGCCAGCTCCTGGACAATTCCCATGTGGGGGCGAAGGCGAAGTTGCTCATTTTGATGGCCGGAGCTGCGAGGAGCATTGCGGATGTCAGTAAGCAGAGCAGCTGGAGCCTGGGACATGCTGAGATGGGCCCCGAGTGCCAAAAGCTAATAGATCCATTCTGTAAGGTAGCTTCCAGCCTCCAGAGCTTCCCCAGAAGATAAAAGCCAGTGAGGTGGAAGAAAGCTGTGCATCTCCAAAAGACAGGCTCTTGCCAAATCTCGGCGAGTCTCTCTGACTAAACGCACAATCAGTCAGAAGCTGCAAACATGGGTGTCGTTAATGCTAATACCCTGAACCAGCGCTTGCCTGCACAGAAGCTGTGCAAGAAAAGTTTGCTCGCTGCCCAGGTAGTGACAGAAATAATTTCCTAGGAGCCAGGCGATTGCTCACGACATGCCTGCAAGCAGAGCCGTCCCAGGGGCCGGAAGGCTTATCAGCTTGGAAGCAAGCGGAGAGAGAAAGTGGCCAAAATTAGAGCCTTTGCAAGAAGATGGTTGCCTGGGATGACCTGGGAAAAAGAGAACATTTCTAAGGGGGATACTCATGAGTGTGAAGCAGTGATTTGGAAGGGTCCCTTGGATCCCTTGCCATCGTGCTGCCTTTAGCTGCTAATCTGTTTTGGATATAGAGAGAAAGTCCCTTGCAGGAATTAGCTGGATGCATCAGCTTACAGGTCGGTAGGCACAGCTGGAGCAAACGCAAAACATGCACTTGCACCTTCCGCGGGCACTTCGGGAAGGTGGACTCAGGGAAGGAGTTGTGGTCGATCCTGGCCACAAGTGTTGAAGGCTGTCATGGAAATATTCCCTCCAGTGACAATGCTACTGAGCTACAAAAGTGCATCTGTGCAGGAATACACTGTGGCCGTCACACATGGACCGGGGAGGGATATGCCGAATGCTGGCGCTATAAACAGATTGTTTCTGGCAGGGCACAGCAGCACGGAGGAGACGACTGAGCCCCGGCTCCTCTTGGCCATGGCCAGACGACTCGCTGCTGGCCCAGTCCTTGGCCCAAGCCATGGGGATGGAGCCTGAGGTCCCCACTGAGCTGAGGCAAGGGACTTTGCAGCGCTTTGGAGGTGAAGCCTGGGTGAAATTTGGAGAGCACTGAGGATGTAGCATCGAGGATGAAGCGAGGAGGAGCACCAGGCTGCTCCTCACTGGTGAGTGGGAATGGGTCAAGTTTGGGCTCAGCTTTGCCCCAGGCTGGGAAGAGAACGCTTGCAGGGCTACAAAAGGCAGCAGGGGTTCATGGGGACCCAAGGCACCCCAAGGGTCACTCCGAAGGGAATCGCTCTGGGAGCCAAGGACCAGAGCCGTCAGGCCCCAAACCACTTTTGTCACGTTGGAATGAGCTGACCAAGGAAAGGGTGGACTGTGGGATGCTGGCACGGGACGGATCTGCTAGGGGTAGGAGAGCTGCTGGGACGCAGTACTGCCCGTGCGTGCACTGCCAAGCACCCCTGGAGCGGGGTTTGCACGTACAAGCGGCAGTTAAGCCAAGCATCGTCAGCTCGGGGAAGCTGAAGGCTGTCAGAAAGATATCACAGGATTTCTTTTCATTTGTCAGAGTCCACAATGGAGGAAGTTGCTTCTACCAGTGCTTCTTTCAGAAAGGAGCGTCCCACTGGGGGCTTCTTGCCTTGTCCTGGATCTGCTGCTCCAGGTTATTCCTGGGGGCTTGTGAGATACTGCTCCTTGCCAAGGTGCTTGTAGAGTCAATAGATGACAGGATCTGCAGGAGATATTTGGCTTCTTGTTTCAGTGCTGGAGAGCTAATGGAAGGAAAAGTTAAATTTCAAGTGTGGGGACTCAGGGAATCAGTGGCAGAGCCATGACCTAGACCTCGTCCTCCCTCCCAGTTCCAGCCCAGCGCATGCAAGGGTTTTATTCCCCTGCGTGCGTTCGCTGTTTGGGCTGTAAAATGGCCTGCCAGAGAAAGGATGCTCTGTAATGGCATATATAAAACACAGAACCATATGTGCATTTACCATTAAGATTATAATTGCAAACGCTAGGAAGTTGAGATCTGCAAGCTCCCAGCTTCCCGAAGGAGGCTGCACTCGAACCCAAATGACACCCAGAGCAATCAGCAGAAAATCCATTCAGAGCTCAGACTTTTCTTTATTTATTTATTCCAGTGCCAGCTGAGAGCAGGAGCCAGACTGGTGGCCCGAGCTCATCCCGCTGTCAGTGTGAGGAGGCAGCCTGGGCCCTGGAGACAGCCGCGCGCCTTCGCTGGCGGCTGCTGTGAGACGGCTGTGCCTCCCAGGAGGCTCCCACGGCTCGCTGCCTGCGGGCTTTGCATTTACAACTCCTCCCAGAGGCCTTGCCGGTGTCCGGAGCACTGCTGGGAAGAGTTTTCCTTGTGCAGGCACTTGGTACCGGGCTGCTCTCGGGCAAGGAGAGCCTTTGTGGGCCAGCTGAGGCAGAGTTGGGCTGGCACCATCTGGATATGAAGAGTTGCAGAGCCTCTTGCTCCTGAGCTTTGGAGTGACTGGCAGGACACTGGAGCGAAAAAGCCGCCGCCTCCTGGGTTCCACAGGCCAAAAATGTGGCATGAGCCCCGAGTCTGGCCTCCTTCCCATGAGAGTGGCCACTCCTCGTGGAAGGGGCTTATTTAAGGCAAAATGCTCTCCAACGGAGAGCACCCGTCCTCAGCAAGGCGTCCCCAGCGCTGGAGACTGCTCTGGGTGAGCAGTGGCAAATAGGGATAGTTAAAAATGGGGCCTGTGAGCAGCGACGTTTACCTCATCCTTTCCCCAACGTGTCCTCTGTGTCACCGCTTTAAAAACGCCAGCATTTGGGTGAAAGCCAGACACGGCAGGTGGGGGTGTAAAGATAAACCCGAGCCTGCTCTTGCTGGACAGGCTGCTGGAGGCACCCGGGGCGCCCGACCGGTTCAGCCTACGTTAGCCAGGAATGACTAACCCAGCTAAAGTCACGGCCAGATGGCCTCTTGTCACTTGGACAGGCCGCTTTTTGCTGTGTTTTTGCCGTTGGCGCATGGCCCCAGGCAGACCCCACGAGGGCAGCGACTCCCCATCCTTGGACTGCGCTGGGTGCCCCCCGACAAGACGTGGGTACTCAGAGCACTGGGGCAGAGCGAAACGCTTGCGTTTGCCGGGTGCAGTTTCGGAGGTGCCTGCGGGCCCCGGTACCATTTCTCGGAGGGGACCATATGGCCGGAGCAGTGTGTGGTCGCTGCAGCGCACCGGCAGCAGCGCGCGGAGCGGCTCCTCGGGAAGGGCGCCCGTGCCAAGCTCACCACTCTGGCACTACCCCACCGGGGGCTCCAGGCGGCTCTTGGGACATCTCTGTGCGGAGCCCCCTCATCCCCGCGCACTCATCCGCCCAGAAGCGGCCAAGGGCAGAGAGGACTGCATCACCCTCGGTGGAAACTTTCCGTCCGCAGCCCCCGCGGCTCCTGCAGGCAGCTTTTGATGTCTCTTTTCCCAGGATTACCAAGGAGGGAGAGGGCTTTTGTATTAGCGGGCTGGCTGCAGGCAGCGCTCCTCAGCCCGCTGGGAGCGTGTGAGCTCTCAAGCTGGGTTCGCTTTGGCCTGATCCGCCTTTGCAAGCAGGACCTGCTTAAGACACCCCAATCCTATTAGCATCAGGGATTTGCTTAAGGTCTCCTTTCATTAACCCAGTGACATTTTGCTGTGCAATAAGCCCCTGTCTTTCAGGAGAAGAAGAAAATCAAATTTGCCGCTTCTCACCACGGGAACCGTTCCCGTGTCGGGTTGGCAAGATCCTTGTTAGAGCAAGCTGGAGTCACCTTGGTGCTCCCACTGGATGCAGTGTTTTTCTTCCACCTCCCAATTCTCAGCTTGGGGAGAGGGTTGATACTGAAAGCAGCAGTGATCTGTGTGAAACAAGTCCTGTGTATGATACTTACCCGTGGCTCAGGAACATCTTGCTGGGATGCCAGCTGAAACCGTCTCGAGGATCCTTTGGATCCTCCAGGAAGCAGTGTGAGAAGCAGCCACAGTCAGAAGGAAGGGTCATCCAGCCCCAGGAACTGACGCCAGCAGCAACTGAAAGGAGATGCTGAGGAAAGAGTAGCGGGACAAGCATATAATGAGACTCTTCCAAGTAACCCCCTAGCCTCCTGCAACGTGGCACGTAAGGACTTCTTGACCCAAAGACGTGTTTTACATGCTGGAAGTGTGAAAGGATATCTCTCTCCTGAACTTGTGCAGGTTTCCCTTGAACTCATGTAAATGCCCATCTCTTAGGATACCATGGGATGAACTGCCTCCATTTTTAATATGAACCTGGTTCATTTGGTTCCCCTCCATTTTTTGTTTTGACAGGGACACAAGAGCCACTGAGCTCTGCCACTGGCAGATTTGGCTGAGGCTGTGACTGGTCTCTGGGTCTCTCTGTGCAGATCGTCACTGTCTCCTGATACATGTGAGTGCAGCAAGTGCCTGGTACAAGAGGGTCTTGCGCCAGGTTCCTCTGTGCTCCCACAGCACTGCTAGAGCATAATGAAATTGCAGGCTTGTGGCATGAGATTCAGCTTGGGAGAACTTAAGCAAATATCTCTGTGGGGGAAAAAATTCTCAAGAGCCTTTTAACATGAGGAAGGGAGAAAGCTGGAACTGCTCGGTGAAGTCTAGAGGAAAGAACAGACTAGCGAATTAGTGAGCGGCTTTCAACCAAAGTGTGTACAGATCTCTGGGGACATGAGGAGCCAGGGCATGGGAGGAGCGGAGGACTGCCATGACCAGGAATGCCAGACAAGCAAAGAAGAGGAACAGAAAATCTTGGGGAAAAGGAGGGAAGGGAAAGAAGGTAAGAGACTGATTCCCAACACACCGTTTGTCAAAAGTCAATGTGAAGTTTGGTAATTGCTGAAAACAGAAGAGGGGCTCTGCAACTCACAGTGACATGAAGGATGAGGTAAGAGAAACACGTGTTACGGTGGCAATAGGAATAAAACTAGGGGAGGAAATAATGAAAAAAAAAAAGGAGAAAAACTGAATTCTCTTCTTTTTATATATTTTTTTTTTTCCTGAGTAAGAGGTTAAATGCAGGAGTGTGGCCACCTGGCTAGCTTTGAAAATACACTGATATGCTGCATTGCAATCACCTGAGGGAATTGCAAACATAAGGAGAAATACAATTACTTGGCGTCCAGTGGCAGCCTTTGGCATCAGCTACATGGAGAACCCAGCAGTTTTGTGCTGGCCCTGAAATCACAAAAACAGGCTTAAGACCTCCCCAAAGTGGATTTTTGGGGCTCCCTCCCTTGCCTTCCTAGCCCTCTTGACCCAGTTAAGCCTGGACAGCATCTTCTACCCAGTTTAAGGAGATTCCAGTGCAGGGGCAGGATTGAGCACCACACTCAGGTGTTACACAACCCACCCTGGCCCCAAAAAAGGAGGGTTCACACCTCCTTCTTCCTCTCCATCTCCTTCCCAAGGGCCAACTCACTCTGTGCAGGCTCTCAAAGGCAAAAAAAAAAAAAAAAAAAAAAAAAAAAAAGGAAAGAAAAAAGCAGTCTGAAAAATTAGCTACACCTGACCAGCCCTTCTGCCCTCTTCCACATCATTGTGGGAGACATTTTCCTGTTGCACCTTCCTGTGGGTTCCTTAGCTCGGGGCCACGGATGCCTCTGTGAGCTGTGTTGCTTCCTGGCATTCCGCTTCCCTTCCTCATGAGCTGGCACAGTCTGGGAGGGAGGATTTACCAGGGCCGGAGCACCAGCCTGCTAGTGACTGCCCTACATGGTGCTTACGGGGCTGCCGTGGTTCCCCCTGCTGCTCCGCATTTCCTTTCCTTGTACCGCAGGAGCCCAAGGTGCTGCTTAAAATGCAGCCTGTGGGCAGCGGGACGCTGTCCCCAGCACAGGTCCCGGAGAGAGGGGGCTCCTCCAGCACCCGCCATCCCCTGGGGCTGCAAGGAGCGCGGGCAGCCCCCCGGGATCTCCTGCCCCTCCGAGGTTTCCTGCTGGTGGACGTGTCCGTGAAGCTCAGCCTCGTCAGGGAAAAGCCCCGCAAACATAAAGCCAGCGTAGCCCAGAGGCATGGGAACGGGAGGGGCAATAGGAAGAGTCCTAAAATATGTGCAATTTCTCCTCCATTTTTTTTTTTTTTTAAATCACACTTTTTATGCCAATTTGCAGGCTTCTGCAGACCTGGCCCCTGCATTTGAGTGCCTGGTGGGGAGCTGGGGCTGGGCTCCCCGTGGGGAGCTGCGGTGCCCCTTGCCCAGGCGGACGCTGCAGCCCTTCGGCCTGCCCTGCGTGGAGGCCGGTTTCCCGCCGCGTTGCCCGCGGAGCGGCCGGCATGCTGGGGCCCGGAGCACCGCGGGGGTGCGGGCGGGCAGGCTGCGGGATCTCCCCGCGCGCCCCATTGTGCGGAGCGCCGTCCTCGGCTGCAGCTCCTCTCCCGGACGTCTCCCGCCGAGCCAATCGCCTCGTACCCTCGCCTCTTCCCCGGGGCAGCTGTACTGCTCGCTTCCGTGCGAGCGCCGCGCGAGGACAGATCCGAGGAGACAGGAGGGAAACGAGCTCCCTTAAATGTGATGGAGGCGGCTGCCTCGTTCTGTCATCCATGTGTCCCCCCCGCTGGCCCCAACCCCCTTGGTTTCCTGCTGTCTTTCTCTCCTTCCCTGGGAAAAAAGATGTCACAGAGATTAGGCCCAAATCTGCCCTGGGTGCGTGCGGCTCCCGCCGTGCTCGGCTCTCGAGGTCACCTTGCAGCCTCGCTCTGTCCCTTCCCAAACAGGGCGTCATCTGCAAATGTGACCGTGGCCAGAAATCATGCTGGGCCAAGAGGGCTGTGAAGCTTGGCCCTGCCATCGGCCGCAAGCGCGCCCTTGAAAACGTCCTGGCCTCGCCGAGAGCTGGCGCTGCTGCTTGCGGACGGCCAGGCCAACATGGGGCTGCGCACGGCCCCCTTGGCACCGCCGCCGCGTGCCGGCGAGCCCCAAGGCTGCGGCTGACGGAGCTGTAGGTGCTTCCCTTCCCCGCTGGAGCGGAGGGCACGTGTTCGGGCACCCCGGCACACAGTGCTGGCCACAGCTTCCCCCATGCGCGCGCCGCAAGCGCCGTCTCAGCTGCTTGCATCCGTGCATCCCGGCCGGCCGGGCGCAGCGCTCCTGCTCCCCGTCTCTGCGCCGGCCGGCCCTGCCGCCGCGCAGGCAGCAGCGTCGCAGTGCCCGGCGAGCGGCCGCGCCGGCCCCTCCGCAGCAGGGCTGCGCTGCGCCAGGCTCCTAATGAGAAGCTAATTGTGGCTGACACTGCCCGACCAGGGAAGATCTCTCTTGGGTCTCCGCGTCCGTGGCAGAACTTGGCTGTGATGAAGCCGAAGTGGAGGGAAAGTCAATACTACTGGTAAATGTGCTCTGAGACAGGCAGAGAGGGAGCGAGGGCTGCTGCATCTTTATTCCCTCTTGACCCATTTAAAGCAAGCATCGGTGACTGAGGGAGCTGGCAGGAGGATAAAAATACCTCCCACATGTTCTCTGTGAGGCCAGGGACAGAAATACAGGTGCCATCACCTCCCCTGAGAGTGGTTGGGGTAACCCAGTACTTTGCAGTCCCAAAGCCTGACTCTCTCAGCACCCCTTGCAGCAAACCCGGCTGCACAGAGAGCTCCAGTGCAGCGCAGTCTGAGCTGCTTGCAAAGCACCATCCCACGGGTCACACTCACACACCCATCCTTTGTTTCCTTGAGGCTGGAGGAATTAAGGCTGCCCCCAGATGCTGCAGATCTCTGCTGTGCCAAAGCAAGTGCAGCAACTGTTCCCTACATTGGGCCAGTGTGGCCTGCCTTGCAGCCAGCGCAGCTGTGGCCGCACAGGTCATCGGGCTGCGCATGAGATTTCCTCGTGCAACTGCACCTGGCTCGCCCTGCTGGGGCTGTGGCTGCGCTTGGCCTGCGGCCGCCCAGCACAAGGAGGTGGATGCCAGGGATCTGACGACCTCCAGAACCCAAGCTACTTGGCAGTGCATTGCAATCCCATGGGAGAATTCACCTGAATTTCCCATGCTTCCGTGCAGACACGCTCTCAGCATACTTCACCCAGGGGCTGGGTGCTCTACCTTGTCCCCTCGGAGAGCCCAGGCCTGTGGGAAAAGGATGAGACTGGCATGTGGGTTGCATGTGGGCTGGGTTTGCCATGTGCATGCAGCTGGTGGGTCTGCAATGGCCAGGCATGAAGAAGCCAACCACCCAGGAGCTGGGTGACAACTTCCCTCCAGCCGTCCAGGACACTCAAAGGAGGGAGACTACGGTGTCCAGAAACAGCCTCAGTCACCGGGGTGTGGTGAGTTGATTGTCAGAAGGATGCTGAGACCAGAGGCATCTGGGAGGCCGTGAGCAGCTGGATTTGATAAGGAGGCACGAGCGTGACTACTGTGCCTGAGATGAGCGCTGCCGTTGCAAAGATGCGCTTCCAGGAGCGTGTTAGAGCCATGCAGGGCACGCATCCGCCTGCTGCGAGGAGTGCCTGCAGGCACCTCTTGCAAAGGCTGCTGCATTGCTCTGCCATTGCTCTGCAGAGTTAGGTCCAGGAACCAACAGGAGGCTGCCCCAGTGCCAGGCTGCTGAAGAGCCTCGGTATTTACCTGTCTGCTCAAATGAGTTCTTGCAGATAACACGGTTATGAGCAAGACATAGTGCCTGCTGTTACTGGATGGGAGCCCGTTACCTCCTCTCCCGCCCCAGTTTCATTGCGCCTGGCGCTGCACCACAGCAAGCAAGCGCCTGGCCAAGCAGCTCTGATTGCACACAGGGCCGTCACGGGCTGCTGCTCGGATCAGTCTGGGGCTGGCTGAAGGGGCTCTGGTGCTGCCTGCCCAGTTGCTCAGCGCTAGCGTGGCCGGGGCCCGCGCTGTGGCGCGAGGCGCTTTCAGTGACCAAGAGCTTTTCAGCTGGAGCAGGCTCAAGGTCCCAGTGCTTTGCAAGCGTGATGCTGGCAACCAGCAAGTGCATCTGGCTGCTGGGGCCGGGCTGGTGCCAGGCTTGCGAGAAGGGAGCGGGGGCTTTGCGAGCTCCGGAGGTGAGGTGGTACGGGGAGAGGGGGAGCGCGGCGGCCACACGCTGCCGCGGGGCTGCCGCATAGTTTATTTGCTGTTGCGTCTTTGTGCTCGTGCAGCAGGCTGATGCTTTATTAAAGCTTGGAAAACAACTTTCTCAGACAGTCACAATATTGAACAAGCCTGGTTCCTTAACAACCCCAAAGCTCTTAAAATAGCCACGCGCTCTGCAGATCGCTGCAGATACCCCAGCTGCTTTAACACAAGCAACAGTTCAGAGGGGAGGCAAAGCCATGAGCGACACCGGGCTCGCCAGGGCAGGACGGCTGGTCTCCTTCACACGGGCTGTGCGGGGGGATGCGGAGCAGCGTGAAGGGGAAGCGGCGGCTGCAGGAGACGGGGAGACAGGCTGCCTGTTCCTGGCCCCGCTGCATCCCCCCTTGTCGTGCTTGAAGCCCCCAGGACCTTCTCCCTGAGCCCACCGGGGCCGTCACCCCATGTCACTTCACTCAGCATCCCGGCTGAGCCTCCAGCCTCTGAGGTCTTCCTCAGGGGTCCGGGATGCCTGGGTGCAAGATAAAGGTGCATCAGGCACTAGGGTTAGAGCACAGGATTTGTTAATTTGCCCACCCAAATCTGGGGGCTTGAGGCAAGGAGGTAAGTCACAGCAAGGAGACCACGGGCACGGGGTCTCTTTCCCCTTCGCTCTTGGCTGGCCAGATAAGAGCTGGAAGACTGTCCTGCCCACAAACCTCATGGACCGAAAAATCTCCTTTTTTTCACTGGCTACTGAGAAGGAGGGGGTGGAATTTGGGCATGTATTAATAGGAAGCTGCATTTAGTCGCAGAGGTTTCAAAGAGCACATTTGGTGCCTCCTGCCTGCATGGCTTGCTGAGTGGGCACCACCAGGAATCCAAACACTGCTGCTCCTGAAGGACTCGTTGCCTTAATATATTCACTCAGATGTATAACTAGACTGTATGGGACAGTGCTTTAATGCTACAGAGGGTGTAATTCAGTCTCCTGGAGCGTCAGAGTTATTAGGAGAGCAGTATATGCTGAAATAGGCACTCCTGCTTACTAAATCTGTAATTCCAGCTTTGGCTATTTTTTTCGTCTTTCTAATAATAAGCGCAAATATAGTAAGGATGAATCACAGGCTGCAGACTTCAGGATTTTTCCTTTCTTCTCTGTGAATCTATCATGTGGGGAAGAGGGGCTGGCAGGGAAAAGGATTTTGGATATGGAGGAGCTCCTATTCCAAACAGAAGTTTATATTCATGGTGCTGCATTGATCTCATTGAGATCCCAGAAAGCCTTCCTTCACTGATTTCTTCCACAGTTGCAGTGTGCCATAACACCACTGCAGCCCAGCGACCTTTATTTCCCCCCCCCCACACCTTTCCCCTAGACCTTTCCCCAGCCACCTCTAGCAGGATCCCAGCTTGTCCTGGTTTGCAGCACCCCTCACTTGGACCCCAGGTCTTTTTCTGTATCTCCAACCTGACTAATCCCAATCAGAAAATCAGAGCATGCTTTCTGAGGCTGGTCACTGTGGTTTGCCTGCTGGGAATCCTGTGCTTGCAGGGACCTTTTGCAAATGTTAATTCTTTCCCTTTGCTTGAGAGCTCTTCATTTGATCTGCCAGAACAGATTTCACACGCTTCTCCTAAAATTATGCCCTTTGCTGTCCTGGCACTCGAGATTAACCAGAGCCTGGCCTGCCAGCAGCAAGCAGGGGGAGCAGCTCTTGGGCTCTCTGCAGCTCCACAGGCCGGCAGAGCGAAGAGTCAAGCAGTGACCAAGTGAATGTTAACCGGCGGGTGGCTCCTCGCATGCAGGAAGGAGAAGGTCGGAGGGCTGAAAACGCCGCCCTGGGGAGCTGGGGGGAATGCTGAGCACTGTGCAGACTCAAGCTCCGCAGCTTGGACCTCATGTGTGCCCTCCACCGACAGGAAAGGGAGGATCAGAGCACTGCTGGCAGCGAGGTGCGTTTTAACACATCCTTTCTGCTGCGCAGCTAAGCCCAGGTTCAAAGTGCGTATCAATTTAGGCATGAACACTTTAGCTGTGATTTGCTCTGGATTTGGGCTGAAATCACGGAGTGAGCTAAAGATAATCTTCTGCTCTGAACCCTCGCAGACTAGCGTTTTCCCGGCTGATTTTTCTTTACTACAGCCTATGGACACCAGAGCGGGCATCCTATCCGTGGAGCCCTCCCTCACTCGCCACGGCACCGGGGAGCGACAGAGGGCACCGTCAGCACGGGGGCAGCGCGCTGGCGGGGACACGGCAGCGAGGTCGCCTTGTCGCTGCTCCGGTCGCCGTTGAAGCCCCTGGCACCACGCACCCATGGTGCAGGCAAGCCAGCTGCAGAGAAACTCCCCGACACCCCCTGCACCCGCCACATCCCTGCGCATTCCCTGCGACTCCCTGCATCCTCTGTCTCCTCAGCATCCTCCTGAATCTCCCTGGACCCCCATGCATACCCCTAGTGCCCTGCGTCCTGCATCCCCTGTGCTCCCTGCATCTTGCACCCCCTGCCTCCCCTACATCCCTGGCATCTCCTGCATCCCTGGCCTCCCTCACACCCCTGCCTTCCCTGTGCTCCCTGCATCCCCCAAATCCCGCAGCCCCTGCATCCTCTGCATGCACTGCATCCCCCAGCCCCCCACATCTCCAAAAGCGCAGAGCACCTGCCAGCTTGTAGGGCGACACCCGCGCCCCCGTGGGCCCCGCCGTGCCCGTGGGCGCCAGGGGCAGAGGCAGCGTGGAGGGCCCGGGCGCGTGTCCGCGGGGAGCGGCTGCCCGTCCCGGGCGCCTCCGCCGCAGCCGGAGCGGGAGCTCGTCCTCCACCTGGGCCAGGAGATCTGCCTGTGATTTATGCCACCCCAGACGTGTGCGCCTGTGTATTACAGGAAACTTATAATTATCCTCCAACCACGCTAGGCTATAAATGCGGACATTCGGAATTCACAGTTCACTGACAAGAGCCTCCAAAATATTCATATTAAGAAATGCAATGGAGGGATCCAAATTCACTCCTGCCACTGGCCCTCCCCAGCTGATGCCAGGCAGTAAGCAGCTACTCATGAATACCGTGTCTCTGGTTAGAGCTGATTAAATACATTTTAAAATGACTCATTGGGGATTTTTTTTTAAATAACTCACGGTGTCACTACAGGGCACAAAGTTTGCATCGCTGAGTTTGTTTCCCTGTTTCTTTGAGGCAATAAATAATTAAGGAGCTGAACAGCAAACAAGGAGCCCAAAGAGAACATTACCAGGGAAGACATTTAGCAACTTAATGCCCAAGTAGCATTTATATATTTATTTTTGATAAAACTTTGGGGGGTGGGGAGAGCTTTGCTGGGAAGCTGGAGCCGCTCCATTGCCTCATGGGAGTTGTGCAGAGCCACACAAATCTCTCCCCCAGTGCCAACCCAGCTGTCCCACGTCCGCACTGCGCCCTGCTCTGCCAGGGCGGCGCTGGGGAGGACCCCCTGTTGCCACCGCTGTCACTCCGGGCCATCCTGCCCCCCGCCTCATGCAGCAGGAGAAGCATCTCAGCTCGGATAACAAAAATAAATACCCACATTTGCCGCTGCTACATTTCTTCAAGCACCTGCTTTAAAATCAATATGATTTCCTCCCCAAATTACTAGACTAGTAAATTCTCACAAAATTATCATTATTCTTGAAGAATAAGGGTTTTTTTAAAAAAATTTATTTGGTGGGTGAAGAAGGTGTTCTTTTACATATTACCATCACCATAAACTCCTATTTAAATTACTAAACCCGTCTCAGTCTCAGCCACAACTTTTGCTTGCAGGTGCTTTCTTCCTGCAGTTTAGTCTCTGCATCTTTTCCGTGTTTGGTGCAATGCCAGCGCTCGGTAAACCAGGCAGCAGCATCTGTTTAAGAGGACCCAGTCATACTACAACACAGTAAGGAAGGAAATGAGAATGACATCTGCATTATCGAAACCTTGGTGGGGGGGACAGGCCTGGTGGAATCTCCTCAAAAATCCCGTGGGATCTTCCCTGACCATGGATGGTCCCTGGTTCGGAGCTTCATGTGCCCTCCTTGCACACTGTCCCCCACTGCTGCAGATTTGGGAATGAAGCAAAATCACCATGACCGCTATGAGCAATGTGGGGATTTTCCCTGGGGGTCTCCCAGCCCGGCATGCCGGCCTCCCCCCCGCGTCTTCCTCCCCAGCTCCTTTAGTGTCCTGCTGCTCTCGGAAAGAAGAGCACGAAATCAATGCGGCTGCTCTCGTTCCCCTTCACCAGGCTGGGCGGCGATGCCGGCTGCCTCCCCGTCGCTGCAAACCTGGTCCCGCGCTCGCCCATCGATCGGGGCTCAGAATAGCTCCTGCCAGGAGAGAGCAGCCAGCGAGCTGCGGCGGCCGACACCGGAGCCGCCGGGAGCGGGACGTGCTCCTGCCACCGCCTGAAGGGCACGGCTGCCGCTTCCCCGGCCTCAGTACTGCCGGTGCCACCGCAATGGCGCTCAGCCCGGCTCCTGGGTGCTCCAGGGGTGTCTGGAGGCTATCCTGGCTCCTGGGACTTTCTAGCAACTGGTGTCTTCTCCCACCTCAGACCCGCTCTGGTGAGCCAGCGTACAAGTCCTCCAGGACCTAGTCCACCATCCTAGACAGACCTCACCATGCAGGGCAGACCCCACCATCCAGGACCAAATGCACCATCCAGGGGAGACCCCACTACCCAGGGCAGACCCCTTTCTGGGGCCACCAGCAGAGCTGGGGCCGTGTCCACATCGGGCACTGCCAGGCACTGCGTCTCACTCCTCAAGCTGTGACATTCTTGCACAGGGACTGCTTGTTGCTGCAGCTACAACGGTGCTTCCGTGGCCAGCGCCGCAGCAGCCGGCCCTGGCAGCCTGGCAAGCCGCCTCCCAGAGCCGCCAGCACCAGCTACCCTGCGCGGTCTAACCCTGAACGTGCCGCTCATCAGCTGCTCCGTCAGTCCCGCCTGCCCTTAATGAGAAGGGAAAGGGGGACTGGCTCATCACCGACCGCAGCGGGCAGCAGGAAATGACTGCACCGCTCCCGGGCGATCCCGCAAGGCGCCCCCGGCAGGGAAGGGTCAGTCCCTTGCCGACACGGCGTGTTGACATGAGCCCAGACATAGGCCCTGCACAATCTGTCTGTCGCCTCCGATCACTTCAGGAGTCAGGACGCATTTGTGTCACTCTGCGAGGCTTCCCGCCCCCGCTCTCACCAGGCACACAGGTCCTGCCTGGCACCACCACCTGCCTGGGGGTCTTCGGTGGAGAGGCAGGGAAGTGGTAGCCAGGCAGGACAGGGAATGAGGAAAGCGTTTAAAATGACCCTGCTTGCTGCCCGAGAGGGAACTCGAGGCCTCAAAACCCACAGGACCATATTGGTTTGTCTTATACTTGTCCTGGGCCAACATCAATCTTATCTTGGAGCATCCCCAAGCCGGGAAAGGCTTCAAGCTCGTGGCACTGCATCAAGTCACCACCCTGGTTTGACAGACAGGGAATGGAGGCAGGGACACGCTAAGTGATTTACCCAAGGAAACGTGTGTCGTAGCAGGGCATTGAGCCCAAAGGGCAGACCCGAGTCCTGAGATCACATCCTGCGTCTCTGTCACAGTTGCATGGCCAAGGCCTGGCTTCTCCCATCCAGGGTCCCCTACTCAGCCCTTAGGCAGGTCACATCCAGCCCCAGGGACACAGTGACAGCTTGGCGGCCTGATCCCTCCCGGACTGCAGTCCTAGTGCACCCTAAGCCCCTCTCACCCTTTCTCACCCAAGTTTACGGTGCAGGGGGAGGTGAGAAGGGCAGGCGGAACCCACGGAGAACTCTTGAGTGCTTACACTAAGCACCTTAAGCTGCTCTTGGCTTTCAGCACTTAAACATCACTAGTTGTAGCAGCTACAACCTTGCTGCCAGCAGCACTGAAGCCCTCAGAGACCAGTAGGGCTGTAAAGGATTTGCTGGTAGTTTGGACATGAACTTTATCCGGAGCAGAGTCCCTGTGCAAGAAGAGGTTCCCTGCTTGGTTACAGCACTTGTTGTAGCCTGTTTCTTTTCCAGTTCTTTCAGGGACCGGGCAGGACAGGACGGTGCTGTGCAAGCTCTTGGAGAGGCCAAGGTGGGCTGCTTCCCCGCGTCCAACTCCTTTCTAAGCATTGGCCTTCGCACCTGCATGTGGCAGGAGCAAGTGGTGTCAATACAAAGGACCATCTGCCTGTGGTCCCTGGGGGGCCAGCTCACTGGTGGCCAGAGGAGCCCAGGCCGTGGTCCCCCACACCTGGGGACCTGGGAATGACCCAGCCCGACCCCAAGACTGCGGGGGGTGGGAAGGGGATTCCCTGTGCCGGAGGGGCAGAGGCAGATGAGAGAAGCATGCAGCTCCCCTCCCCGCCTGGCTGCCCCGGCAGCCCCGGCCATGCAGGTGGGGGCTAGGGGAAGCAGCGTGTGAAAGGTTTGAGGGATTTAGGTGCAGGTGGGTTGGATCTGGAGAGGTTCTGAGGTAGGTGTCACAGTCAGGACCTATCCCTGGTCATGTGGCTTTTCCTGAGCCCCGTTTCAGGCCCTTTAGGCTGGCAGGAGCACTGTGCTCCAGGTGTGCCACGACCTTTCTCTCTCGTGTCCAGTGCGTCTCCCTTGCTGGGGCTGGGCGGCAGGGACCTTCTCCCCGCAGCCGCCTGTCCTCACTGCGCGCAGCGGCGCCCGTGCCTCCCCGAGGCACCGCTGCCTGCCCGATCGCCAGGTCTTCGCTTTAGCCACGCCAAACTTGTGGTTTTCTTTTTCTGTTCACCCTCCAAACCTCGTCACCTCATCCCTCACTCCCACACGGCCGCGACACAGCCCTGGTTCGGCGATCGCCCGGGGAAGCCCTGGGACTGTCCCTTCAGCTCCCAAGATGGGGCCAGCCCTCTCAGCAAGCAGAGCTTGGCCCAGGCTCACCACAGGTGGCCCGCGCGGTTTCGGCTTCCCCTCCGGGAAGAGCCTGCGGAGCGCAGCCGGTACAGCAGTTTGGAAAGCGGGAGCACACTGCATCCCAGCAGGAGAGTGGGCAGACGTGGGGAAGAGGAGCCGGAGCGAGACTGTGCCGCCTGTGTCAAACCATGATGCTGTGACCGGGAGTGTGAAGGGGCCTAGCATGAAGGTGGACGGGAAACCACCTCCTAGCGGGGTATCCAGTCACCCCCCTCCCTTGGCTTCTCCCAGATGCTGCCAAAAGGGGAAGGGAAACATCGCTTGGCAATGGGGTGACCGTGCACCTGCAATGCCCCCTCGCGCCCCCGTCCCCCTTGCCTCACCCCGGCTCCGTCTTCCCGCCACCGCGGGCCCTCGGCAGCGGGCGCACGGGCCCCGTTTCGTGCGGCACCGCGGGGCCGACAGCCGCTTCACGGGGTAATAACTAGGTAAGCGACAGCTCATTGTTCCCGCGGGCTCCAGCGACGGCGCCTCTTAATTACGGCTCGGGCTGACAGCGCCGTTCCTCCCCCGGCCCGAGCGGCCTGGCAGCGCCTCCGAGCCGGATCCCTCTTAGCCCCCCGCATGGGGAGACGGCGCTGCGGGGGGCTGTGTGTGTGGGGAGGGATATTTATAGCGCTGCTTCCAAGGGGAGGGCAGTAGCTTCACAGCCCCTCTTGCCTCCCACCAGCCCCCGTCTCCCTGCACCCTGCCCTTCCTGCTTCCTTCGCTCCCTGCTGCCAACCGCAAGGGTTTTCCGGGGGGTTTCTCTCCCGGGACATGGTGCCGGGGCGGTGGGGCATCTCGGCCCCTTCCCGGGTGCCAAGCAAGCCTGCGCTGGCACAGAGAGGGGCCGCGCGCTTCCACACCCCGCGAGCGCGCCGCGCGTTGGCCACGAGCATGCCAAAGCCCGTCGGGCGCCGGGCAGGACCGAAGCATTTCTGACACTAAGTAAAGGAAATGAAGGCTGATTTAAGTGGAGTACTTTTTTAAAAAAATCTTTCCTTAAGTGTGAACACCATCTGGCTCCCCTAACTCCGTCAGCGCTTCCAGTCCTGAGGCGGTTTCGCTCTTCCTAATTACTGTCATTACGCAGTGGGTAGTGATTACGGACGGATGCTGATGAGAAATATCAGGAAGGCCGTGTCCCCCCACAGGCTCAGCTCACAGATCCGGGCAGCATCTTCTCAGCCACTTAGGGGAGAGTGGAAAATAAACTGGGGCCATTTGAAGTTGGGAGGTTTTGCAGGCAGAAAGGGTAATTTCTTTTTAAATAGAAGCTGGCGGGAGGAGAGGGCGAAGGGGAAGGGAGGCGCGAGCTGGCATGTCCAACGCTGCCGTCACCGAGGGACTGTGGGACCCCCCAGGGGCATAAGGGCTAATGCTGCAATCACAGTGACACAGAGGCACCGTTGAGACAGGCCAAAGACAGGCAAGAACATGCAGCTTGGTGCCTCAAAGCCGGGCTGATGGGCGCCTTCGAAATAGCTAGAGGCAGTGAGAGCATCATCCCTGGAGACAGAGCTGCGTAAAGGAGCAAGAACTTGGTGCGTCCTGCTCTGCTCTGCCTCTGTCAGTCCCCGCTCAGTGTTGCCTCAGATGCTCATGCAGCCCAGACACCAGCATCTCTCCTGGAAAAGGACTCCTGGAGTCTCAAGGCCATGGTGATGGGCTCTGTGGGCAGATGAGGATCAGGCCCAGGTATCACCCTCTGTCTGGCCAAAGAGGGGCTGGCTGCCAGCCTGCCTGTTCCTGTTCAGCACCTCTGGCTGCATTGGACATTCACCCTCCCATGCAGCTCCGCTGCAGTGCTGCCTCCATGCACTCATGCATGCAGTGTCAGTGCCACCTCGTGGCAGGTTGCCTGGCTCCTGAGGCACCTCGGGTCTCTCTTCCTTCCCCTAGGTCCACCATGAGCATCCTCATGGGCTTGCAGGGTCTCCCATGAGTGTCTCTGCAAAGCTCTCTGTGGCTGACACTGGGAAGTGGGTGGTTTGGTTTGCTCCTGCAGAGACCCTGACCCACAAGAGTTGGAGAAGTCAGTGCCCTGAAAGCAGGCAATGGGTTGGTTACTAAACCCAAGTCTTCTTCAGTAGGAAGCGCAGAGCAAACACAGGGAGAGGAGCCTATCCTCATGGTCATGGTCTCTGCTGGCAGATGGATGTTGTGACATGGCAAGGGATAAAACAGTCCCCACCTTACCCTCCCTCTCCAGCAGACTGCCACGTACAGCATGGCTGCCCTGCGTGCTCCACCGAAAGCCCGTGGTGAAGCAATGCTTGTCTACATGGGGTCTGCGTGGGTGCTTCAGGCCAGTGAAGCTGGGCTCTTGGGTGAACTGCTGGGAGATTAAATCAGTGGGTCAAGGGAGTCCCTGTCCATGAATGAGGAGAAAGTGAGGGAATATGGGCCCATGGGAATGCCAGGTGGAAAAGCTGATGGAGGAAATTCAAGCATTTTGAAGGCTGAAAGAGATTAAGAACGCTTTGGCAGATGGGACTGGCAGGTGCAGAGGAAGACCCTTAGCCTTACTATGATAACAAGCAAAGAAGCAAGGTCGTGGAGCCTTGCGAAGCCCAGGTGTTACATGTGGGCATCTAACATTGCAGAGCAAGGTAAGGCGGCAAAGCCCTGAGAGCAAGGAGGCTGTGGGAACAGGTACATGGCAGAGTGACAAGTCGTGGCGGGGGCTACCTGTATGAAAATGATTGAATAAATCTGCTGAGGAGAGAGGAATTTAAAAACATACGGAGACTTGCACCTCAATGTTTTTTCACCTGATTGCCTGTGCCATGGGACAGTCAGAGACTGAAGGCAGAGTTGCTAGAGAGACGTGGGCAGCTCTGGGGCATCCCAAGTTCTCGTGTTCCACAACTCTCCAGGGCCTCCCTCTCCTCCAGCTGCCCCGTCACCCAGGTCTCTGATCCTCTCTCTGCCTTGCCTGAACACCCTCTTTGTGGCCCTCAGCACCCCGCTAGGGAGATTCCATGCCTGCTATGGCTGGTGCGCAGCCACATAGGCTCACTGGCCATTAGGTACAGGCTGCTGGCCACCTGTTTTCTGCCACTTGGACGAGGGAATGGATGGAAACAATCCTCCCACACACACCTTTCCCTAGGAATGCTAAGATGTCTTTCATTTAGTCACCAACACTGAAAGGACTTAAATACCTCTGTAATCTCTGTATTCATCATGTGTGGATTATAATCAGCTGATGGGGCTCAAACAGTTATGCAGAGAGCAGAGAAGTGCACAGACAGCTTCTTCAGGAAACCTAGCTAAAATTTTAACTCTAGCTTTAAATCTTGGAGCTGGTGCCTGCCCCTGCCTAGCCTAGGAAGGCATCTCTGCCCTGTTCCGCTCAGCCTTGCTCAGCCAGGAGGCACCTGCCTCTCAGGCACCATCTCGGGGTCAGTGGCATCGTACAACAGGCTGTGGTGGAGGCGCTGACCTGCAGTCCTCCTTCCTGACTCCCTACAGCTGCCCTCCTGCAGCACAGAGGGCCGCCGCAGGCCGCAGCACCCCCTCACCTCCCCATGGGGCTCCCACATCTGCAAGGGCTTTGCGGGGCATCTTTGGGAGCTCTGGTCTCAAGCTGAGTGGAAGAGGGAGAGCAGCTCCCAGCCACGCTATCTGTAGGGTGGACATGGTTTTACAGAGGGCAGGCGTTCAGTCCCAGCTCCTTTCAGCCTGCACTGGGGTTTCCACTGACTTTCCCCCGCTCTTTCCGAAATCCCGCAGCGCTCCGGCCGGGTGCCGCCTCGGCCTCGCCAGCCTTTCTAGGCATTTCTGCACGCCGTGGGGCAGGGCCGCTCAGCTGGGGAGGAAGCACAGCTCCTGCCCAGCATGGGGAAGTGAGAAACTGCTGTGGAAAGTCAAAGAGAGAAGGGAGGAGAGTCAACAGGCAACACCCTCCCCACCCCTCACGGCCCCCGTCATTGTCCCTGTCCCAAAAAAGAGCAAGGACCCCAGGAGCATCCATAGCTACCAGGGAGGCTGGTAGAGCTACAAGGAGAGGTGGCCTGGGAGCAGGGTCTTCTCACAGGCTTCCTAATCCTCTGTGGCTGCATGTTGCTGCCGATGGCTGTGGCCAGTGGGCATAGGAAGAAGGATGGGCAGACAGGTCAGACTGAGTGGTGGAGCTGGGATTTTTGTGCATGGAGGCTGATTTTTAGGGCTCTGGAAAGCGAGAGTCTAAAGGGCTTCCAGAAACTGCTTGGCTATAGCCCCGAACAGTGTCAGGAAAGACTGACACTGACCCCTGTCTTTTTTTTTTTTTTTTTTTCTGAGGGCTTGTATGCAGTTATTTGGACATTAAATTATTTAGACCAGAGCTGCTGGTCTGATAACCTTTCCTCTCTCATCTCACTCCACTCTGCTTTGGGGTCTGGTGGAGCAGCCTGGTGTCCTCAAACAGTTCCTCCAGCTGAACCCTCACACCTGGGCTCCTTCTGTGGGAAAACATGTCCCATGTACAGTGAATCAAGGGTTTTGCTGTCTTCTTTTCTCCAGACAGGGTCCCTCTCCATGCCCTCTGCTCCCACCTGAGCAGCAGTGGGCTTTCCCCTTGCCTGCCACCCTCTGCAGAGCTCGCCAGGGCTGGAGGCTGCAAGGCAAAAGCTCTCCTTTCCCCCACAGAAGCTGTCCCAGGCCAGCAAGGAGCCACATGAACAGGACGTGTCTGTGACCCTCTGCAGTTTGTGCCCTGCTGTACCGTACTGATGCCAACCAAATGGACAAGGGCTGACTAGGCACCTCCCTGCATAAACCCCTGAGAGGCAGAAGAGAAGCATCATGGCTTTAAACTTTATTCTTTCATTTCTACAATTACATTTTTGTTTCTTTCCCCTGTTCTCCCCATGCAGACAAAACGGACAAACCCCTGCGTCCTGTGAGTAAGGAATGAAAAGCATGTATAAAAAGAAATGCAACATGAAACAAATTTTTCCCAGACAGTCAGGCAAGGAGGCTGTGGAGGAGAGGAGATTTACCCATACTATGCTTGACTGCATCAGGCAGGTGAGCCCATGGGGAAACTCCTGCATGCCAGAATGGATGGAGGGATGCGAGGGAAATTTGCTATCTGAAGAATCCAATGTGGATTGAAATGCTGCTTCTGTGAACTGCAGATGCCTGGAGTCCCATAAAAAAGAAATATCACTGAAGCTTTAGAAGAAATGAGAGCAGAAGCCCTTACCTTAGCAGAAAGGAGGTCTTTTTCTATAGGATTTTTAGACAGACCATACTTCAGGAGTTTCGTTTTCAAATCTTGACTGTGTTCAGGGATGGGCACTGTATCCACAGTTCTCAGTCATAGCAGTTATCAGACAGGAAATAGCAAAGAAATACATTGCAGTCCAGCTCCCATTCCCTGCCTTTCACGAGCAGTCTTTCTTCCAAATGGCAGAATGTCCCCTGGGACCAGCCTTGGTTCGTTTCAAATTTACTTTCCCTAGACCAGATGTGCAAAGATCGCTGGAAGGCACTCCGAATGGCTGAGTGCGGAGCACAGAGATGAAGAGCCCCCTGATTTGTGCTGAGGTGACTTCTGCGGCAGGCAGTGGTTGCTCTTGCAGAGCTTCAGTGACTGTTGTGGAGTAACAGGAGGATTGCTGGGGAGCCAGACACTGGCACCTTCACAGCTCTTCCCGACTGATCTGAGCCAGCTCCTCAAGCCTGAAGCTCCAAGGAAGGGTTGCTGGGCACTTGGACTGGCCCCTGAAAAACTCCCAGCCACGAGGCCATGAGATGGAGACCTGGCTCCCCTCACATCTTGAACCGTATTAAGCATTAATTAGATCAAGGTTCCCTGCAGTTGGAATGGCCACGAGGAGGTCTGAGAGTTGTGGGGAAGAAGTGGGGTCCCTGTGTCCTGTGGCAGCTTCTCTGGTTCGCGTTATGAGATGAACGCAGTGAGATCAGCTGCAGAGTCCGTTGCGTGAAGGGAGACATCACCCTTTAATATGAGCTCCTTGAGCTCTAAAGAAATCTCAAGCTTGGGCTGACATACCTTGGGAGAAAGGCATCTTCCTGTCATCAGAGGGACGTTCCTTGTACCTAGTGTCACAGATCAGTCCTACGAAGAGTTGTGCAATTGAGTGCTCCATTGGGTGAGCATGATAAGTTCTACAGTTTCTGAAGACAGCAGTGCCCAGGAGAGCGCTCTAGCTAGGGCATGCCTTTGACTCCAGCCCTAAAGACCGGACATCCATTAACGGTGAGGTTGGGTGCTAAAATCAGTAGCAAATCTAGAACGAAACTGGAAATTAGTCACTAGCAAGACAGAGGCCTCTGTTGTACTGCTGCTCCATGGTGCTGTCTCTCCTTGCTTGGCTATGTCAGTTCTGCATTTGTTATCTCTGAGGCAAAGAAGTCACCCTTCTGATGGAAAAGTTCACTGGGATTGCTGCTGGGATGGTGCTTTATGCAAATAACTCCCCTCAGGCACTTCTAATTTTCTAATCACCCCCTTCAGGACCAGCAGGATTTCTCACCGAAGCCCTATTTCCTGGGCTTTATTTACCCAGGAGAATCGGTTGCTATAATTGCGGTGGATCAACAGTTATGCTATAGCTATTCCAATGCCATTTAACTGCACTGGCAAAACCCCCTTGTGTAGACAGTGCGGTGGAATAAAGTGAGTGCATTCTGGACTAATTACTTTATTTTCAAAGTGGAGTTTTTCCTGCACAATAAAGCCACTCCGGTGTGTGCTCATGTGTGGACTAGATCATCTATAGAGAGGAGATGTCCTGGGCCTACAGTGCTGGTCAATTCTCACACACAAGAAAGCCCTTTAAGACACTCACATAAATTAAGTGGTTCCCTCCCACGCTCACATCACTCCCTGCCTGGCTTTATGTAGCGTGGAAACATCCATCACTGTGAGTCCTGTCATCACAAGTGACACGCGGTATTTTTGCAACAACTGTGAGTGAAAGTGATGGTTGTCTCAGGCCATAATGACAAGCTTATACAGTCAGTGCTCCTCCGGACCCGCAACCTCCATTGCCTGCCTCAGGTCCTCTCTGACTTAAGTGCTTGTAGGTCAGAGCAGAGAAAGATTTTCCCTCTCTTCCTCTCTTCACTCAGGAAGATAAACTTGCTTCCAGTCCCCTGGCTACCCAGCTGCTGAGGGGGTTTCCAGTGACTGCCATGCCTCACGGCAGTCAATGGATGCCTTCCACGGATCGAGGGCATTCAGAGGGAGGAGAGACCTGAATAGCATGACATGCAGAAGGCAGAGGAAGGCAGCACTGCGAATGGAGCAGATGCTGGATGAGGCTTGCTCCATATGGTCATGATGTGGGATTTGACCCTAACGTAACTCTCTTATTCCCTTTCCATTTTCTTTTTTTTTTCTCCTCCTTTTAGCCCCCTGTCCCTAGAAACCCCCCATCCATCAACAGAGCCACTGCGGCTCTCCCGTACACCCATGCCCACAGCTCTGCAGCCCTGCAAATGGCACAACAGCCCCCAGCAGTCCTTCTTCCTCATCAGTCACATCTCCTCTGCCTCTCCAGACAGCACAACCACAGCATCTATTGGCTCAGCGTAACTCCTCATGATTGATTTAGACTTCCTCCAGTGACTACTGGCTTATTTGGGACTCTGGACGAATGGGAAAGTGGAAAGGCAATGATCCTAGAAGGCTGATCTTGCTCAAGGCAAAACCTAGTTCTGATTCAGCTCACTTGCACACAACACTTTATCCACTCAAGGAAAACAGTCTTGGTATTTGCAGGCAGAAGCCAGAGAGCTCCAACCTCATTCCACCTGCTCTCATGCCATCTCCTCGTTGATGCTGGTCTTCTGGGTGGTTTTGGTGGTGACCAGGGCAGTGGCCCCCAGCTCTGTAGCCGGCAGTGGGAAGCAGTGGTTGCACTCCTCAAGACAGGGGGACACAGGAGAGAGCAAAATGACATCGCCAACAGGACTGCCTTGGCAGCACAACCTCTGCTTCTCTGCATCTTTTCCAGGAAGCCGAGGGACCTTCACTGCTCCATTGACATGTGGGCACTTGGCCAAAGCAAAGTCATCATCTCCAGCCAGTGCTGTGAAGTCCTGTTGGATGGGGCTTGATGAGGAGATGGCGTTGTCCATTTTTTCTGAGAGAGGATAAGCAAACGGGGTTATTGGGTCCAGGAAGTAAAGCAAAGCAAGGCACCGGGCACTGAGGACAAACACGACCATGAGGGGACACGGGGTGGGCATGGGGCTGGGGCAAAGCAGAAGGGACCCGCTCAGTTTCCACAGCACCTTTTCTTCTCGGCACAATCCCCCCCTTTCTTCTTCTGCAGCCCTGCTCATTAATACTCTTTTTCCCCAAATAGTATCGGGGAAAATGTAGAAACTGGCACTTGCACTTCAAGCCTTTTCACAAAATAGTTCTGGTGGCGCAGCCAGCGAGCAGCGAGCCCCTTGTTTGTCTCACCCTCTTCTGACCGCCTCTGACTTAAAAATAGACTTGTTTACACACTTTCAACGCACACGCGTGCTGCTGGCTTGAAACTCTGGCCCCACAGAATCTCCCAGAGAAACTTTTTGCACCCCACGAATCCCAGAGGTGCGTCGGCAGGCGGCTGAGCGGCGGGGCTGGCGGGCCAGGGGCAGGACGGGGAGGCGGGTGTGCGTGGCGGTGCAGCCGCGGGCCGGGCCCGCGCTCGCAGCCCCTTACACGCTCCTTAGTGCAGCCAGCAACTGCCAACCCTCCCTTGCCGCTGGATTGTTCTTTCTCGTCTTTCGTTCTTGGTATTTTTCCCAAGCATTTGCGTCAGCGCTCGCTGTCGCAGTCTCGCTAAGTTTAGCCCCGCGCGCTGCCTTGCAACGGAAAGGCCCCAGG
>VZSV01000151.1:1909189-1931059 GCA_013398735.1 Nothocercus julius
CGGGACGGCTTCCGAGCAGAGAGCGCGGGGGCGAGTCAGCGCCGGGGAGGGCGACGGCTGCCCTAGCCCAGCGCGGACGGATGGGCCTTCATGGCCCATGGGCCTGCCGGCCTCTCGCGCAGGTCGGGGCTGCAGGGGCAGCCGCGTGCCGGGGCGCGCTGGCGGCTCCGGGAGGCTCCCAGCCATGGCCCGTCCTCTGCCTCCTCCTCGCCGGCCTGGCAGGCGGCGCCGTGGGAGGCCGAGCTCCTGTTGAGCGCTCAGAGGTCACCTGGAAAGCCTCCTCAGAAAGGCCAGGGCGCAGCCCCTTGCCCCCTGACTGCGTCTTTTCATCCCCTGCTCCCAGCCTGTGCTCAGCTGGATGGAGAGGAGGCTACGATGAGGGCGAGGGGAAATAAATACATGTGCACAGTATCTGTTTGTTCGCTTGTTTTTAAAGAGAAGACATTATGTCCAGAAGAAGAACGGCCGTCCTGGTTATCCTGTTAGCCAGAGACTGGCTGCAGCTGCATTTTGTACAGAGCCTCATGCTCAGTGTGTGTCGGGGCCGCACCAAGCCCTCTGCCACATGGGAAAGGCAGCGGAGGGGGCTCAGAGCCGCCTAGTGCCGCACGGGCTCAGGAGCAGAGCACCGGGCACCCGAGGACGTGCAAGAGGTCGAAGATGGAGGAGCCTCCACAGTTACATCCCCCCTTGCAGCTTCAGCCCCTGCAGCTCACCAAGGGGTCGCCTTTGGGGACAGCCCTGTGGCGTGTGCAGTACTGTGGCCTCCCACTGATGGGGTCTGACCCAGGCACTGCTGAGGTCTTTGGGTCTTTTGGTTTTTCCTACAGAGAGGCTCCCTTTCCTCACTGAGTCATGCAGGCTTTTAGGGAATGCCCTCCAGGGCCGTTTCCAGCTATTCCCAACTGTCTCCAAACCCCAAACTCTTTGAGCCGCAAGTGTCTGTTTTTTGCACTTTGCCCTCCAACTACTAGGGCAGGGACACTCTCTCTAGATTATCCAAATACAAAGGTGGAAAACAAGGAGCATAAATATTTGCATTCTTAAAATTTCATGCATACTCAAGAAGCCTAGGTGAGGCTGCTTGGGAAATGTCCACACTATGAGTTTTGTTCTCTTCTTTGTTTCCACAGAAATGTGAAAATTCTGCCTCAAAGTGGTGGAGTGGTGACCAAAAGCTGGATGGTATTTAAATCTGCTTCCTCTGACCCAGGGCACTAGGAAACTCATCGCTACAGGCAGGCTTAAGGTGCCTGACTTGCTTGGTTTATGGAAGGGAAGCTAAAAAGCGGTTTGCTTATGCTCTTTAAGTACCACCACATGGAGAGGAGATCCAGTGCCAGTAGGTGTTTTAAGTAAGCAAAGGCAAAACAGGGTCCAAAAAATGGAGGAAGAATTCAGCAGAGCTCCCATTGGAAAGAGATGATGGGAATTAGCTGTTAGAAGGGATTATCAGGAGTCATGGGAGACTGCCGCTTAGGGCTCCACTCAGTTGCCCAAACAGGCTTGTCCAGTGCCATCTGAAACACCTTCAGGCATCTGCAAATGCACTGCAGGAGCTGGCACAGAACCAATGAGACATAACAGTGGCTGGAGGCCAGGGAGGATACCCTGGGGCATCTGAAATGGCACCAGAACCTGGTGTAGGGGAGTCGAGTTGAGCCTTGGGGGTCTGCAGTGAGGGCAGACTAAATATTACGTGGGACAACGTGCTGCCTTCAGGCAGAAGAACCAGCATGGGCAGGTCTTTGGTATGTGCCTTGGAGGAGCTGGACATGCCCATGTCAAATAGTTCCTTTGGCCCAGGGAGTTACAGGGCGCTGTGACAGAGAATACAAAACATATCTTACCTTTGAACTCCTCATCCGGCTGCTTCTTATTCCTCCTCTGTCTCCGAATTTTCCTGGCCAGGAAGACACAGATGACAGCCAGAACCAGGAGGAGCCCCACAACTGCAGGGCCCACAGCGATCAAGGCTCTGCCTGGCAGGTGTGCCGAAGGTATCAGGGTTGAGGTGGGCACTGCATGGGCAGGCTCTGCTGTGGAGGGAAACACCGGCAGTGTCAGAATAGGGTCCTGGGCAATGTGCTCTAGGTGACTCTGCTTGACAGTATTTTCATAAAGTGAAAAAGAGTGACTCTTCACCTCTGCCCGCCTGCCACCTGCAATGAACAGCCTTCCCACCTTGATGGACTGTCACCTCCTCATCAGTGGGAGATGGGGCCTCCTGCTACTCCATGCTCTTCCCTGCCAGTGGGGCATGCTATAACCCCCTTCCAGGTTGGATCAGCCCTGCTGTCCTTGCACTCCTCTCTCCTAGCTGGTGCTGGCTCTTCTCCCCTCCGCCCCAACCCCCTTCTCCTCTAGCTCCATGTGGAGGGAGGCTCTCCGTCCATACCATCTCCCCTGCAGGAGAAGGTCCCTCCCCTCTACCTGCTGATCTAACCTCCTTTCCAACCCACGGCGGCCCCTCCAGCCCCCTTTGCCCACCACCCAGCCCTGGGTGGCTTGGGACGCGGACGCTTTCATCCTCTTACTTGTGTTGTCCTTGTACAGTTCATGGCATTTCACACACGACTTGGTCAGGGAGTCAAAGCACTGGGAAGGGAGACAGGAGGTGCTGGCGTCTGCTTTTCCCGACGACATGACTGAGCGAGCGCGAGAGCTGTCTTCCTGCATGGCGCCGCAGAGAGGGGCTGCCCAAGTGTGAAATCGCAAAGCCCTGGGGCCTGTGGCAGAGGGAGATACAGTCTGTCAAGCTGCGTCTTCTCCCTTGGGGCTTGCGATCTCTGCGCTTCCCCCGGGGCGGATCTTCATCAGGAGGAGGAGAGCAAGCGCTGAAGCCCTACCCCTGGCTGCCCATGCAATGCATTCTCAAGCTACTCCCGTCCTCCAAAATGCATGCGGCCTCTGGCCGCCCCCAGCTATGGAAAACCTTGGATTCAGCCCACACCTTGCTCCTGCTGGCCAATATCATCCTCTCAGCCCTCATCCTTCTCCAGTCCAACCATCTGCCACCCTCACAGCTCACCCTCAACCCCAGCCTGTTCATGCCCCTTCAGTTTGGGCCCTTGCCTGTGAAAACCCCCTCACCTTCCTCCAACACCTATACATGACCTTCCCCTCCCTAAGTCTTTTATAAGCCCCACCTCCCAGGGCCATGGATCCATGATGGATATATAATGCAGAAAATGACCTACAGAAAAAAAGCCTGCGGAGGCACTTAGGTTTCCTCTTTTAGAAACTCCCACTGCTCTTGGGACACATCCTAGTAGTGACCTTGGCACAGCTGGGCCGAGCTGACTGCTCATGTCATGGCATCACTATCCAGGTGAGCTGTTTGGAGTGGCTGGCCAGGCAGACTTTCCTTGTGCTGAAATCTACCTGGGCTCCAGGATGAGAATACTTGCCTGTTCCTTTGGTGGAACCTGTGGTGGTTCCAGTCCATGCTCTATGATGGACAATGTCTTGTCTGTTCAGGGAATGGGGTAGAAAGCAGCCTTCAGCACTGCCTTTGCTCACTACATTCAGTACAGACTCAGAGACACTCACTCACTCCGAGACTGACCCAGAAGAGCTGAACTGCTTGCTCGGTAGACCATCTAGATACCCAACCTAGACCTGGTCTTTCAGCCCTCTGGCACCAGGTCGTGTACCTTTGGGGTTCAGAATTGGCTCTGCTGTGAGTAACTGCTCAGTGTATAGAGAAAGGAGGCACCACCAAGGCTACCCTCTACCCATACTGTTGGAGGGCACTAAATACACTTTTAAGGGTCTTAGGAGTGCCTGATTGTGAGCAGGAGAGGTTTCCTACCTACTGATACCCACTTGTCAAAGTCTGCAGTTGATACCTGAGTGCATAAACAGTCATTTCAGAACTGCAGGTGGCTCTTCTTCATCTGTACCAAAAAAAAAATCTCATGCCCCTTTTCCTGCACCCCCTAGCAAAAAGACTGAGGCACTGTGTTGTTGGCCTGCTGTCAGTTGAAGGAAGCCACACAGGAGACCTATCGCATTCATCAGAATCCTAATGTGGCGTTACTGCTAGAAGCCCATTCTTGCAAAGCTACCACCTCGTGCTCTCACAAAGTCCCTTCCAGTCACTGCCCTAGACTGAAGGTGGGATGGGAGGGTGAGAAAGGCTATGGGGATGCTCTGCCTCAGAGGAGCTGTAGGTATCCTCACCGGGCAAACTCATCGGAGAGCGATGGAGGGTGGCTCACGCTGGGGCAGGGCAGGAGCACTTTGGGCAGCCTGTCGTGCGCACTTAGGGCCCCACCGTTTCAAACCAGACATTTTGTCTGCCTGCCATGCTGTCCCCTGCCAGTCTATGTCAAACCATGCCACCCTCGGCCATAAGGGATTTGGTGAGTGGGTTACTTCACCAACCTTGTTGGCTGCCTCTGGCCCAGCTACAACCCTTCCACCTGTCCTCTGCTCTCCCCCTCCTCCTGGATTTGATTCCTCATCAAAATGAACCCACCAGGCTCTTTCCCTTCATTTCTGAACCTGCAAGCACCACAGGTAGCGCGTCGCTGTGCACTTGCCTTCTCTCTCAGACTCCTTCCTCACACCCACGAGCTGGCAGGTTGCAAGGCTGTGACCACTCAAGCCGAGTATATTCACTGGGGAGAGCCCTCTCTGGTGAGGACCAGCTGCGGCTGGGCTCCAGCTCGGCCCCCGCTGGGACCTCGGTCCTCCCCAAAGGGCTCTGGGGGCTGGAGGAGTCCAAGCGAGTGAAAGTCACGACCAAAACCTGGCTTCAGCCACTGTCCACCAGTTCCCCCCTACTGCAATTTCACTTCCTTTTTCACTTGATGTACCTAATTGGCCTCTCACCCTCCTGCACACGCTTGCACAGGCACACTCGCACTTGGATATCGCCTCGCTCAGCTGCTTCCTCGATATCTGCCATTCTTCCAGATGCTTTTCTCTGGCATGGGGCTTCTCTTTCTCCTCCTGAGGAGCACTGTGGGAGCCCCGCTGCGGTTTCTGTGCTTGTGACTCAGTTATTCCACCTAAGTGCTAGTCAAATGAAAACTCTCTGAATGAGCTCAGGCACCTCAAACACTTCCCTCTCTTGGTGCAGCTCAGAGCATTGAAGCCGCAAGGGTTGGGGAACATGGTGAACTCGGCACCCTCCAGCTCGTTGTTTGCATTGAAAAAGCTGTTTTGGACTCTCTTTGCAGGTAATTTGCAGGTGCAGTGGCTTTTCCCCTTTGCAGTAAGGCATCTATTTGCCCAATTCTTCTTTTTTTGTTGTTTTTTTTGTCAACCTCGTTCCCCACAGCTCCATCAGAGTTGGAGCATTCTGCATCTACAGCACAAGCTGTTCTTCCAGTCCCTGATTTCTATAAAGCAGTAAAGGGTCCTTTTTGCTTGAGATGAGGCTGAGCAGTTCAGAACTCATGACAGATTCCCCACTGACTTTGAACTGCTTCATGAATTTAGAGCCAGTACCTCAGAGGTGCCTGGCTTACACGAGGTACAAGTACTCTAGTCTCTGGTCTTAGTACATTGAATCCTCTCCAGGCAAAAGCTTTCTCTCCTTCTGACACTTTTTTTTTTTTTTTTCTCTAGACAGCAGTTTCACATTGAATGCACTGTTATCCAGCAAATCCAGTGCTTAAGAGATGAAAGAGAGCAGGGAAAGGCAGAGAGGATGGAGCTGAATTTCTCCTCCAGCATATTGTCACTGCTCTGTGCAGTCCTCCTTGCGTCATCCCACAAATGGGCCATTCTTCATTTCCCGTGGCAGGTGGAAATCTCAGGTACTTGGGCTGAAACCCTGTGATCTGCTCCAGCCGGGTTCTTCTGGTGGGAGTTAATGCTCCACAGCGTTCTCATTTGGCAGCAGGAAGGATGGGATCTTACCAGTATATATAAATGGGAGGGTGCAAAGAGGATGGGACTGGACTATTTTCAGTGGTGCTCAGCAACAGGACAAGAAGCAGTGGGCACAAACTGGAACACAGGAAGTTCTATCCGAATGCAAGGAAAAATTTCTTCACTTCATGGGTGACAGAGCCCTGGCACAGGCTGCCCAGAGAAGCTGTGGAGTCTCCTTCTCCAGAGATCTTCCAAACCTGCCTGGATGCCACCCTGTGCCACGTGCTCTGGGTGTCCCTGCCTGAGCAGGGGGGTTGGACTGGATGATCTCCAGAGGTCCCCTCCAACCTCAACTGTCCAGTGATTCTGTGAACACCTCCGAGACAAACCCCCTCACGCCTGGTTGTGGGCAAGGAGCCTCAGCTGATCCCGGCTATGTGCAGAAGGGATCTTGCGTGGCTCTTGGGGCTCTGGCCCCCCTGGGCTCCCTCTCTCTTGCACACCCCAGGCAGAGCAGGCAAGCCAGCAGGAGGTGGGTGCTTTCAGCAGCAGAGAGCACTGGCAGAGCATCACTAGTGCCATGGCATGGCAGTGGAGGAGGAGTGTGGTGAAAAGCAGTGCTGCACAGCCAGCCCCAGCAGCTGGGGGAGGTGCGGGAGCAATAAAAAAGCCCAGGCTCCCTCCTGTCTGCATCTGAACATTGCAGCAGAGAGCCCTGAGGAGGAAAGGGCACCCCAGAGCACTCGCTGTCCCTGTCAGGCAGCTCACAGAGGTTTAATGGTAAGAAATAGCAAACAGAAAGCATCTTGTTTTGTAGGATGCTCACGGCAATGGCTTCAGCCCAGAGGATTTGCTACAGCCCTTCGCAAAGCAGGCGAGATGCTTTCCTGCTTCCAGGATGCAGGCAGGGGATACAGAAGAGCAGGATGAGCATGTAAGAGTGTCAGGGTGGGAGTTTTGGGGTACCCTGCCTCATTCCTACTCTGCAGAGAGTGGCTGGAATGGCTAATGAAGTGCTACATGGATGTAGCACTGGATGCTGGCCTTGCAGATAGAGCAGGTATGGGAGGTGTACGTGCACATAAACATCACCTTTCTGCTAGGAGGCGGCCTATCGAAAGGAAAGCCTTGCTCACTTTCTAGAGGTCTTTTCTACATCTCCAGTTCAGACAACATACCCCATTTTTGTCATTTGTAAACTCTTGTTAAACAAAACAAAGTAACTTGTGTCCATCCCTTTCTGGGTCTTCTGGTGGCTGGTCCTGCTCTGAGAGCCGTGCTCCTCTCCTGCTCCCTGGATGCCCTCCTGCCACCTCCAACATGATTGCTCTGCTGGCTCCCCTCTGCTAACAGTCCCCATGGCTGCAATGCCTCCCTGTCACCCGGCTCTTCCTTTGCTCCCAGATCCCTCTGGCATCCCCTGGCAGCAGGACTGATGGTTGGTGCCCCAGCCCCACTGGTGCCATGGGAGCACCATGGTAGGACTAGCGCTTGGCACCAGTGGGGCTGGGGCGGTGCACCAAGGCTGAGGACTGAGGAACCCATGGCTCTGTCAGGAAACTGCTCTGGAAATACCTCACTAGCTGAAGGGTTTAGCTGTTTCTTTTGCCTCGAGTTATTCCTGCCTGCCGTTCTCATTTTCCCAAGGGAGACATGTCACCTTTGCCATCCCCCTCTTGCCCTCCCTCCTGCGTAGACCTTTGGGCTTCTCCAGTGCTGGTCCTCCCTCAGTGACCCGTGGACCCCTCAGTCCTGCGGTCCCCCCTCCAGCGCTGCCTCCCTTCCCCTCCCCTTCCTCAGCTTTCCCTTGCTCCTCTCTCCTGCCTTCTCGGGAAGGCAAGGAGAGCCCTTTGACAGCAAGGGTCAGACTTTTAATAAAGTTGAGCACCTGACAGCTCCTGTTTAGGTATCTGGAGAGAAAAAGCCAAAGCAGCGAGGGCATGACTGGGAGTGCTGGGACAACAGTCTTGACGTGTTCCCACTAATTAAATGCTCAGAGGTCCTATTATGCAGGAGGACGCTGCCGCCTGATCACGATGACTGCTCCTACCCCATTTCCCCCCCTCTTCTGAGTCTTCTTCTTTCACCCTCAGCCTCCCTGCAGTTCTTTTAACCACCCTATGCTTCGCCCCCAGCCTGTCTGCTTCCTCCCGGGCCAAAAAAATAAGCCCCAAATTCACACACGATAACATACATTCATGGAGCAAATCACTGCTGATGTTCACAGAAGCACTCACACATGTAACAACATATCGGGGTGACCCAGGGCTCCCCGGGCTGGTTTCGTGCCTCTCCTTTTGCCCTTCCTTTCTCCCACGTCTTAGTCTCTCTGTCCTTTGTAAGAGCAACTGATCTCTTCTGGAGCACTAAGGGTTGGTAACTAGTTACTGGTTATGAAGTGTTTGTATCTAAGAGCTGAATACGCTTGATAATAGCATAAATGCATAATTAAAGAGCAGAAAAAATGACTCACTGGATAAGGAAATGTGCTTTTCTTATCTTCTCTGCAGAGAAACGAAAGCCCCAGGAGCTTGGGAGTCCAGCTAGCTAAGTGGTTTTATTAAACAAATAAAACAGCAAAAATACCAAAAGAGCTACTTAAAAAATATGTCTTGATACTAGAGCCAGAGAGATCTTTCAATTTTTACCAGTGTTCACTCCAACGAGGCGCCAAGAGAGCTGCCTTCAGCTGAGATTGCTCCTTATTATGTACGATCCCCACCAAAAGCCCAGCAAGTGGCACAAGCAGCAAGAGCCACCAAGGGAGCCATGGATGAAGGACCTCATCCTACAAACATTTACACACATGAGTAACTGGACTCAGGCGAGCACTTCCTTTGATATCGGTGGGGTGGGTAAAGTGACTCACACACATGCTAGCAGAACTGCTTGTATCAAAAAATATCCACTGAAAGTTCACGTTGTGCTTGGGTTCATGAGCATTTGCACCGGAAACCCAAGGGCTTTTCCTGAGGACAGATGCTGCAAGGTGTGCGGATATTAGACCTGTTTGCTTCAGGACAAGCTCCTGATCAGATGTATGGACCATGCCAGCATCTCAATGCACAGATCAACGTCTCCTCTTGCGTTTGGCTGTGCCGGATGCTGGAGGTCTCTGGTGGGCGCCAACCCCAAGGTGCTGGTGGCATCTTGCTCCTGTGCCCGCCGGGGCTCCTTCCCAACAGCAGCCCTGAGGTGTTCATGGCGATGCCTCAGCATGGCAGAGCTCTTCATGTTTGCTCTTCACTTCCCTCCTAAAACCTGGGCAGGCTCAGGATTAAAGTCCATGGAGGCTTTTAAGAACAGGCTGAAAACTGAAAGCTTTGAGAAATACGCAACGAGGTTTACCTGGCAAACGGACGCCCCTGCACATGCTCGGCTTCGCTACAATTTCTGTGAAACAACATCCACAAGCTGGGAATTCAGTGTCCTGGTTGCACCTGCAGTCCTGAACATCACGCACCTCTTCCCCTCTCGCTTCTGTTCCCCAGGAGTTTGGCTTGCAAATAAGGCTAAAGAAAAGCTAGCAGGAATTCTTAGCTCCATCCACAAGCAATGGGCAGGCTTGGACCACCCCAGGGTGATGCTGAGCACTCAGATGTGGCTTCTGCAGTGGGTTGTCCTTTGAAGAGCCCTGCAGAGCTGCAGAGAGAGGGCAGAGGCTCCACACCCCTGCACCAGGTGCCCTGCGCCAGTTCCCTCTTCTGCCCTGAGTGCCCTCGGCAGCTACAGAGGCGCCAAGGAGTGAAGGGAAATTCCCACACCCTGACGCATCCCGGGGGTGTCTCAGCTCTTGCAGACCCTCCCAGGAGCAGGCAGGGGTATTTCCTGATGTTTCCAGCCTCTGCTGCCGCTCCGCACGGTGCAACAGGACTAGCGCTGTCCTGAGCCGGCAGCACCGGCCCCTGCCAAGGCTTTGCGGAGGCCAAGCAGGGAGCTCTCTGTGCCCTGGCAGTGGGCAGCACCGCCGGCACCCGGGTGCAAGCAAATCACCGAGGTCGATGAGCTGTCATGCTGCAAACATCTGGCTAAGTGGGTTCAGCTAGTTCAAGTATGTTTATATGAGGGCAGAAATCTCACTGGAACGCGAGGCTGAACGCAGTTTTCAACCAGCTGGGTGGCGTTCGCCTTTCCCCAGTGCGACTTGACCGGTGCTGAGCACAGCTGACACCGTAGCCGCTCTCTTGGGACGCAGAGGCCTCCAGGAGACAGTGCTCCAGAGCCAGCTGAAGTCACAGGGCCCTTTCCCTTGGAGCCCTTTGCAGCTTGCTTTGGCAGCAAGGGATGGAAATGAGGTTTGGTGAGCCTGGAAGTCAAAACTGAACCAACTGTCCCAGATTGAATTTTGCACAGTAAGTGGCTGTAACAAACTACTTAGAGGAGAATTGCTGGCTGCGGCTCATTCACATGAGTGGCTTGGTGAGAGCCTTTGAATGGCAAGTCAGCCTGAGAAAATATGAAGGTGCTTGCAAACGATTCCAAAACAGGAGGAGTAATGTTTGCCCAAACCGCTGATTCATGGCAATTTCCTCTGCTGCCTGCAGTACAACCACCCCCCCTTCCCAACAAACATAAAACTCTGAGGCGCTGTGCTCACAGCAGCAGTGCCAGCCCAGCACGGCCACTGCTCAGCCACTCTTCAGCACATAATTCACTTTGACTGTGGGAGCCATCCTAAAAAAAGATGCTAGAAACTAGCAAGGTACATAGATACTTGCTGAAGGAAGACTCAAATTAGGAACAGAGCACACGCATACACAAAAATATAATGACATTCCTGTGGCACCTGCAAAATTACAATGGCACCTAAGCAGGAGCAGCAGCAACATGAGCCCTTGTGCGTTCCAGGACCAAATACTGCTCCGGATCAGCTGGAAGTGGGTCATGGAGATGGCTAGCGTAGCTGATTCATTTTCCTTGTTAGTATGGTGCATCTTGCTGCATTGCAGCCCCCCCCCCCCCCCCCCCCCCCCCCCCCCCCCCCCCCCCCCCCAAATCAGGCACCCATAGCCCTGGTGGGTGCCAGGGACGGCCTCTCTCACCCCCATCCCTCTCTGCCCGCCCCTGCCAAGTGCCCACATCCTGTGGAGCTCTGATTTATTTTCATTTCTCTTAAAGCTGGATGATGCCCTGCAAGTTGTTGAGCCAATGTAGTACAGTGATTTTGACTGTAGGCTGCTTGGACAGTCAGATGCCAAACTCAAGCTGGTTTCAGCCCCCGGAGCATGGCCAGGGACCATAATATTGCAAAAGGAATGAGTTGCACGAGTCTGGACACGAGTGAAGCACCAAGCCAGGACAAGAAGCAAAGCAGAGAGTTTCCACTGCGCTGCAACAGGCCCTGCAGCCCCTCCAGCGGGGCGCTTGTCACCGTGTTACAGCCACCTGCAAGGTGCCAGCTGCCGGCCTCCCTTCTCCTCCTCTGGCTGAAGCACCTCAGTGCTGGGCTCCACTGCATTAGCCTGGGGCCTCCTCTCTGCGTTGAACAGCACCTACTAACAGGCCCTGGGTACCTGAACCTTGCGGTGCTGGCCTGGTGTTAAAGGTCCAGACTGATTCATTTGCACAGGCTTGAACGCGGCAGAAGTTAACGAATTTCAATGGCTCATTAGGGATGTGATGTAGCAGAGCCAACACACAGTGTTGGCCCATGCGCCTTCTCCCCGGCCAGCACCTGGGTGCAATGCCTGAGCTGCACTTGCAAAGCAGAAGGAAAGCGACAGGGACGGATGTATTAGGTGAGGAAAAGGACAGAGGGGAGGATGAAATGCTGCAGATGCAGAGAGCAGGGAAGCTGGAAAGGGAAGGCCAGCCGCCCTGAGCCACGATCCTCGCTCCATCCTCCGAGACCCAGCCTCCGTAGGAAATTGGTTGACGTCCTTTCCGAAAGACATCCCTTCCCACAGCTTGTAGGGGCTCTCGCCATAATGGACACAGCCCTGTTGGCTTCTGAACCTCTGAGAGAGTCTGGCAGAAAACATAAGCAGCTAGACCAGTACAGGTTGCTGCAAGGAAGGAAGTGCTGGGGGAGCGAGATGGTGCTGCAGACTCACGTGCCTCTGAATGCGGCAGGAGGACACTACTCCCCTTGTTCTCTCCACGGGGATCAGCAAACCCCTTCCTCCATCTTCCAGCTCCGTGTGGTCATACGAGGTCATAGCTGCTCCTGCCCTCAGCAAGCCCACCAGGCAGCCAGGAGGGGCAGAAATTACCTTGGTGCTGATAAGAGGCAGCAACAGAGTCACCTTCAGTTACCCAAATCTGTCACCGGACAGGGATAGGGTGATAGAATGGGTGAGGGTCTGGGAGAACAGTGCAAACACCAGTCCTTGTGGGATCAGATTTTTCCTTCCTTGCTTCCCTCCATGCTGGCAATTTGGATGGAGCCTGGCCCCAAGGAATATTTGTAGGCCAGTCCGCATGGTTCAGTGGCCTCGCATCCCCACCGCGGGCTGCACGAGTCCCTCACGTGCACCGTCCACAGCAGAGCTGGCACCGACGGCGAGAGCAGCGCGCCATGCAGCAGGCTGATAGGAGACCACGCAGCCTCTCCCCAGCATGCAAACTAAAACACACACTTCAGGACGAGGGCAGATACAGCTCTGTAACCCCCTAATGATCTTGTCTCTAAGCTGCATAACTAGGACTGGAAATCCCTGGTGATAAATACAGACATGATGCCTGCAAGGTTTCCCCTGAACCATTCATTTTGCTTGATGATGCTTTAAAGAGACATTTAATGAGGATAATCAGATTCAAATCCTCTCTGCTCTTGGGTAGCAGAGCAATTTAGTCCTCCTCAACTCTATTCCTCTCTTCTCATATGAATCATTCTGGGCTTTCCTTTGCTTTTTGCTTTGCACCTACTCTGATTTTTTGATGTGCTCATCGCAATCAATATTCACTACATTTAGACCCTAATTAGTATCAAATCAGACTCACTTTTTACTCATTTCCTCATAATAACATGATGCCGACCTATGTTTCAATTCTCACTTTGGGGGCAGGGAACACTGCAGCCTGGTTAAAAATTTCTTCTTTACCTGATTAAATCAGAACCACTTAAAGAAGATCCACACACGTTTCAGCCTCGTAAGAGAGTCAAGCTTTGGGAAGCAGAGGGGAAGGTCTCAATCACACTCAGCATACAGTACAGAGCAGATGGTGAACATACCTAGTATATAATTTATAGGGCACCATCACTATGTGTTAGAGCCATACATAGGCTGAACTAAGCCAAACCACAGCTCAGCACACACAGCAGACTTGGGCAGGTGATATTCCAAGTGAAACTCAGGCAAGAGGTAGAACTAGGTCCATAGGCTGAAAAAAAAAAAAAGGCACAAGCTTCACATTCCATCTCCTTCACAACACAGAGCAGACAGCTTAATGCAGCAGCCCTCACACTGGAGGGGGTTACTCTTCCCTGCAGACTGGGCAAACTTGATCCAGCCCACAAACTTGTGCTCAAACTAGGTCGTTATTATGCAACATCTGCACACAAGCAGCTCTCCTCCACTTCCCCAGGAGCAGCTCGGGCACAGCAGTGAGCGTGCCAGGAGAGTCCCAGGGCCAGGGTCAGGGGTTGGGTTTTGCCTGCATTTCTTCAGGGTTTTGCCACAGAGCTGGCGTGCGAGTTGCTGGGTGTTGTGAACCTCAACAGGACAGAAGACACCACGGTAGCTCTCTCTTCATGGCGCCCAAGCCTCCCCAGCCCCTTCCTTTTATCCAAATACACAGATTTGTCATTCAGCACAGCCCAGGAGGGATGCTGGAGAGGTATGAAGGACCTTTAAATGAAAGTAAGAGGAAACTCTGGTCCTGGTGGCCAAATCACCTTGTAATGAAAGCACAACAGGTTGGAAGAAGACTGAAACAGAAATCGGATAGTAAAAAACACTCTCTGCAAAGTGAGCTGAAGGCAACTCCAGAGCAGTCTTTAAGGTTCCAAAGCTTTCAAAATCCTTTCTCTTTATTACTTCAAATGGGCCCGAGCGGAATCCTGCAGAACACCATGGTCAGACCTTGTCTTCCCAAGTCCAAGATACGCTTGTGCAGAGAAAGTGCAGAGAGACAGCGCTGGCCTAGGGCTTCCCCAGCCCCAATGCCTGATTCTCCCCTGCTTCAGCAGAGCAACATGAGGCACTGAGTCACCTCGCAGTCCCCCAGCAGGGCTTGAGGATTAATTAATGCTTGCATATGGCTTGAAGAGAAGTGCTCCCCTGCAGTAAAAGCTACAGGTTGTTACGTTGACAGCTGAGTTGACTGCAGCTCTGCCTTCACGTTTGTTAACTCTGGAAGAGTAAAAAAGAGAACATAGCAAAAGAAAAAAAAATACCATGTACGTTCACATTTGAAGAATGTCAACACTGCTGTCGAATCTAGGCAAGCAGCCAGCACAGATTCAGGACAATTTTCAGCCAACCAGTGCAGGTACTGATAGTGTCTCAAAGATTGCTGAACTTCAGGAAACACTCGTGTGTCCGGTGAACTCATGTTCCACAACGCTGCTGCTCCAGAGACAGTGCAGCACCATGGCCCCTGCACTGTGGGACGGCCGCACTAGGGGAGAGGGGAGCTCCTGTGGGAAGACAGAAGAGCAAAACACTATTGCCAAAAAACAGGAGGAGCCTCTTTAGGGTGTTGAACTCTACATGAGCTTTCTGGTGCTCTCTGTTGTGCCTTACTCCTGCCTGGAAACTGCTCTGGAAGGAGCGGTTGCTTTAGCTGGTCCTGACACAACCTCCTGCAGAGCAGAGAAGGCAACATCAGCAGTACCTGAGGGCTAGCAAGACACGGCAGATCTGTGTATCAGCGCTGGGGCGACGTCTCCCAGGGGGAGGTGGCGTCTCTGACTTTGTTTTTGTCCTCACCCCACCTCAGCGTGTCTTCCTGTGACCTGCGGAGCCCTGAGGGCTCTTGCGCCGAGGCCGCAGCTGCACCTGGGCCTGGCGGCGGGCAGGCAGCCGCGTGCATGTAAAACATGGGCTCTCTTCCACACGCCACTGCCTCCGCTGAGCGAGGGACGCGGCAGGGCGGGCGAGCTGGGGGCAGGCACAGCGTCTTTTCCAGCTCCTCACAGGCGTCACTTTGACAGGCACTGCCGTGCCAGAATGCCCTGCACATAGAGCAGCCTCCTTGTGACTCCCTTGACAGCCTAAGCTAGAGGGAGCGAAGGGAGCTCAGTGTCAGGGCATGTATCAGACCCTCCAGATGAAGCCTGTGGCCAGGCAAGTGTGGTCCAGCACGGGCCAGGAGCCCATGCTACTCGTCTCTGAGGAGTCTAAGCAAGGCACATCACTTCTCCTCCGCGTCCAGCCTCTCCAGAGGACCAGTTCTTGGCAGCCAAGGCAGCCTCTTCTGTGCACAGCAGACCCATGGGGATAGCCTCCTGCCTGGCATCTAAAGCACTATATTAATATTTAACAACGAGAAACACCCAGGGACTTTGATCCCTTCCTCCCCCAAGCCAATGCAAGGATAAAGCGACTGTGTGGGGAATTTCAGTATTGCAGAAGGTGGGTTTGTTCCAGTTCAGAACAAAACTCAGCCACATTGAAATGCCGTACGAGAATGAACAGAGCCCGGTTTCAGGCAGCCTCCTTACCTGCCCGCTGCATGGTCAGGTGGGCGAGCAGCAGGAAACAGCCGATCTCCAAAGCCGTTTGGTTGGCAGGTTCCCGTCAAGCGCTCCTTTATGCTCACCCAGACCTCTGGCAAAAATCGAGCTCTACTCAACAGGCTCTACCCAACAGGACCAAACTGCTTCTTCTGAACATTTCCAGCCAGCTCTAGACTCGTGACCCAAAGGACCCCAAAACATGGCAGAAGTGTCAATTTGTTCTTCTCGTGTCCCTCAGGAGCAGGTGCTTATTTTACAGACAGTGTAAGCAAGTCATGGAGAACTTCAACACACATGCCCAAGGTCATGCAGGAACTCAACCGTGGGTCACACAGGCCCGGTATTTCTGGCTTCCAGCTCTGGGCTGTGCCAGCTATTGCTTTCTCTTGCATATAAATCACTTTTTCTCACCAGTGAAGGACAGCTGGTCACCGAATGGAAAGTGGCAGTTGTTCAACAGCCTACAGCAAAACTGCACACCAGCTTAGGATAGGAAGTGAAGAACACTCAGCACGCAGGGGAAACTGCCAGGGAAACCGGGCCAGCTGAAAGGAGACGGAACAGCTGGAATCTGGCCAGAGCAAAGCCCAGCACTCTTGCAGAATTAACAGGACAAGTTACAAACTCCAGAGAACAAGAGGACAGCAGAAAAACAGTCCCTTTGGTTTTTGTAGAAGGAGGCCTGCAGCAGACCAGGTAGCTCTCCCAGGTATCTCTGTAACCCAGGGCATCTCGGGGCAGCAAGTCACATTCGAATCCCTTCTCACCCACCACTTCTCCTGCGGATGGCAGTCAAGACGCAAGGTACTGAGCAGCTCCTACAGGACCACAGCTGCTTCCTGACCAACCCAGCATAGTCCAGCCAGGCCCTCCTAACTACACATCTTGGCAAGCACAGAGATCTAGCTTTAATCAGTCCCCAAAGCAAACATTAAGGATGGCCTTGAATCAAAACCCCTACCACCAGTTTCAAGGCTTGGAGGACACACAAATCTTGAGAGCTAGATTTCTCTCTGATCTGTTCCAGGCCAGACAGATCTACGATCCGCCCCACACCGGTGCAAAGACTCCCCTGCTAGTACAGACTGAGCACACTGCCTGTCTTCTTCACACTTAAAAGCTGGTGTGTTTAACTGATGATGTTGCTAAGCCAGCAGAAACCTTCACTTGCAAAACCTGGGCTAGCAAAGAGCTATAACACCGTTAATGCTCACCATGCTGATGTGTGCTGAGATGACTCATAAACCATCTCCACAGGCAGCTCTAACAAGTTGGAGATACAAAACTTTCTTTGAGCACCCAGGAGGTGGAAAGCAGAAACCTTGGAGTCTCACTGCGGTGGCAAAAGAGACCCCATCAGTTTCACTCATTTGTGCGAGAACGGCAGCTCTGCACCGCTGAAAGGTGGTTACACTGCTTTAGGTACATCTACAGCAAAACAACTGCTTTTACACTAAGTTTGCTGATGTAAACAGTTGATAAACAAAAATCACAAAGTGATACTATTCAACCAGCAAAGCTAACAGGTAGTTTTGCTACAGATGGGAGAATTTCTCTTTGCAAACCTTCAGACAGATGGGGAAGTGAGGTAGAGAGATGAAGAGAAAATGAAGAACTCTAAAACATTTCTGTTTGATTTCAACCTGCTTGGCAGGTTCTTTAATGATGTCTAAACAGAACAGATCCTGGGTCACTAAGTTTAACCCACTCCAGGCCTTCCTTGGGTCTCATGCCCATCCACATACTTCTTTCACAAATACTAACACTCACTACTCCATCTAGACAAAATATATCCTCAGCTGCCTTGTCTTCTCTGTTAGGGGCACTGTTATATCCTGTCTAAACCAATAGCTGACAGCTCCTAGAGGTATTTACATAGTTGTAGCTGTAGCTTTAGATGTGTCCCAACTACTTTCAGTTGTAAAACATGATGGACCTGAGACACAGTGTCACAATCTTAGATACGCTCCACTGCCCCTGCCAGTTCTATTAAAAACATTATTTTTTAAGAGTAAGAAAAATATTTGCCCCAAGGTAAAGCGAGATGCTGCTCTTAAGGAACTAGACTTCATTTTTTACCAGCTGGGATTCGGCCACCTGTAGGAAGTGCAAACAAACAGTATCTTTCCTCTTTGAAAGTACAGGGAAGAAAATACAGCACCTGAAATGTACCAGAGGAAAGAAAAATAAATAAAGCCCTATTTGAAGAACCTCAGGTGGACAGTAGCACAGATGGATTGATACGTATTCTGGATGAAACAAAGGTGGTTTCATTTTCACCCCTTAAGAAATCACAGTGAGAGAAATTACTCTCGAGACAGAACGGATTTTACTGGAGGCCAAAAGGTATTAGATACAACTGGAAAGCAACCTGGAAGACAGAACAGGGATGCAAAGGACAAAAGAATTGCTCATTTTTTGTATTACACCGCAGTCCTCCCTGCCCTCCCCCAGCCTGCACCTGCACACTAAGAGCAAATCGAAACTAGTCTATTCTAAACTGTGGGCTCATTTATTTTGAGGGACCCAAAGTGAGAGCACGGCTGAGCCAGCACAACCAAGTGAGAGAAACTCGCTTCTCAGCACGATTGCTCCTCTCTGGCGGCCAAGGCCTGGCTAGCACCATCAGGATTGCAAAGCTAGCTGAAAGTAGGACATTCAGCTCCCCATCCTTCTTATTCAGCCACGAGAATCTGCACGTCTTTTCTCCTCTGGGCCACAGCCAAAGAGCACAGCCCTTTCGGGCACCCTAACGCAGCTGAGCAGTTTAGTGTCTTTGTTGCAGCTGACAAACAAGCTCCCCCTCTCCCAGCAACAATGCGGCTGGAGCTTGGATCCGCGTGTCCTCTGAGCAAGGATACGGGCTCCATGCCTCGCCGAGCCCTCTCCGCAAGGTCTGCCAACACTCACAGCTGATAAAGCCCACAATGCTGCTTGCTGCTTTTTCCTGCACGCTGACAGATGTCAGAAACGAGTTCAGGGAAACAGCACACTCGGCCAGAGCTCTGCACCTAGGAACATTAAAGCAGACTGTTAAGGATTAAATAAATTAAACCTGAGTGGGGCTTAACTGATAGTCTCTAGATTTCGTTCCTACCTGGCATGCAGCTCTGGGTAAGAACCACCCGCACACTCTATTGAGGGTGGCTTAATTCCTTTTATGTAAAGCGCTGTCTTGGGAAAGCTTTTACCACCACCACGTGGCAGAAACAGCAACTGCAGCCCACCGACTTGCTGAACTGGAGTCCAAAAGCAGCAAGGACCAGTCTGTGAGGGCAAACTGGGGAAGTGGTCATGGATTTTAGAGCCCATGGTACATATCTAAGCAGAGTACACAACTACTGGAAATATAATACATTTTATTAAGTTACAATTGCAAAACATATTAGCTTGTATTAAGGTATGAATTACTGCTGATAAGAACCTATCAGGTGAGGGATCTGTAAGCAGCACGTAAAGGCAACGCAAGAGACACCACGTTCCATCTCCAACCAGCCCCAGAGCACAAAGCTCCAGCACTAAGGACGCTGGAGGGGCAAACGTAGCTCCTGCAGCTGAACTGCCCTATTTGCAGAAGCTTTCTAAGGTCCAGCAGCTTCCACTCTTCTGAGTTTTGACCCATTGAGATTCAAGAAAAGCTATTTTGTGGCTCTTTACTTTGAAAGCAGAGACTTATTTCCATTAAAGGCTGCATGTTTCTTCTTCTCTGCTCCACTTGTCTGGGCAATGATCTGTTATGTGCAGCAATACTATCATTTACAGCCCTCTTCACCTCTTACTTTCTTGACTCAGAGACAGTTCAGCTTCTCTGGAGGACTCCTCCTTGGTCTGCAGGGATTGACTTGTGGCAGAACAGTCTACAGCTGTCCAAATCTTGAGTAAAGACTTGGGCTGGTTATTATTTTGGGTCCGGGAGGGCAAACTTTCTTCTTCAAAGATACAAAGAAAGCTAAAGTGCTAAGTTACCCTATTTAGTCCCTTCAACCTTGACAAGGTAGCAGGGATGGAAATACTGAGCTCTTCAATAGGCAGATGCTCCCACAGCTGGATCATTAACTGCCAATTGCTGAATGTCTAGAAGCTGCAGGACTGCCTTCTGGCCACACTGTTTTCTTGGTGCAAGGACAGCAAGTTTGGCAGTGAGGTTTTGCATTAGTCCAAGGTGCTATATTTCAGGTCAAAGGAAGCAGAAGCCTGGTGTCTCCTCTCTAGCAGTTTTGGGTGTCTGAATTTCAGCAGTCCAACCATGATGTGCAGCACTTTAGGCAGTGGCCTGTTCTTCTTTTGATATTTTCTCAGTAAAACATATAATTTCTGGCCACTGGCAAACTGGTGAAATCCAAACCTCAGTATAAAATTAGATTCAGATGCAATAATGGGATCCCAGGTCAAACTATCCTCCCCCTAATGCCCCTGCTTGTCCACTGAACAGGAATCAAGATTTTCTTGACAGATTAATGACTAGGAACAGCTCTAGATGAGCGATCATAAGACAGGCAAGAAAAAAATCCCAAAGTGTTTCTAGCCTGAATGCCTGAAAATGAAGAACCAATGAACCTGGCTGCATTTTTACAATTCAAGGTTGTTCATCCTCAGAGTTCCTCATCAATGATCCAAAGGACAAGGCAGAAACCCCTGGTATGTGACCAGCACAGATCTGCAACATCCGGAGTAGTCGCTGAGCAGTGGCAACTCGTATCCCTTCCAACTGAAAATAAAAATGAAGAAACTATTAACAAAAATAAAAGAAAATCTGGCAGCATTAAACTCAGCAGTAAGTATGTTGCAGGACTGCTAGATACAGACACCCCCTCAAACAGGACGATTTACTTGCTTAATATTAAAGGAGAACAGTTACACCAGCTGAAAGACCCTAAGAAAGTTTTAGGTGCCCAACCTTACCCAGGTTTACTGAGAGGGAGGAGGGCAAGCAAAAGAATTGTCGAAAAGCACAAAACCTATCTGCTGGTGAGGGATGAGGTGCCTCAGTGAGGTATAATGAGTACATGGAAAAGCGAAGTGCACTTCCCTGAGTGACAAGCTCTCCTATCAGCTTTTCAAACTAAAGGTAACCGAGAAGAATGGCATATCAGATTGAAAGTCCATGAAGCATGAAAGCCTGGGTAACAGGAAGTGTGGTGTGCACTGTGTGAAACACAATCACATGACAGACAACAGCTCAAGGGTTCCCAGAAAGAAGAGAGAATGTTTTAAGGAGCAAACATATCAAGGCTTTGCATGCTTTATTAAATTAGGATCAGTTGGCTTTTAGAGAGACCTCAAAGTAGCCCAGGAAGTTACCATCAATCTAGAAAACTCATTTCAAGGACAGCCAGACTGTTAAGCCTGTACTATTCTTGTCGAAAAGAACCTGGTCTCTGGCACTTACACAGGACGGCAGCACAGGTATGGGTATTTACTAGCATAATGATCATGCTAAGAATCAGAGAGGGGGAATCCACAGATTTCTTGAGACACCAAGGATGCATCTTACCTCCAGTTCGCAGTATAGCACAGGACTGCAGTAGATATCTCTCAGTTTCCAGACAGCATTTGTCTCTACGCTGCAGTAATTTACCCTGCCAACTGCAGAAAAGGTTTTTTTCCCCCACATTAAAAGGCCCATAATCAACATTCAGTGAACAGAAATTCCACATCCACATAATGATCCAAAGCTAATTTTGAAAGCAACATATTTGGTAAGGCAGCAATAAGCAGTACAAACTCAATGGTACAGGATTAGCAGCGGGCATTAGCACAATAGTCTCAATAATAGGGATGGCAGGAATAGTATCACCACATTAACAAGTACTGCAGTGTTATTAACATTTTGGATAAGGGATCCATACAGTGTGAGCGAGGCAAAAATCTTCCTCTTGTTAATTAATCAGAAGCCCTGCAGTTTCATGTAGTGTCACTGGGTGTTCCTATCTCCAGGACTTCACCTCATTGCAAGAGTCACAGCACAAAGTAGTGCTGAAACTTTCCTCTCCCACCCCAAAGAAAACCCTCCTATGACCCCAAAAGGCCAGGGACTCTGGAAAAATCCAGGGACTCTGCTCCAACCCACAGTAGTGTATACTGGTCCCTCCAGTTCCTCATAGCTGAGCCTGGGAGGCTGTGGAGATCAGCATCTTATTTGCTCAGAAGCAAGGGAGAGGAAAATATTAGAGGCGAAATAAGGCCAGACAGCACGCAGCAGGGATACCAATCATATATGAAAAATACACTTAAGAGTTTCCATAAGACTTCTCCATTTGGATTCATTTTATTACCACAGCATCATATGCTCCTCACTGTTAACTGAGACTATCATTTAGACAGATCTGCAATAGCAGACAGAACAGACTTCTGCAGTGTCACAGAAAATCAATAACACAATTCATATTTAGAGAATTAAGAGACGGAGAAGTCTACTG
>VZSV01000151.1:1933212-1945619 GCA_013398735.1 Nothocercus julius
GAAAAAAAAAAAAAAAAAAAAAAAGCCTATGTAGCACACACAGCTTAGACCTTTCACAGGGGAGAATATTACCAGTGCCACATTTCGGGAAGATCACCTGAAGGGTAGGTTGGAATAACAAAAAGAAGAAAAAGGTGCTCCATGATTTAGAATCCCCTTATATTCAAGTTAACATCATTAGATGATGTCAGGGGTCTCCAGACCTGTTAGGCAGGTCTGTAATGTGCATAATCCCAAACCAACACAGTGAAAAAGAGCCATCACAGACCTCTGTTCCCCTACAGAGGGGCTGTTGCTCCAGCACAGGAACTTGCCTCCTGTCACATCATCCTGCTGTGCGAGCACAAGCCTCAGGGCTTTTGAGCTACCTTGCTGGATGGAGCACAAGTAACCCCCTAGGAAAGGTGCTTCAGAGCTGAGCACAGGCTGCAGTATTAGCATAAGACGCTGGAGATTAATTTGCTATCAGTTAGCCCAAGTCTCCAGGATTCCATGATCAGAGGGAGGCAAATATTCAAACTAACTTTAAAAAAAAAAAAAGAAAAAAGTCAGGTTAGCCTTTACTGCATAGCCTAGGACTATTGACAAACAACACAAACTCCTTCTGAAAACCTGACTCAACTCATTTGCTTTTGGCAAGAGAGCTGTCAAGGTAGCTATCTAGTAAAAAGCTAATTAGGCAAGCTTTTAGACAAGACTCCTTGTGCAGCTAAAGATAAAATTCCAACTGCATCTTGATAGCTCAAGGAAAAGCTTGTGCATGCATACAAACCAGATGCTGGCTAAGAATAGCACTAGAAGTAATGGGCATCTTTTACAAAAACTTAATTGGTTTGAAGTGGATGCAGGAATTTTACTTGTCTCAATTTTCTGTGGATGTTTAATCCCTTCATACACCTGCCTGCTAACCAAAAAAGGAAACAAAAACAAATGGTGCCCTTATTGCACCCTTGCATTTTATTAGTCAAACATCTGTGCAACATGCAAAGGGCAATGGTACATGCAAAATAAATGAGAAAAATAAGCGAGATATGTTTCCACCCCCACTTGTACTCAGATCCAAATTGCCTTCTTTTCCCCTGAAAAAAGAACACTTTGTCTTCTGTAGATGGCAGACACATCCGTGCAATACTGTACTCTAGCGTTCACAAAGGCAAGTTCTGCCTTTGGAAGGGATACAGTTTAGGTACTTTCATTCCAGCTACTACCATGGCGAAAGAAGAAATTGCGTTTGTACGCAAGTTTGTTATCAGTATGTCAGAAGTTTGTGGATCAGCACAGCTCCTCTGCTCATGTTTCACCTTCTAAAGCAGGTGACAGCAGTGCCTCATGACCTACTCCCGGGCACGTGCCTGTGCTCCAGATGAAGTGGGAAGAACCCCTGGCGAGGCGATGCGAGGGCCCCCACCATCCCTCCCCGCCAGAACTCACATGCTGATCTTGAAGCTCTTCTTCTCCTTGAGGATCGCCTCCGCCAGCTTCTGCTGCACACTCTCATCCGAGCCCACCAGCTGCGCGGCGAGAGGGAAGCGCCGTCACCCGCGGCCCCGCGCAGCGCCCACGAGGGACCGCGGAGCAGGGGCGGGAGGCCCTACCACCTTGTGGGGGCCCCCACGTGACCTGGGCCCTGAGCCCCGCCCCTCCGCCAGCAGGGCTGCGGCTGTTGCGACGGCCAGGGGCGCAGCAGCCGCGCGCGGGGGTGGGGGGGGAAGGAGGCGCCCCGGTACCGGTCCTTGTCCCCGTCCCGGTGCCGGCCGACCTACCAGCACGGCGGCGGAATTGAGCGCCGGCAGCTTATCAAAGGGCCGCACCACCGCCATGGCCGCTGCGGCCGCGCCGCGATTCAAACCGCTGCCGCCACCGCGCGCTGCCTCACGGGCACGTAGCGCGTCCGGGAGGGCGGGGCGCCCCGCCCTGGCGCATGCGCGGGGGAGCGCGGGGCCGGGATGCGCGGGGCGCATGCGCACACCCTGCGGCCGGCGGTGCCCGGAGGCGGCGCCACCGTTGGGTTTGAATCCGCACAGCGGGAGCGTCGAGTCTGGAGCTCCGCGGCGGGACCGCTGGGTCTGGAGCGCTCCCTGCTGCCTGCTCAGCGGTTCTGCCTGCGCAGTCCCGCTCCAGCCCGCCCTCCTAGCTCCCCCTTGGTGCTGGGCCATCCGGCGCCTGCATTTTGCTACCCTAGAGTCGTGGGGGAGGAGATTCTCTGCCGTGTCGCCTTGTTCCTAAAGCAAGGAACAGATGAAGCTCAACACATAGCCTGAACTAGACGTGCTACAGTGCTCTGCCTTAGTGTCCTTGTCTCTGGAGAGTTTGCTGTGCCGACACGGGGTCTTTTGCATTGCCCGGGACTGTGTTTGAGGCCTCCCCCTGCACCACGAGCTAAGCTTCCCAGGCTTGGGCTACTCCCACAGCTCAACTGTGTCATTCTGCAGAAAAGCCCACCATCTTTTGCTTTGCATCCTTCCTCCCCAGGCTTCGCTGTGAGCCTTGGTTGATTCATGTGTCTTCTTAAAAATGTGTGGGCTTATTTCCCCTCTCCCCATATTTGGGTCCTTTCCCGTGCTCTGACCTCCTGGCTTGCAGGAGTGGGACCGGACTCCCGCAGGCCTCTCTTCGCAGACCAGTGTAGCACTGCTTGGTGGAAGCTGGGGAGAGCTAATCCCCACCCTCACCACTGTGGTGTGGCAACCAAGTGTGTGTTCCCTGGGAATGGCTGTATTTATAGCCATAGTGATATAAATTATGCATTACGATGGGGAAGTGAAAAGCATATTCAGACCACCAACCTCATTTCCAAGCAGCACGGAGACACTTGCTATATTGTTTAAGTATTGATTACAAGCCTAGTGAGAGGCGTAATCAAGCCTGCATAATCCCTAACTTTATTAAAAATATTAAAAAAAGAATTGATCCATCTGCTCCAAGTTATGTCTATACTTTGTGCTCATAGCCTCTGTGCCTGTTGGCACATCACCTAGTACCCCCACGGCATCTGGCAGCTGGTTTGGGCATGTTGCTTCAGCAACGCTCGGCGTTATGCGCGCTAAATGCTCGCTTGCTTGCTCGCTTTGGAAGGATGATCCAGCAGCCCCGAGCTCTATCCTGCCCCTCCTGCCCGTTCCCCCGAGCTCTCTGTCCCTCGCCGCCTGCCTCTTGCCAGCCTGGCGCTGCCCTGCTCACGCTCTCGGTGTCACAGGCAGGATGCAGCTCGTGCTGAGGCACTGCAGAGAAGCCGTGTCACAGGTGCATGTTGAGCTGCTGCCACAGCGTACGATGAGAGCGGAGCAGGAGGAGACGGCACGTGGTGAAGGCCGCAGAGAGCCGCTTTCCCTCACTGACCCGCAGCCTGTCTCACCGAGTCCCTCGCTGAGAGCCTTCGCTGCAGGTTGGGTGCCCAAGCTCCGCGCAGGGGCTGCCCGCTTGGGCTTGCTCTCGCCACACCTTGCACCGGGGCTCCTCCAAAGCGCAGGACGTGGGCAAAGGGCAGAAAGGAGGTCGCAGGGTGAGGTTGCCAGCACAGACACCCCCCTGGTCTGCCAAGTGCTGGAGAGGGGAGGCGGATGGGGGAGAGGTGGGGTTTAGTGTATGCTGACATCATATGGCTGAGATGCCTTTTTTGATCTTGACAAAGGCAGACAGTTGAGCTCGTTGCCAGCATTAGGCAAATTACAGGTGAAGCAGAAGGGATCACAGGATATTTCTGGTTGTTGTCGTGTTCAGCTGGGGGAAGGGAGGACAAATCCAGGGCAGACGTGTCCTAAAGATGGAAGGTGGAAAGAAGTGTTAAGTAACAGGAGGCAGCTCCCTGGGTGGGGGGACACGGGGAGCAATTGGGACAACGCTCACTTCGAGCTGCAGAGGGTGGGAAAACATGCTAAAAGCTGCAGCGCCGGCCTAATGAGATGATTCTCCGCTCTCTTCTCCCATCCTTCTCCCTCTTTCCAGATCCCTGGCTCCCCGGAAAGACTGGCATTGCTGCAGCCAGATGAGATCCCTGTCTGAGCAGGGCCAATCTTACTGCCTCCTCCGTCACGCAGCCCCAGCTCCCTCCATCTGTGACCCCGGCGTCTGCTTGTGGTTCAGTGAGTCAAGCGCGGATGAGCTCACACCAATCCCATGGTTATTTCCCTGTCCCCTACAGGCACTTTACTTAGCTTTTGGCTGAGCAGTCCAAGCAGATGTGCGGACAGTGCTGTGGATCCTGGCTACGGAGAAACCCCAGCCTCTGAGCAGGCTGAGGAAGGAGCAATGCTCCCCCTTTCCCAGCTCTCGGCCATCAATCCCTGTTTTTGTCCAGCTTTGGCCACCCCTTGGCAGATGTCCCTCAGCAATGGCTGAGCTTTGCCTTCCCATGGGTGGCAGATATTCTTGCTGCTTATTCCTCCTTTACTTTTCCTTGCACAGTGGAAGGTCTCTCTACTTTAGCCCCTTGGCTAAGGGAGAACTTGTGGGTGTGTGGCCTTGTCTCAGGGTAAGTTGGAGAGGGTCATGATGGACCCATCATGAGAGGGTCATGGGTGCAACATTGTCTTGCACCCTACGGCTCTTTATCTATGGGCTAAGAAGGGGGCATAAAGGATATCTAAAGCCAAAGGGTAGTATTCAAAAACTGCTTTTCAAGGTAGAGGTGATGGCATAAAGAGGTGGGGACTGAGGCTGGCAACATGCCAAGGTCCTAAATTTATAACTTGGCAAGGAGAGGAGGGGAGAGAGATGAGATGTTGTTAGTGTTGGAGATCCAGCTGTGCTTCACAAATCACTGCATGACTATGTCAAGTTGTTTCAGTCTGTAAAGGAGGAATAACGAGTCCTTCACTGCTTCTGAATTGTACCTTAAAGCTGAGGCAGGTATTTAAATGTGCTTTGCATTGTACAGGCATAAGAGGCTAAAGCAGTACTGGACAAGAAAATGTAGTTCCTGATTTTGCTCTGTGGCCAATTGTACATCACTCTGGTAGCACAAACCACTCCAGAAAATGGGTGAAAATATAATGTAGCCCACATGAAGCTGCTCCAAGGCTGCCAATTAAGGCGCTTAGCGTGAGTGAGGCTTGGGCCTGGTCCTCAGCAGCTCTCCCTGGGCAGTCATGCCTGGAGACAGGGCAGCACTGGGCAGTGCAAGAGAAATTACACAGCACAAGTTGCCCTCATGTATCCTTGCCCAATTTGCTCTATGCTTCGTCCAGTGTGTGGATGAATGAATCTCGGGGTATTTTCTCTCTGTTTTCTCTCTTGCTTCTCCCTCCAGCTAGAGGAAACAAGCTCAGGAGATGGTCCTGGGAGAAGGGCGGGCAGGTCCATGTTATCTCACCACTCTCTCCCCAAGCCTCTCTGTGAGAGAGGCCTTTCCTGGCTTCCTCATCACCCTGCATAGCACTTGCTTTGCGAGATCTCACTTGACTGCAAGCAGCTGGCTCGGGACAGACCTCTCAGCAACGCGCGGGAAGCCCACGAGCTGCCATGTAACACTTAATTGATTGCACCCACTGCCTCACTAACAGGCAAAAGTGATACTTGAGCAAGTGTAAATTAATAGAGGGAAACTAATGACATTTCCACTTTTGTTGCTGGAAACTTCATTTTCCTTTGGTGGTAGCCAACTTTTGACCCAAAGGAAATCTTTTTTTTTTTTTTTCCTCCAGTTACATTCTTTAATTTGCTAACCATCTCAATTTCTTCAGCTGTTTGAAAAAGTCAGCAAAGCTTCTCAAACGGGTTTTGTTGTTTGAAACTGCAAAAGCACTCAGAATGTAGGCCACACCACTGGAATGTCTGATTGATGTCCTGCCATGCACCCAAGGGGCCTTCGGCGCCCTGCTGCAACACCCGTGTCAGCAGACCAGGGGAGCATTTCTGCCGCCCTTTCCAGAGTGTCCTCTATCGCTGGCCTTGGCTTGCTTGGTAATGACTTTCTTCTCCCCTACCTTATTTTGGGGGTGTTGCCATACTGTGAAAATAGAGAATGTAGTCAGTAGAACACATGCTATGAGCAAAAGGGGACTCCCTTGATTACAAGGTTAGCTTAAAAAATCCCTGAGCTACAAAGAAAATTGAGAGCAAGACTATGATTTACAGGTGTACCCACACCCTGTAGGGCATGTTCTGGATATCTGATACTGATATAAGCTGAAGGGGCTCTAAATAACAGGCAGGAAACTGATGCACAAGGCTTCAGGGAGCCCTGGACCCGCTGCATTCAGGAATTACAGAATCACGAAATCACAGAATGGTTGAGGTTGGAAGGGACCTCTAGAGATCATCTAGTCCAACCCCCCTGCTCCAGCAGGGACACCCAGAGCACGTGGCACAGGGTGGCATCCAGGCGGGTTTGGAAGATCTGCAGAGAAGGAGCCTCCACAGCCTCTCTGGGCAGCCTGTGCCAGGGCTCTGTCACTCTCACAGGAAAGAAGTTCTTCCTCATATGGAGATGAAATTTCCTGTGTTTCAACTTGTACCTATTACCCCTTGTCCTATCGTTGGCCACCACTGAGAAGAGTTTGGCCCCATCCTCCCTACATTTTCCCCTCAGATGTTTATACATTTTGATCAGATCTCTTCTCAGTCTTCTCTTCTCCAGGCTGAACAGGCCCAGCTCTCTCAGCCTTTCCTCACAGGGCAGATGTTCCAGGCCCCTCATCATCCTCATAGCCCTGCGCTGGACTCTCTCCAGCAGCTCCACATCCCTCTTGTACTGGAGAGCCCAGAACTGCACCCAATACTCCAGGTGCAGCCTCACCAGAGCTGAGCAGAGGGGCAGGATCCCCTCCCTCGACCTGCTGGCAACTCTCCTCCTCATGCAGGCCAGGAGCCCATTGGCCTTCTTGGCCACGAGGGCACATTGCTGACTCATGGTTAACTTGTCGTCCACCATGACGCCCAGGTCCCTCTCTGCAGAGATGCTTTTCAGCAGGTCAACCCCTAATCTGTACTGGTGTCTGGGGTTATTGTTCCCCAAGCACAGGACCCTGCGCTTGTCCTTGTTGAACCTCACGAGGTTCCTCTCTGTCCAACTCTCCAACCTGTCTAGGTCCCTCTAAATGGCAGCGCAGCCCTCTGGAGTGTCGGCCACTCCACCCAGTTTGGTATTGTCTGCAAACTTGCTCAGGGTGCACTCCACCCCCTCGTCCAAGTCATTGATGAACAAGTTGAACAGCACTGGGCCCTGTACTGACCCCTGCGGGACACCACTGGCCACAGGCCTCCAACTAGAGTTGGCCCCATTTATCACCACCCTCTGAGCTCTGCCATCCAGCCAGTTCTCACTCCATCTCACTGTCCGCTCGTCCAGTGCACACTTCTGGAGCTTTCCTATGAAGATGTTGTGGAAGACTGTGTCAAAAGCCTTGCTGAAGTCAAGGTAGACAACATCCATGGTTCTCCCATTGTCCATCCAGCCGGTCATCCCATTTTAGAAGGCTATTGGGTTCGTCCAACATGACTTCCCCTTGGTGAATCCATGCTGACTACAACTGCTGTTTCGTGTAACCCAGTCCGACCGAATTGCTGGTTCGTGTAACCCAGCCTGACCCATGTGGGCTTGCTGCCAAGCTGGGGCATCCTCTGTCCATCCTGGGGCCTGGCTCTTCCTGCTTTAGCTCTTTACATTCACATGAGATCTCTGACTGATCCCATGGACTTGGCACGTCATTGCCTACTTTCGCCTTCTTCCAGCTCCATCCCCACTCTTCCGTGTGAACACGTGTCTGCAGCGTGACCGCAGGCCCTTGACTCTGCACCGCTCCCCCCAGCAACTACTGGTGTGAAGTTGCTGTCAAAGAAGTAAAGGAGTTACGGTAAAAAGGTGTTGCTGCTGCCCAAGACATCACCAGCTCATGCAGTTTCCCATTGCCTCATTCTGGTTCAGTATTTGAAACATAGGACTTCCACATGGGGAAAAACTGGGAAAGCAGACTCAACCAGGCTTGGGATTAACCTGAATTTAGAAGAACTATGGCTCTAGGTTTTTGGGTTTTTTTGGCTTTTTGCTTGTTTGTTTGGGGATTCTTTTGGTGCCATTCACCCTGTCACTTATAGGTACCGTAAATGCAGGAAACATCCCTGGGGCTCCAGCTGTCTCCTCCTTCTTTACCCAGACCTGATACAGTTAAAGGGTTTCTGCTCTGGCTGGTGGCCCTGTCACCCTGCCCTGTGCTGGGCAGCACAGGAGCTCTAGACGGCTGCCCTGTCTCCAGGCACCTTGTGTTCACCCTCATAGTGCCAGAAAATCTGTGGCTGCAGGGAGATGTGGAGAGCGCAACAAAGCACAGGGCGACAAAGATGATTAAGAGACTGGAGCATCAATCATATGCGAGCTGGGCCTGTTTAGCCTGGAGAAGGGAAGATTGAGAGGGGATCTTATCAATATGTGCAAATACCTGAGGGGAGAACGTAAAGAAGATGGGGCAAAACTCTTCTTGGTGGTGGCCAGTGACAGGACAAGGGGTAATGGGTGCAAGCTGAAACACAGGAAGTTCCATCTCCATGTGAGGAAGAACTTCTTTCCTATGAGGGTGACAGAGCCCTGTCACAGGCTGCCCAGAGAGGCTGTGGAGGCTCCTTCTCTGCAGATCTTCAGAACCCACCTGGATGCCACCCTGTGCCACGTGCTCTGGGTGTCCCTGCTGGAGCAGGGGCTTGGACTAGATGATATCTAGAGGTCCCTTCCAGCCTCAACCTTTCTGTGATTCAGTGAAGACAGAGGCTGAGCACCACCAGTGCATGACCCTGCCCGCCTGCTAGCCCCAGTGTGATAGCAGTAATTTCGGGGAAGCAAGCCAGGGCAAAACTAACCCAGTGAGACAAAAAATACTGCCGGCCTGGCGGGTTGGGGCTGCAGGAGCAGCATTAAGCCCAAACGCGGATCTGCTGAAGCTGGTGGAGAAATTGTACTGCACTGGGCTCCCCCTCATCCTGGTGTCCACTCTGTGGCAGCAGTGACGGGCAGACAGAGCATGGGGCAGCCAGCTGGGGGATCTTTGGCGCTTCGATGCAACGTGAGTGACCTAAAAGGTGACATAAATGCAATTATCTAGAAAGCCAAACCTTGCTCTTCTTGACTCCCAAGGCACAGGGGTGTAGCTGGCACAAATTTGGGCCCAGGCTAGGGCAGTTTTGCGCATTTCTTGGCCCTGCCACCTTTTCCAAGCACCCCCTGCAGTGTGTCTAGTAGGACTATAGGTGTCAGTGAATAAGCAGGGAGTGCTGAGCAGCTGGTGGGAGAGTAGGGAGCTCCCTGGGCTGGAGCAGGCTTGTTGATTGATTTTGTTAAAATGTTTTTGTGCTAAGTGACTTTTGAGTCATGGTGGTTTTTTTTCCTCTGTGCTACTGGAAAGGCGAAGCAGAAGATGTTTCAGCACAACGATTTCTGACATCAGCAGCAATTGTGGAGCCCAGCTTTGGTTCTGTAAACAAAAAGTATTTCACTGAAAGCAAAATCATTGCTTCAAAAAATAGCATTTGTTTGTTTGTTTGTTTCATTCTTTGAGATCTTCTGGCCAAAAGATTTATTTATTATGACAGTTTTATTTTCACCTATTTTTTAAAAAACCTAAAAGGGGTGCTAACCTGCCCCTTCCATCAGCCCCTTTCCATGCCTCTTGTCTCCATTCCAGCCTCCAGCATCACCCTGCGGGCCAGGTTTGCCCTGGGGCAGGTGCACCTGCAAAACACCAGAGCCTTAAAATCCCGCAAAGCTCCATGTGCCCAACCGACACATTTGTACGTCCTCCTTGGCCACCCCCGCGCCCTGTCCTTGCCCTCTTGGTGGGGGAGCAGTGCCCACGACCTCCTTTTCCCATGCTCAGCTCCTTTCCCTCTTAAACCACTCCCGCTTTTCCTCTTTGGAAGACAGGGAGACTGTTGTGCTCCCCTGAGCTCCATGCCGGCGGAAGGAGAGCATCGCTCCCGGCTCCTGCCTCTCCCTTGGTCCTGGCGCGGGAGGCCAGTTGCCATAACGACTGCTACAGAGAGGCCCCCCCTTCCCCAGGCACGGGGATGCAATTGGGCGCAGACGCTGCCTCCTTCGGGGTGACGGGGGCCCGGGGAGGCCGGAGGGGAGAGGACAGGGAAGGAGGCAGCGCGGCCGCCGCACGCCAGTCCCGCGCGCTCCCGCCGCCGCTCCCGCCTCTGGCCCTCCTCCTGCCCTGCTGCCATCGCTTTTCGCTGTCGCGCCAGCTCTCCTGGAGCCAGCTACCTTCTGCCTGGCACCGGAGGGAAATCCGCTTGCTGGGAAGCAAACCTGACTCATCCGGCACGGGCCCTGCAGGTGCCGGCAAGAGCAGCCCCGTCCCGCTGTCTCGCTCCCATGGAAGGAGGTAGGTGGCACGTTGCAGGGCTGGCAGCGGGGGCTCATGGGCTGCCTTATGTCCGGGGCCTGTCCCTGCCATCCATAGTGCCTTGCCCCAAGCTGCAGGTTCCCTGGGATGCCCTATGCCTGTGTGATCTTCCACAGTGGGGATAAGACTGTTTTGGTGCATGGATTAGAGTCTAGCATGGGAAAAACGGAGCTGAACATTATTTGTGCTCCTGACGGTGCACCCCATAGTTTTTGTAGCCAAAGTCACCTGCGTGCTGTCCCCCCCAGCAGCTCGGGGGCAGTGGCCATCGGCAGAGAGCTCCTGTGGTGGCATTTGAAGGGGAGCAGAAGGAGTGACGCGTGTTTGACAAGGATCAGTCCCCTTGCCTCTCCGAGGAGCTGTCTCAGCAGGATATTGTGGGCTCTTCATCTCTGGGAGTGCCCGGGTGTCCTGCTGCAAAACAGGGCACCGGGAAGCAGCGGGCATGAGGGTTGGGGCACCCTGCGTATCCCGGGAAGCTCCTTTGTGGGGCTGCCGGGGCGGGTGGGCGCCAGGGGCAGAGCAAGCAGGCTGAGGATGAACTTGCTGGTGAGGAGCTGGGAGACACCGGCTCTGCTGGCCCCCGAGGAAGGATAAACCGGGCCCTGTGTGGGGCTGCTCTTTACGGTGGTGCTTTTTGGATGGCAGATGCACTTTTGGACTTTGAAGGTGAATGTTCGGGAAGGGAATTTAGGTTTTTGGTTTGCAATCCATCGCCTGCCAGGGCTGAGTTTCTTACTTATCTTAGCAAGAATTCTTGCTAGTTTCAGATCTAACCTTTTGACAGAAAATGTTATTTATAGGGTGGTAATGAAATGTCCTTTTCATTCTTGTGCTTCCTGCTGATAGTCTTTGTGCTGGCAGGCGAGGACAGGGACTCTCACTGCAGAATGCATTCAGCAGACAAGTGCTTCTGGGCAGATTTGAATCAATTTATTGCCCTGGTATTAAAAAGTAAATAAAAAAAGCCCAGCAAGCTCCATGTGAAATCATTTATTGTGATGGCAAACTAACTAGCACTTGCTGCGTCACAGAAATCACAGTGAGAAATAACTTGCCAGGTAAAGCTGTGTGTATTCCTGCACTCCACCAGCAGGGATGCCTGCAGGAATTTACCTTCAAAACTGGGGCCACAGGACAAAATAAATGGAAGGGGAAGATGCTGCACGCCCGTATCACGGGCACAGCTTGTGTCAGGAGGCGTTTGCTTCCAGAGCACGTGCGATGGGATCACGGTGAGAAGCCGCAGCGGCAGCAGCAGGGAAGGAGTCCCAAGGATTGGTCTGGGGCAGGGATGGGCAGCAGGCGCTGGGGAGCAGTGCAGAGCTCTCCCCAGCCCTGCCTTAACAAGTGGGAGGGCAGGCGCAGGAGGTACTCGCAGTGTGGTGGTGACTCGTGGTGACTCGGAGCACCTTCACGTGTGACAGCCTGAAGACAGCCTTCCTGTCTTGGAAGGCAGGATTCAGTAAGGCTCAGCTCTGCCTGCTCTGAAGTCGAGGGGCATTTCATCTGCAGCACCCCAGGGCAAGAGTTTTCAAAGATGTATTTTAGCTATTGCCTTTTGTGCCTCCATGCTCGTCCCTTAGCTGCCGTCCAGCCTGGCTCACTGTTGGCCTCTCTCCCTCTCCACTGCCCCTGGGAAACTTGAGCCCTGATGGCTGGAGAGGGGGGTATGTGATCCTTCCTTCTTGCTGGGTTTTAGCAGTGGTGGTGATAGCATGGTGGGCTGGGTCCATAATGAACCTGTTGTTCTGTGTTTCCCAGGGCAGTGCTGATCTGGAATAGGAACGTGGCTCACGAGGGCTTTTAGGCAAGGCAGACCAGCTGCTCTAGGTAAGTCGCTTCTGCCCCTAGCAGGCGGTGTGGGGCAGCTGGCAAACAAGTGCAAACCAGAGACCTGGGTCCAAAAGATCAAAAAGCAGAAGTAATGGGCAATGAGAAATCTTATGAAATTCAGCAAAGACAAGTGCAAGGTCCTGCACTTGGGGAACAATAACCCCGGTCACCAGTACAGGCTGGGGACCGACCTGCTGGAGAGCAGCACTGCAGAGAGGGACCTGGGCGTCATGGTGG
>VZSV01000151.1:1955893-1972077 GCA_013398735.1 Nothocercus julius
TTTTTTTTTTTTTTTTTACGCTTTCTTTCTGTTTCTGTGGTAGCAGCCTGGCATCAAGGAGAAAGAGCAGAGGCGGCTGTAGTGCTGACGCCGGGTAGCTGTCGCCAGGGGCTGCTCTGAAGGAAACATATAATCCCTGCCAGTCCGGGGATCGTCTCTCGCCTCACAGGGCTGTCCTGCCACGGGGCTGGGCCCCGGGGCGCCGGGCAGGGGCTGCCACGGCGCAGCCCGGCGTGGACTCCCTCGCGAGGTGCCGCGCCGTGGGGCGCGTGGCCGGGGAGCCGAGGGGGGCACACGCTGCCGCGGCTGGCTAGGGAGCCGCAGGGAGCCCCGCGCACACAGCGGTCGGCGGGTGGCCCTGCGGCGGCTGGATGAGGACGTGCCCGGGCCCTTCGCGCCCGGCTCCCGCGCCGCTGTTGAGGTTTCCGCACGCTCTGCCCTAGATTTCACGGCCACCGCGGCAGGGCCGGGCTCCTGCCCAGCCCTCTGCAGGGTAGGGTGCTGAGGGCACCCACAGGGAGACAGCCCCGGAGAGGCTGCAGCCTGGGATAAGTTTCATGGCACCACTCGAAATGCCCAGTGGTCCCTGGCAAAAGAAATAGGCCAGGTAAAGAAAACGTGTGTGCTCTGCGTCCCGAGGTGAGGCGGTGTGTCCTGCGCGGTTTGGCCTTTGCACTGTGTGGCTGGGAGAAATGCCCTGGGGATCATCATGGCATCGGAGGGGAAGGGAGTTCTCCGATGGACAAGTGCCTAACGAGGCGCCTCCGCAGGTGTGGAGCGGGGAGCAGGTGTCGCTGCCCGCAAGCCCTGGGGAGAGCCGCGCTACAGCCACAGCCGCTTGCCCCGGGAGCCGGCGCAGCCCGCGCAGCGCCCGCGTCTGCCGCGCGCTCAGCTCCAGAGCCCTCCCGCCTCCGCGTGCGGCACCGGCAGGGAGCCGGAGCGCGAGCCCTGGGCCACGTAGGTGAAGGGGCTGGAGCAAGACATGCGTTTGGATCGCTGCCGCCAGTGGGAGCAGGATGCCTTTTGCCGAAGGACCGTGAGGAGACCGACAGGGAGCGTGCAGCTGTGTTATGAGCGGGTTGAATGGCCTTTCCTTGCTGGAAGCTGGGTTTCCTTGTGAAGCGATGGTTTCTAGCCCTCCCTCCGTGTTGCCACTCAGACAAAGAACGGGAAGGCAGGGGGAGGGGACACGGCTGTATCTAGGTTATCGGGTCTAGTCTTCCCCCTGGACAGGAGTAAACCAAAGTCCCGGCCATCCGAGCCCTGTAATGCATCTCACAAGGCCACTGCAGCCCCAGCCAGCTGCTGGGAACGTCAGGCTGCTAGTGGTGCCCTGCAGCAGCGGCGTTCGCTGCCGGCCACCTTCGCTGGCCTCCCAGCGAGAGGCCTGCGGGGAACTGGTGCGTGCCGGGGCAGCGGGTCCCGCTGGCACCTCTGGAGCAGCCATGGCCTCCCCCCGGCCCTCCCTGCTGCAGGCTACGCTGCGAGCGCTACGCTGCGAGCCCAGCGTCCTCCCAGAGCCTCAGGTTATCGCTGGCGGCCCAGCCGTCTCCTGCCGTCCCCCACCATCTCCTGCTGGGAGGGAGCCGGGGAGCAGAGGTGTCACCAACCACCACCCTCCCAAATCAGCCTGTGCTTAGCAAACAGAACAAAGCAGCAGAGAAAAGGCTGGTAATGCAAGCAGCGGATGCACGTCGTTAACCTTGCCTAATCCCCTATTCATTATCAGCTACATTGACCATCAGCCATATCATGAATTTATTACAGGGACTGGGAGCAGCTGAAGGGGCTACAGGATGTGCCTAGGACGCATAACGCTACTCCCCGAGCAGTCACCAAGGGCTTTAGTGAGGTTTCACAGCAGTGCTAGCATTACTTCATACGTGACAGAGATATTCCCAGCAGAGCAGGTAGATATGTTTCCTGCCTCAAGGTGTTTCTCATGCCTCTGTCTGCACACCCTGACCTTGCCGCTTCCTCAGCTGTCGCCTTGGATTCCTCTATGTAAGTCAGGAGGTGGAAAATTGCATACACAAAGCTGAGCCCTTAGATGCCTCTTTGTAAAATGGGGGCTTGCCTTTCAGATGTGGCATAGGGAGAGAAGAAGGCAAGAGGAAGAGGATACTGTCTACTCTGAGACCTTGAATATCCTAAATCAAAACTCTCCCCTCCCTCTCTCCCTCAAATCACTGACAGAAAATCCAGGGAATATTTACGGAGACTTCAAGAGATATTTTCTCCTGATTTGAGAGCTTTTTGTAGCACTTTCTTCAGGTGTTCAGGTGTCACTGTTTCAGCAGTCTCAAAAAGCCTGCTCTAGACTTTGCAAGCTCCCCGCTCCAGCAGCAAAGCTTGCAAAGTGTTGCAATGTGCACAGCAGAGCTGGCAACATCTGGCAACTCTGGGCAAAGTGTCCCAAAGTGCCATGTGAGGGACAAGCCATGGACACTCCTGTGAACCTTGGAGTTGGCTGATAGCTCCTGCCATCCTTATTTCTCCCCAGGTAGGAAAAAGGAGTCAAAGGGATAAAAGAGAGGGCAACAGACTCCCTAAAGAGAACCTACTGCCCAGGCAGCAGAGGCTCCTTGGCTTGTCCTGCTCAGCCCGCACCATCAGTCCCGCAGGGAGGCTTCTTAGGGAACCACAGAATCTTTATGGCTGGAAAAGACCTTCAAGATCATTGAGTCCAACACCTGCGCTCTCTTCTCTGGAGATGTCTTTGTTGCCTGGGCTTTCTTCCCACCTTCTTGACTTGTTCCTCATTTACCTCCAGGGCTTTATTCACTCCCTGTTATCGTAATAGCCAGATGCTTCACTTCCTTTAACGCCCTGATCCTTGCGACTGTCAGAATTGCTATTAGGCCAGGGGCAGACAGGAGACAGATTCCCTAGTCCTTCCTGCAGTCTGGAGTACGGGAGCCTCATGCTGTGGGAAACTCTCCTCCCTCTTACCCTGCATTGGAGGGTTGGCACCTTGCAGGCACGAACAGCAAGCAATAGCCGTGCTTGCCCTCACCTTTGGTCTCCTCCATAGTCATCCTCACCTGGGCTTGGGCCCAGAGACCTCCGAGACACCCTCACGAGCAGGGCCGTGTGAGCTCAGAGATGGAGGGTGCTGCAAGGCGACGGGGGGCCCCACAGCACACATGGTATGGGGCAGACCGGGAGAGGATGAGCAAAGCGAAGGAGAGAGCAGAGCTGGCGGGGCCGGCCCTCCATGCTCTGCCACATAGATGGGCTTTCCTGGCTGGCAGCAGCTTTGAGAAAGCTGGAAAAAGACATCAGGCGCCTCGGGGGATGCTTTGTCAGCGGGAAAGGCACAGACTAGTTGTGACGTGCAGACGAGCGGATTGCAGCTGAGGAGCACTCAGCTCGGCAGCCCGCCTCACCCTACAGCTCGCCGCTGGCATACGGAGCTCACATTTGCCAGCTTGGCTCAGGCCAGCAGTCCAGCTCGGGCTGTGCCCCCCCAGGCTGATGCTTCAGAAGAAGGCGGTGACACTAAGAGTGCACCTGCTCGATGCGGAAGAGCAGGGACATCCTCTGGGCAGGTCTGTCCTCTGACCAACATGAAACGGAGGGGGCGCAAAGCTGATACCCTTAGGAAATCACCGGCTGTGCCCTGCACAGGTGACTGTGCTGCTGGGCTGCTACAGGTGTAACATAGCCCTTCTGAGGGGACACTTCTCCCAGTTTAACATAAAACATTTTCTAAAGCAAAACGAGCCCTGCACAGGCACCTCTCTCCTTGCTCAGGGTGGCCCTTCTGCAAGTTCTGTAACATCTCGGGATATTAAAGCTTACATAAAACATAAAATTTTCCCTATGTAGAGCAGCCCTTTGTGTCTGCATCAAAGATTTGACATGGAAATGCTGGGCCAGGACACCAGCTGCCCACGCAGACTAACCCCATCCTTGAACAAAGACCCTCTGACTTCCTCTCTGTCTCTGTGTGACCTGGCTGAACTGGCACCAGTGTCCCAGACTGGTGCTGACAGTGTCCCTACCTCTGCCACCTCTGATTTGTCCCCCTCTCCAAGCAGTGTCTCAGTCACCAAAATGACAGTTTTCTCTCTAGCCACTTGCCTGCTACTCTGCAGCCAGCGGATTCTGCTGAGGGGACAGGAGAAAAAAAAAAAGAAAGAAAAAAGATTAAAGGGAATAATTTAGTGTGGGTTACTTGAACTGAAGTGGTAACCAAAATAGTAAAGTGCTTATCAAGCAAGCAGTCCTTGTCCTGAAAAAATAACCATCTAATGAGACAAAGCATGGGGGAGCCAAGTGATTGCAGTGGGAGAGGCTCTAGTTTGCAGCTGTTTCATATATTGAAGGCATTAGGCTCCCATCCCTTTTATCTTCCTTTCTGGATTCAACCCTCAAGCCTCCCTTCTCCACCAACTGCAACTTTTCTTCTGTGTCCTGTCCTCTCCCAACACCCAGCTTCTTCCCAGGGTGGTCAGGAGATGCTTGCTAATGAGAAAATTGGGAGACAGAGATAAGCAGGTGAGGAGTGACCCAAGATGAGTGTGTCCTTACCTGATAAGGAGGGGCAGGGAGGCTGGAAACCACCCAGGGCCTTCCCTTTGACTGGTTTGTTTTACGTGGAAGAAACAAGGAGGAGAAAGTGAGGAATGAAAGGTGAAATTGAAAAATTCCTTGGCAGACATGACAGAAACCTCTGACCTACAGGTGGGAGGCAAAAGCAGAGGTTGTTCCACCCCTGCCTTCCTCTAAAGAGCTCAGAGCACGTAGCACAGTGAGCAGCACGGGCTCCCGTAGGACAGAGAGGCTCTTCTCTCTGGTGTGGCCAAGCTTGCAAGGCCTCACGTTAAATCCCAAGCTCTGTTTTCACGCCAGGGTTCGACACATGATCATTTCTGAAAGGGAAGTCTATTCCATTGCAAATTTCAGGGCCCATGCTTAACTTGGAGGGAGTAAAACATTGGTGGTCTTAGTGAGAATGGGGGGAAAAAAAGAGAATGGAGATGGACTGACCTTATGGCTTCTGATTAGCAGTGAAGTCAGCAGCGCTTGATCGCTGCTGTTATTTGGAGGTAGCCATTAGTATGTTCAGGATTTTGACAGCCTCACTTTTCAACTTCTCAAACTAGAGTGATATATAGAAAAGTATGCTAGAAACTCTAGATGCTCCCCCATGAAGGGTCTTACTGCTAAAATCATTTCATTCAGTCATGCTTGGCCGCCAGTACTTGAAGCAAACTTCAAGGATCGCTTCGAGGAACACCTCGTGACAAGACAGCAGGCCTTCATTATATCCAAATGATCTCTTTTTTTTTTTTTTTTTTCAATCTTTCTCCCTGTGCAGGGCCAGCGGAGAGCAAAAACGAGGCAGCCATGTCTGAACTGGTCCCAGAGCCGCGGCAAAAACCAGCTGTGCCAATGAAGCCAATGGGCATTAATGCCAACTTGCTGGGCTACATCGGGATTGACACCATCATTGAGCAGATGCGCAAGAAGACCATGAAGACAGGTTTCGACTTCAACATCATGGTTGTAGGTAGGCAGGGATCAACTGAAGTCCTGGGAACTATGGCAGGACACGTTCCCACGAGGCCGGATGGGAGCGCGAGCCGCATTGGGAGGCATGAGGGAGCAGGCAGTGCTTGCAGTGGGGGCAAAGGGCAGCCGGCACAAAGCAAGAAGATGTCTCCAGAGTTTTCTCTCACCAGCCTGGTTCTGTCCTCTGGGCCTCCACATTCCCAGGCTGTGGCAGATGTCACGAGCTTCCTCTTTGCAATCCTCAGGTCAGAGCGGGCTGGGGAAGTCGACACTGGTGAACACCCTCTTCAAATCCCAGGTGAGCCGCAAATCTTCAGGCTGGAACCGCGAGGAGAAGATCCCCAAGACAGTGGAGATCAAAGCCATTGGACATGGTAAGAGTCATGCAGCTGTAGGGGAGGCAATTCCCATTATCCTCAAGAGCTCTTTAGGCCATAGATTGAGCACAAATCCCGTTTCCTGTGACAGAGTGGTTTAGTGCAGTTATCAAAAACTGAGTAAGGAACTGAGGGTGGGGTCACAGCTGTCCAGGCATGCAGTGACCCAGCCTGGCCTGTTGACACCTGCGGGGCATGGGTAAGGGTAGAGCATTCTCGTTCCCTTGCAGGGCACAGAGAGGTATTTCATGATGGAGCAAGTCCCCAGGAGGTGTATGATCATTTGTAATTTCTTCCCCAGTCATTGAAGAAGGTGGTGTCAAGATGAAGCTGACTGTGATTGACACCCCAGGATTTGGGGACCAGATCAACAATGAGAACTGGTGGGTATTACACAGTCAGGACTTTGTGCCCCAGAAAGGGCTGCATTTACCACAGCAAATAGAGTAACTCCTACCTATTGGACTTGGGGGCTGGGGAAAGTAATGGAGATGTGAAATTGTGAGTGCTCTGGTTTCATGTGCCTGCTTGGAGGTATGCACATACACACAGCAAGTGCCTTAAAACCCTCGGCCTCATTCAAACACTCACCTCCTCCCACTCCTTCTCTCTCAACCCTGCAGCCCTCTCCTAAGGCCTGTAAAATGCAGTGATGCTGTCAGACCACTTACTGCCAGGAAGTCAGACAAAAAAATGTAGTCCCCTTCCCAGACTGACAGTTCCCCCAAATTCTACATATATTATTTTACCTGAAATCTAGCAGATTCAAGTTCTTTTGCCCATCCTGAATCAATTCCATTTTTTCCCTATATTTCTCTCAAAGAGCAGCCTTCAGCAGCCCCTTACCATGCTACTAGTGGCTCTTTCTTTTCCCATTCCATTGTTTTAACCACTAATTTCAACAGTCGTTTCAACCGTTTTGCAAAAACCCCTGATCCCAGCTACAGAAACTCTTAAACATCTGTACTGATGGTGACGTGCTAGTGGAGGATTTTTTCTTACCCCAGAGCCTGCTTTACTGCTGTCAGAGCTGTGAACACTGTAGGCAGGAACATAAGGAGATTTGTACCTTTCTATTCACCCGTCTCTCCCACTCTAACAGCTGGGAACCTATTGAGAAATACATCAACGAGCAATACGAAAAGTTTTTGAAAGAGGAGGTGAATATTGCAAGGAAGAAACGAATTCCAGACACACGAGTGCACTGCTGCCTCTACTTCATCTCCCCCACAGGCCACTCGTACGTATACAACCCATTTCCTTTCTCAGCCCCACAGTGCTGCTGTGGCAGATAAATACTCTGCACTGCTCTGTCAGCCATGGGCCCAGAGATCCTGCCTGTGGGGCCAGCCACATATGGGGCATTTGGGGCTTGAAAGGGGTCTAGATAACAAGGGAGGAGAAGAGATTATGGTGGCAACAAGCAGAGAATGACCAAGGGAAGTTTCATTGATGCACTGATGCTTGGGAGGGTCCTTCATACAACAGATGGGGAGGGTATAATGACCCCTTTCATGTTGCTTCCTCCCTGGCTGCAGCCTGCGGCCTTTGGACCTGGAGTTCATGAAACATCTCAGCAAAGTAGTGAACATCATCCCTGTTATTGCCAAGGCTGACACCATGACTTTGGAGGAGAAGATTGAATTCAAACAAAGAGTGAGTATCTCCCTCTTTGCAAGGGACCCTTCCCCACCCCATCTCAAGTCATCACCTTGCTGCACGCTTCCCTGGTAACAGCTCCTCCAGGCTTTCCCCTCTGGAAGGATGTGCCAAGCATGTTTGCCCGACTGTCCTGCCTGCCTTCCCTTCAAGCTTGTGTGTCTCTTTGCTTCAAAATGTTCTCTCCGCTCAGGTGCGCAAAGAGCTAGAAGTCAATGGCATCGAGTTTTACCCCCAGAAAGAATTTGATGAGGACCTGGAGGATAAAACAGAGAACGACAAAATCAGGGTAGGAAACACTTCATTATGGGAGCAGAAGTGGGCGGCGGGCAAAGACCAGTCAAATTTAATGAGTGAAAAACAAAACACAAAGTCGCTAGAAGGTTTAAAGTGCTTTATGGTACCTGGGTGAAAAATGCAGTAAGTGTAAGGGATGGTCCTTCATCCAGGACCTTCATTCAGTTTAATTTGTCCCTGTCATTATCACAGAGTGCTCTGAGGGCTGAATGAAGGACTATGTATCATCTTCTCTTGCTGAATGCTTTATTTGGTCTGTATTAAGGATTAAAGAGGCCTGCTATGTAGCTGATGCCCGGCCTCTGACTGTCCCAGACAACTGCCCATAAGTACTTTCATCCACTGATCAAAACCTATCTGAAAAGCAGTTCAGTTTATTGCTCTCCTACTCCTTGTGAAAAGGCTTGTCCCACTAGAGTAATGTGCAGCCTGTGTTTGTTCATGATCAGGTTGTACCCAGGGTTATGTCTGTGTTCTTGTAGCAATACTGACTCGAGCAGTTCTCCTGCTTAGTGATTCCTTCCACTGCTCAGGCATTTGTAGAGAACCACATTACCCTCTCGTGGCTTTCTGGTCAGCTAACCTAGACAAGCTCCCTAGAATAGGCTTCCAATTTCTCATTATTCCATCCTCCTCACTTTTTTTTCTGCACTTGGTCCAGTTTGACTTGATTTTCCAGCAGTTTTCTGATACAGATACTCTGTGCTCTGTGGAGAGATCTGAACTATAAGCCCTTGGACTACATGTGTTTTTTAAACTAATGCATCACATCACTGCCTTGTGGGCATCTTGTGACCGACTAGCACATGCTGTTCCTCCCCTCCTTCAGTGCTTGCTTGTTCATGAGCTCCCAAGCTCCTGCAGAAATTCTTGCTGATGCTTCCTAAATGCTGCCCTTTGTGCTGCAATGCAACCTTCTGCACATGTTCCTGGATTAAAAACCCACCCTGCCTCCATGCTGACAACGCCTCCTAGCTCTCTGATGTTAGTGCGTTTAACTATCCCACTCCTCATTGTTGTGGCAAGGCCATTAGTGAAACCACATGGGCTTCCATGACAGTCCTCAAGGAACTCTGCAGGTATCTGCCTTGCAGCCTGACACTAGTCCTTTCAGCTCCCTCTGCTGTCACATCCCATCAGAAATTCCCACGTTCCCCAGCTTAATTAATTGTTTCCCATATGGCAACACAACACATATTCTTGGGAAGACCAGATGGTTTGACTATTCTACACATTTTGTTCTGCATTTCAACCCCATGTCTTAAGTTGATAGTTTCAAATGTAAGAATCACCTTTAAAACAAACAAACAAACAAACAAAACACTCCATTTCTGTAATAATTGAAGTTCCTTCCTGGGACCAGGGTTATCTACAAAACTTAGCAAGTCTATGAACCTTATGGACATAGTAGGGTCTCCTGCACCTGGGGACAGGTGCTTTCTCTCAGTCTTTTAGAGACTTTAGGCTCCCTGATAGCCTCATCTACGGTCCAAGCACCCCATCCCATTCCTGGCCTTTCTGTACAACTGTTTCAGATGTTAGATTTTGGACATTCATGCATCCTGTTGGGGGAGATTATTTTGCATTATTTTGCATCCTCTCCTTTTTCTGGTTGGGGATGACAAACTGGTGAGAAATGCTCACTGCAAACTACCCTTATGAGGAGCCTTCAGCCAATAGACCTTCTCCTGGTTACACCAAGGAATCGCCTTCTGGTTGCAGTCTCCCCTTAAGAAATGTTGAGAATATGTGCAGAAAACCTCTGCCTCATTCTCCAGAACCCTTGGCACTGCTGCCAGCTGCATGCTGAGCTCTGGGCGGGAAAGGACGTCTGTAAAGTAAGGGCTCAAAACACCAGGGATAGCACTGACGGGTGAAGCTGAAGTGTTGCGCTGGGAAGTTGTTACTTTGCAGGCGGCTTTGCGCTTGGTGAGCTGAGCGGAGGGAAGGTGGATGGGGAAGGGTGACGCTGCTGCTCACTGGAATGGGCTCGCCACGTCTCTCCTCCTGTCTCTCCCCAGCAGGAGAGCATGCCGTTCGCAGTGGTGGGCAGCGACAAGGAGTACCAGGTGAATGGCAAAAGAGTCCTAGGCAGAAAAACACCTTGGGGAATCATTGAAGGTAAAGAAACTCTTGCTTCGGAGGGACTAAAGCATCTCTGCAGGTCCCACTAATAGGCCAAGGTCCAAATGCATTTCGCATTGCCTTTTGTGATAAACTTTGTAAAACCATGGAAAAGAAGAAATTTCAGATAGCTCTGTTTGTAAGGAACAGCCATTGCCACAGCAGTACTGCTAACTGGCTGAAGCTGGAACCAAGCTAAACACCACCAGGGGCAAAGCTGATCTCCTGAGGCTTCCTTATTTTCAAGTGAAAATTCACGTATGACTGCTCAGTGCCTGACAATGTATCCACGCAGTGCTTGACAGCATCTGGTGTCCACACAACTGTCTGTCTTTTCTGAAGTATGCAGGCTCTGCCCACCAGGAACATGTCTCACAGCAGTGACCTTCCCCTGCTCTGTAACCACAAAGGGTTATTAGCAAAATAAAACATAACAACTACTTTCTTTCTTTCTTTTCAGTGGAAAACCTCACTCACTGTGAATTTGCCCTACTTCGAGACTTTGTCATCAGGTGAGGCTGTGGTCATGCACCAGTTTGTTCCTGGTGAGAAGGAAATCTTCCTGAGACTGCCCCAATAGAGTGAAATAGCCCCCATGGGAGGGAAGAAAAAGCATGTTCCAGGCAGTGAAAGCTTGGGTGGACACTCCAAAGGATAGTTTGGACCAAACTAACGGGGAGGATGTTCTAGTGGCTTTCTTAATGATATGAATCTAGCACTAGTTTGCATGTATGAGGTGGATGCTTTGTGGAAAAGAAAGGTGGGTGCTAGCACTCCCTGCCATCCCGTTAAGCATATTAGGTGGCAACAGCTTCTAGTTGTTGCCAACATGTGACGAGATTGGAATTAATGAGAAAGAGGTTCCTAACCAGTCCGAGGCCCTGTGACCTACCAGTCTTGAGGAATGGCCTGGAACATATGATACAGAAGTGAAAGGCTTCATGTTTTATTCAGCCTTCATTGTCCTGTCTTATTCATACCCTATTTTATGACACTATCTCAGCACAAATTATGTCTGCCCTGAATTCTGTAGATTTGCAAAGAGCCAGGGTGACAATAAGGTTTCAAAAGAGGAGCAAAACTAACTAAAAAAAAAAAAGGGATGGGGGGGGAAATACATTAGGAAATACATTATAAAGCCATAGCTCTGTGACTCGTAACAGCTGTGAGTATGGTGGTAATAAGACCCATGGCCAGGCCCAGAGCTCTGACATCATCCTACTACCCTCTTTTTGTGCTCAGGACGAGTTCTTAACAGTGGTACCTACCACAGCAGTTGCACTTTCCCCAAATCTTCTACTAGAAACATCCTAAACAAACTATAGTCACAAAGCCAAAAACAAGCCAAGCCCACAGGCTTTTTAAGGAGGTTAGAGACTACTGCTCACGGCAGGTTATGGTCCCCAGTGGACCTAATCCACATCATCATCTCAACTCTGATGGAAGCAGGATGTGAGAAGAGATGAGTCACTGTCTGCTCTTGCACAACAGAAAGGCCAGTAAATATCCCCATCGGCACTGGTTTGAGAGGGACATGACATTATTGAACAGAACCAGGGGTTTCAGCCAATATCCTACATCCTGTGTGTGTATTCTCTTGAATGATGATGCTCCAGCTATCAGTTGTGCTATGGCAGTTGTACAATAAGAGCAGGGATGTTCATTAGCCAGACTGACTGGAGGAATCTTCCATTTATCTTGGGGAATAAAAGGATGCTCAGAACACCAGCCCTGACAGTGTGGATTTGGGGTTTTGGATCCTCATTGCAACCCCATCTCTGCTTTGTCTTCTGCAGGACCCACCTTCAAGACCTAAAAGAAGTGACCCACAACATCCACTATGAGACCTACAGGGCCAAGCGGCTGAATGACAACGGAGGGCTGCCCCCCATGACCGCCGAGACAGAGGAAAGCCATGAAAGTAACCTGTGAATGACCCCTCCCTGCTGCCACCCACTGTCTCTGCCACCCTTGAGTCTGCCATGGGCCTGTCTCTGGAGCATGTGGCGCATGCCAGGATGTGTGTGTGTGTGTGTGTGTGTGTGTGTGTGTTTGTGTGTACCTGTGTGCCAGGGACGGACCAAAGGCATCTCCTCTCTCCTTCCTGGTGTGTCCTCATTTTTTATTTGTCTTTTGCACTGCATACTGTCTGTCATCTTCCTTTTTCTCATGTTCTGTGGCTCAGATGTATGTTTTGCTTAGGGGAAATAGTGCTGGGGGGTTATTTGGGGGGGCTCAAGGGCTCTGGTGGTGGAAGGTATGGGGCAGGCTGTAGTCCTGTGTTTATCCCTTAGAAACGCAGCAAGGAGAGACTCCAAGGATAGATGGTGGAGTCAGCGCAGGCAGGGTCTTCCAGTGAGGGCAACAGCTTTCTGATGGGCCTTTGTGGGTGGGAAGGCAGTAGTTGGTCTGGAGGAGAGCAGTATTTTATCCCCATTTCTTGCTATGTCTTCCCCGGAGAAAATAGAAATGTGGAAGTGGTCAGATGGGGGAAGTGACATACTAACATGTTCTGAGGTGCAGGCAGTGATGGTTGGGAGACACAGAATTAGTTCTTGGGCCTTAGCATCTATTTGAGAAGGATCAAAGTACTTGGGCCAAAGTACTTGGGGGAAATAGCTCTGTTAAAAAAAAAAAAAAAAAAGTCTGGGGGGGTGTAAAAAGGCAAAACCAGGAGGAGTAGAATGTGTTTGTGCAGCAGAGGATGTCACGTCCTGAGGCTGCCCTACCTCATGCCTGGCTGCAGCAGTCTCTTCGGCCTCTTTCACTAGCACCGAGTGGGTCCTGGCTGTACCTTTTCCCTGCAGCACGTCCCATTGCTGAGCGCTGCAGGGAACACTGTGTCATGCAGGGCTGGCCCTCAAGGGGACTCCTTGGGGCAGCTCCGCTCAGCACATGGCCTTTGGGCTCTCCGAGGAGTCTGAGGGAGTCACTGGGCACACACTGGACCAGGGTGTCCCCTTTGGTCTGCACTGGTGGTGGGAACACAAGAAAAACCTTCTCTTCACTAAAACATCTGCTTGCTACTCCAGCAGACTTAGTCTGTGCTGGCCCCCTGGCCCTCTTACTGCCCTCCCAGCTTCTATGTCCTCTATAATTTTTCTACTCATTCCCCTTTACCCCTCTGTATATTCCTTATTTTATTTCTTTCCCTTTTACTTTCTCTGTCTCTACCCTTTCTGTCCCTCTTTCGTTTTCTCCAAGTGCTTTAGTATTCCTCTTCTCCAAGTTCTTTCTTCCTTCTCCCTCCCTGTCTCTTCAGCAGCTCTCTCACACACTGCGTCTTTGTGCCATGTTTAAAAGCTGCTGTTTTAACTTCCCTTGAAGGGGACTGGGAGTGAAGGGAGAGACCTAGCAGACTGTGGAGCAGCAGCTTTACTGAAGGTTTTATTGTCACGTTTAGCTAGTGGCCACAGGTCAGGTTGGATTCATTTTCACATTGTAAAATACATTGCTTTTAGGAAAGACAAACACACCTGGCCTAGTCTGTTCCCTCTTTCCTCTGACCAGTGTGGGGCAGGTCTGAGAATTCAGCCTCCAGCCAGGAGCCAGGAAGGGCAGCACATGCCCTCTCAGGCTGACAGCAAGGGCTCCACTGAGCTGGGGTGCAGTGGGGTGAAAACTATGCAGGATAAGGATGAAGAGACATCGCTGAATTTAGTTATGTAGAAAGGCACCTTCCCCCTTTTACCCCAGGTTCCTGTGTGCAGGGGCTCCCCATCCTCCCTGGGGCTCAGCTGCCACCACATGCGTTTGCGATGCTGCTGGGGCAGAGAGCTCCTTGTCCAGCAGCAGGGAGGTGGCCTCACATCTGTTTTTAAGGAGCAGATTTCCCTGTTCGTACAGATGCCAAGTCACAAGTCAGTGCTGTCACCCAGAGCAGCTTTAGTTTTCTTAATCTGAGGCGTCTTAATCCAGAGGCATCTTCATGTTTGATCTCTGGCAAAAGGGCACTGCCAGCTCTTTCCTGTGCGTAGCTGAGCCGGGCAGAAAGCATCAGGGCTGACTGCACAGAAGGCAGGAGGCGAGGAAGGGACTCAGCCCCTCTGGCAGATACCACAACTGCTGACAGCCCCTGCCTGTCGCCTGGCGGATGCGTGTCACGTGGCTGGCAGGGGATGTCACTTCCAGAAGAGCGGTGGGTTGCATTTAAAATGCACATGGAGGCTGCCGTAGTGCAGCATGAGTAACAGGAGGTGTGGGGGGTTAGGGACAGAGGAGATCCTGTCGAGGGAAGAGCTGAGGATTATTCAAGCTAAGCCTGACGTTTGCTGACAGAGCTGTAGGGGGGCCAGCCCTGGGAAGGCAGCAAGTGCTTCAGAGACAGAAAGCCTTAGCAGAACCATGTAAGAGAACATGTCTGTGATGTAGCTTTCTCTGTTGTTGTCATTGCAAAGCAAAAGTCTCTTCAATTTCGCTCCTACCTGTCCATACAAATCAGCCATTCTCAATATCACAGGGACACGAGGACCCTATTGGTCTTTCTCGGTCCTTTTACCACCCATGTTCACGGCTCCCGGCCCTCCCGTATGCAGTGTACACATAGTGCTACATCCTTCTTCCCACGTGCACCAGACCTCCTCAACCCAATAGAGAATAAAAGCCTCTTCGCTGGTGCAAGCAGCTGTATCACAGACATCATGAACAGGGAAAATATCCACTTATTGCTGCTTCTTCTCCCAACCGTCTTGGCCATTCACAGTCAGACACAAGGTCGAAGCCTCCACGTGGAGGTCTCATCTCCTCCAGCTGGCCAGAGCTGCTTCCCCAGCATGGACATAACTCCGACACCATCCCTGTGTACGCTGCTGTGGCTGCTTCTGCCCATTCTGTACGTAATGTTTTCAGCCCTGTGCAACAGGAAGGACATCTCCAATGCTCCTCTTCTGCACTGCACTGAAGGCTGAAGCTCCATCACATCTAGCAGGTGCATACGGAGGTGCTTCCTGCAGTTGCTTTCTTACATGTCTCTCTTTTACGGCCAGGCTACTGCTATAAAAAAACTTCCTTGCCACTGGGCTTTGTCACTGCAGGCTGTGACATGCACTGTTGGGGCCAAGCTCTGCAGGGTGCCTTTTTGTCTGTAGTACGTTCACTTTGCGGCCTAAATACAGGTTACGGCAGACAGGCAACACTGCCCTGCTTAGTGAAGTAGCACAAAGTGGTCTTCATGCAAAAATAGAGGGAGATTTTCCATTATTTTTTACCTTGTTTCCAGCTCTGCTCTGCAATTCCCTGTCAGATCATGGACTACTCCTAATGGACCCATAAAAGTTCACTGAGCAAAGCGAGCTCAGGTATGCCACTGCCATCCAAACATCCCAAAGGCAACTCTATGTCCGCCAGAAAGTCTCTGCATGTTTGCAAGGGGCAACAAATCAAAAACTGCCCGTGTTGAGTGACTGCAGGAGATAGGAAGAGTCTGTTGGGAAAAAAGATCTCTGCTATTGGAGAGGTTGGGAAAAGCTTCAGTGGATCGTAGCTCTCTTGTGCCACCAGCTGACCCCCGGGGTGACCACAGGCAGTCACACGAACCCCCTCCTGCCACCTCTTTAATGGTACTCAAAGCAGAAAGAGTTCAAACTTTACTGGGGAGGTGCACAGTCTTTTAGCATTCAGAGACTTGGAAACTTTTCCATATCAGTTATTCCCAAAAGAAGTTTGCAACATGCAGTAGATCCCAAAGGCCTAGACTGGACAAAATATCATTTAGGTTGCTGAGGCGTTAAATAACATTATGGCAGACACGGTTGTGCCCTTGCAGAGAGCAAGAAGGGCTAAGTTTAGGCACAAGTATTTGCGCTTAACTGTAAGGGAACATTAGCTACAACTGGCTGTTTTTGAGCAGGCATCTCGGAGGGATGTTCAGCCCTCCCGAAGGGGCGCGCAAGCCCCCGAAACAGGGAGGTGAAGCGGGGTGCTGGAAGGGTTCGAGTGCAGCATGGAAAGGGAGGGCGCTAGGAAGACGTGAGTGGAGAATTGGGGAGTGTTCGCACAAAAAGATTCCCCTGAGTGCAACCAACCCAGCCTGGCCGCAGCAAATCCCACTGGAAAGACATCGGAGCGCGCCGGAAACGTCCGATGCTGTTCCGGAGTGACACTGTTCCCTGGAAGACGCACGTGATTTAACACAGGAGGAGCAACCCCCAGGGAGATGCCGGGAGCCTCCTGTAACAGCGGCAGGGAGCACGACGGGCGCCGCGGGCC
>VZSV01000151.1:1973509-1989556 GCA_013398735.1 Nothocercus julius
CCCTGCCGTGGGCCCGCAGCGGGCAGGGTGCAGGGGAGCTGTGCGGTGGCTGCGGGTCCCGGGGGGCTGCTGCTCCGCTCCCTGCTTGTGGGGCAGCCCCCCTTCATCCATAAATCGGCCGTGGTCGTGGAGACATGGGCATCCCTGATCCCAACTTGTCTCTCCTATGCGATCCAAGACCTTCCGGTCCCCTTGTCCTGCCGCCGTCTCCTCTGAGCACAGCCCCAGGCCCGCTGCGGGCCCCGCTGCTTTCGCTGCCTTAGGGACCCTTGAGCTGCCAGCCGGGCTGGGCCCTGCTTTTCCCTGCCCCTGTTTCCTTGCGGCTCTGCTCCTCGGGTAGCAAAGAATCATTGGAGAGCCTCGGGTTCTCCCAGCTTGTTTTTGCACCCACTCGTAGACCTCTGCTCAGCCCTGTTTATCTGCTTCCTGCCTCTCTGTGCTTCCTGCCTCTCTCCCCACTTTTCTTTGAGAGTGACTGGAAAAGCTTGAAAGATCTCTTGAGTTGCCTGTGCTGGAGCATCAGTGGCATTTTCAGCGGTGTCTTGTGTTATGCTGCTCCCACCGCCTGTGCGAGCAAACCCTGCCCGATCCTTACACCCGCCTCGTGTGTAGTGTTACAGGCTCTTATATAATTCCTTTAATTTTGAAAGGAGAACAGTGCTGAATCCGCAAGCAGGAGCGGGGAGTTTCTACCCCGCTTCACAGCAGAAGCCCTGGGGGCTTGTTTTGTTCAAGTGTTGAAACATGCAGGCAGAAGTAGAGTAAGGAATTAGTAAACTTTGCTTTAAAAATAACCACAACGCTGCACCGTGTGTTCCCCTCAAGTTGGGTAATAACTAATGATCCCGGAGAGGCAGAGATTGCTTAAGTGATAGATTAAGCCTTAATCACTTCAGTTCACACTAAGATGGGGTAAGAAGCTGGAGGGTTTCTGCCTAGAGACGAGGTGAGCAGAGCAGATGCTCCTCTTGTCCTGTGAAGTCTAAACCATCTGATTAATACTGACGCTCGTCACTACCCAAGATTGCTGGACCAGCTCAGCAAGTCCTGACCTCCCCTTAACAGTGCTAAGGTGCTTCTGAGATCCGGGACTTGCCTACAGAAATCCTGGAAAGGAAAGGTGTGTTAAAGGCCTGGCAAGCTGTTTTCAGTCTGGTAACTGATCAGAGAAACATGTTCCAAATAGTTTTGAATTTCTAACCCACCACTTGTACTTTAGTCTTTGAAACGTGTTGTCTTGGCTGACTTAGAGGAGATCTCTGGTCCTTGACCTCAAGCCCTTATTCGAGGTGCTGCTTAGTCACAGGCGGCTGAAGTCAGAGCTCCGCGAGGTGCTTGGCCAGCCCAGGACAGTCCCGGCCCGGCACGCAGCCCAAACCAGTTCGGCAGCGCAATTGCTCCCACGCCTGGCTGCTTGGTTATCTGCGTGTCTGAGTAACTTTGCAGGAATTAACATTAAAGTGATTCCACGGAAGCTCTTCCCAAAGAAGCGAGCTGGCATGAAACACTGCTACAGGATGATGCTGAGGAAGTAATACTGGGAATATTCAGAATACGGAGGCACTGCTTGTACTTAGCATAGAAGAAATGCCTCCTTTTTACATCTGGGAAATGGAAGAAACTCTGCTGCATTGTCAGCCTATCCCTGACAGGAGGATGGAGCTTTTGGTTGTTTTCCCATTTCTTGGCCTTACCGATTTCTCCTTTACCCCAATAATTATGCAACTTCCTGACTTGATTGGATTACTGCAACAGGCTGAACATGCCAGGGTAACGTTAGACCTGGACTCCTGAGGCTTATGCTGAGGTGATTATTGTTTTTTAGAGTTTTAGAGGTTTTTTTTTTCCTTCTTCAATCTCAAACTGATAACGTATTGGCTTTTTTTTCTCTATTACTGTGACACACTGCAAGCTCCTCACTCCCAAGGCTCTCTCATTTACTCTGTTTTTTTTTTTTTTTTTTTTTTTTTTTTTTTTTTTTTTTTTTTTTTTTTTTTTTTCTTACTGGGCGGTTTAGGATCCACCCCCACCCTACATTTGGTGGCACTCTTTTCCAAGCTGACCCTTCCTGTTTTCCCCCCAAAAAAGCTTCTAATTCCTTGGGTACCTCCATTTCCCTAACCTCACAGACATCTATATTTGCTTGTCAAGCTTTGGTGCCAGCAGGAGTTTGTTCACATAGACTTCTGATGATGACGACAACCAGGGCCAGCTCAGGGACAACTTGCTGCTGCCACCAGGGCCACCTCAGTTCTCTTCCTTGGTGCCTTGCTTTTCATCATAGTTATTTACTTAAATCATGCGAAAAGTGGTCAGCAGTTAGTGTGTTAATGAAGTGACTTCCTCTGGAGTGCAGGTTGCCCAATGGATGCAGTATTAGAGGGCTTCTGTTTGCGCAATGGCTGGTCCTAAGTGTGAAAATGGTCTTGGTGAGAGAGGGGCTTCCTCTGAGCTGGTCCCCACATTTCAGTGGGAAGGTTTCAAAAACTTTGGCCCTTTCGGAGCTCCAACCTTTGGGTGGAAGCTCTTTTCCTGAGGATGGGGGAATGCCCTCAGCCTTAATTCTTAGGAGGTGGAAAGTGAAAGCTGTCCTTTGTGGAGGAGGAGGAGGAGCGGGGTTTGTCCCGGTATGAGGTCTCTTGCTCTGCGTAAGTTATCCCTCTGTGTTCAAAGAAAACACAGCAGAATTGAGTCTTTGGGAACCATGTTCAGGGTTTCTGCTGTGCTGGCCCCTCTCTGTGTGGTGATGCATGAGTTAGAGCTATTGCTGAGGTCTCTAATTTGTCCAACTTGTCCAATTTCCTCCTGTAGCATTCTCAAACAGTGCAAAGATGTGGAGCTTTCCTTCAGTGACGTGACGGGGAAGCCTGAGGCCTTCAAAGGCACCAAGAAAGGAATGCTGTACCTCACTCCTTACAGGGTAAGCCTGATGCCAGCAAGGTTTCCCCTTTCTCAAGGGATCTCAAGACTTCTAGCCCAGAAACCTTGTCAGTGAAAGAGGAAGCGATTTTTTTTTAAGTAAGGAGTCACTGGGAGTACTAGATAGAAGAAGGAATGGTGGAAATAGGACAGTCCATCCTTGTATGGCTATCCCAATTCCCTAAGACTCATGCAAAATAGGAAATAATCCCATGTAGAGAATAAATATCATGTGATGTATCAGTCACTATCACTCTTTGAAAACTGACCAGTTTGTCCTTAAAAAATAGAACAAGAAAACTGTCCATTTGTGTACTGTTGTGTGTTACTGTGGAACAGAAGTGCTCCCGGTGAGTGAGCTGAGACATCAAGTCTGTTTGGGGTCCCACAGTGTAAAAGCTGTGCAACTGAAATAGAATCATAGAATGCTTAAGGTTGGAAGGGACCTCTAGAGATCACCTAGTACAACCCCCCTGCACACGCAGGGTCTCCTAGAGCCTGTGACTCAGGATTGCGTCCAAGTGGGTTTGGAAGATCTCCAGAGAAGGAGACTCCACAACCTCCCTGGGCAGCCTCTTCCAGGGCTCTGTCACCCTCACTGTTAGGAAATTTTTCCTTAAGTTCCTGTGGAACTTTTGGTGCCTCAGTTTGTGGCCGTTTCCTCTAGTCCTAAATAACATCACACAGATCAACACTAGATACCCAGTTCTCCACAGCAGTGTTTAAATTGCCCTTTTGGGGCCACCGCCACAACTAGAACTCCATGATCAGCCTTTGTATCTAAATCAACTTCTTCAAGTGTTCTTTCCTGTCTTACAGATGATCTTTGTGTCAAAGGGCAAGGATCCCATGCTGTCTTTCATGATGCCATTTTATTTGGTGAAAGGATGCTCTATTGAGCAGCCCGTTTTCTCTGCCAATTACATCAAAGGACAGATTCAGGCTGAGGCAGGAGGTATGTGTCCATGCTCTGTAGACCAGCTTTTCCTAAGTTTCCCAAGTCCTCTCTGCTCTGCTGAACTTCAGGTGAAGGGCTCACTTGCACAGGAAGAGTGGCCAGTGTAGCTGCAGCAGCTAGCATGTGGTCACTAGCAGCACCACTAGCACTTAGTCGCTAAGGTGACTCCTGGCTTCTGAATTTTGAGATGCGGTTTCAGTGTTACCTTCTGCTCCAAAGCTCATAACTGACTTCAGTAGGGTGGCTTTTATTTAATCTTTTAAACTCTGTCTTGCCATGTAAGTTGTTTACTTGGTTTCTACATGTTTTCTCTTAGCTTTGACCTGAAAGGGTGGTTAAGTGACCAGCCACTGTTATTGTTAGATATATTGAGCTACTATACATGGATATATTCAGCTACTGTACGTGCTTTGCAGAGACCGATAGACCCTCACCAACCTGTGTGCATTTGTATGCATCTCAAACACTGCTTTGCATCAATGAATCAGCTTTGTTCACAACTTGATGCTGAAACTGATAGGAACTATAGCAACAGTCTTGACCAAACCTGGGGAATTGCAGATAATAAACAGGATTAAAAAACAGAGCTATTGATTCATGCTTCCTCCCTCTTTAGCCCCAGGATGAGTTTATGTGCACTTTGATGCATTTGGAGAACTTTCTGCTCTTGCTTCGTGTTCCTAACAGTGCTTTAGAGTGACTAGATTCTGGCTTGTGCATCAGCCATTTCCTGACATTGAAATGATTTAAGACAGTGATTTTAAGAAAACTCCAAGGGAATGACTTTTTCTATGGAGGATTGCCCGTTTTATTTCTGCTCTTTGTTTCTTTTCTGTCCTCGAGAGACTCTCTCTGCATTTACTTTCTCAACATAACTTCATTGCTGATTAGACAAGGGAAAGGAATATTAAGTTTATTTTATGAAATGTTTTATTTAAATGATGTTTAAACAAAACGAAGTACTCTTGTGCTTATCTTGTGGTCTCGTTGACTAGTCAGAAATTCTCTGAAAGTTCTTCATTATACCTAAATGTTTATAATCTGTTTGAGCTCCTTTGGGGCAAAAAGATTTAAAATGTACTACTTAATTCAAATCCTATCTTGAGTTTCAGACCAAGAGATTGATAATAAAATTTCATTCAGGTGCTTTGAGAAAGTCCTCAGTGAAATAAATGTTTTATTTTGTTTTCTTTGCACTGTAATCATAGTTAGGATCTGTTCAACCTTTTGGGAAAGGACAGACCAACCTAGAGTATAAAATATTGTTTTACATAACAAGATTGGAAATCTTTCTAAAAAGTCTTTAAATAAGTAAGTAAATTCCTGGTCCTCTTGAGATACTATTTAGAAAGCATTATTTCAGGGACCACTAGGACAAAAGCCATGATTCTGCCCTCCTGGCAATACAATACAAAATTTAAGGTATTCTTTATTAGAATTTCAATGAATTTGAGTATTAGCTGTTTTTCTGCCATAACCAGTACTAAGGAGGCTAATTTCAGACTGAATTTTCTCTCCTAGGCGGCTGGGAAGGGCAGGGGACATTTAAACTGACTTTCAACAGTGGAGGAGCCATCGAGTTTGGACAGTTAATGTTCAAAGCTGCTTCCAGTGGTAAGGGGTCTTCGGAGCCTGCAGTTCTACCCTGGTTGGCTGAATTAGGGGAGGGGGCATCTTCTGCACTGTCCAGTCCTCTTCCTTTGTTTCACCTTAGTGCTTGGTGTAGCCAGAATATTCTAGAGGTTATGTTTTTAAGGTGGGCTTTGATTTTTCCATGGAAACTTCCTCTTCCTGGAGAAAAAAATGAGTTGAAATAGGTGGCAGTGAAAAATACATCCTGAGCGCTTAGCTACCCTCAGCCCAGTTCTGTCATAATGGAAAGATAACACATCCAGATTTGGAGAGGGGAAAAACAATTTCAAAGTTTTTTATTTGAAAGTTTAATATATAAAACTTCAAAAATTTCAAAGTTTTATGTTTAAAACTCTGAAATGAAAAAATATATATTCAGCCTTTACTGAGAAGAAAGTTTAAAAAAAATACTGATGAATACATTTTATAAAATGGTCCCTTTTTCCAATCTCAGAAGCCCTGCCGTTGATCTGTTACCCTACAGCTAGTATTTGTGCAGCTGACTTCTTTTAGCACCCTATGAACTTGCAGGGAGATTATTTCCAAGTGCTTTTCATGCCCAGTGTTACGCTGGGGCTGTGTAGAGAGTATCTCCAGAACTAGGATGAGAAGCAATAGGGCTGCATTAAGAGGACTGTTTACCTTTTACTCTGTACAAACGTTCAGTTAACACAAGCCTCCGTGTGTCGCCAGCTTCCAGCGGAGCCCCTCTGCAGAGCCCTGGCTATGGCTACATGCCTGCCCCACCTGCGCCAGGGGGCTACGCTCCTGCACCACCAAACGGGCCTTATGCCTACATGCCACCACCCATGTATGCCTATGGACCAGCTCCACAGCCCATGGGGTATCCCTATGGCCAGCCTCCAGGTAAGGGAAGCTGTGCGGTGCTGAGTCACAGTGTGTGTGTGGTGTTGGCTGTGAAGAAATCATGGCAGTGTGCTGAGGGGTGCTGAAGTTTGGCCTCCTTTCCGGACAAGGAACAGGTCTTTGTCCGTTCAAATCTTACCATATTTTCTTGATCATACCTGTGTGTCTCCAGAGTTGCAACTGGACAGGAGGTAAAATTGCAGCATCAAAATGGTGCTTCTGCTTGGCAGAAGCAGTTAACAATGACAGGCGGTAGCCAAATGTAAAACTTGTGCTCTTTGCTCCCACATCATGCCACCTGGCAACCTAAAGTATCAATCTGGTGTCGTCTTTTTCACAGGTATTTACCCACCACTCCCAAACTCAAACCCTGTGTATGTGCCCCCTCCTCCTCCATATGCCGGGCCTTCTCCTGCAGGACCTTCAGCCCCTTCGGCTCCCACAGCCTGGGTGGCTCCAGGGATGCCAGGTAAGTGGGACATGGGGCTGACATGGCCCAGGCACAGAAGGGCAATTGGAGGCTTGAGCTCTGGGTGGGGGAGGAACTTGTCGGAGCTCTAGATCTTCTCAGTCTGTAATTTGAGGTGACAGAGGGCTGGAGAAGCTGCTCAGCCCTACACTGTACAGCCTGTGGTCAGCTCTAGCCACCTCGCACCTCTCCTGAACCGCTCCAGATTCAGACCCAGCTTGGTGCACTTGCTGCTCCTCTTTGGGTATTTGTCAGCTCCCCAAAAGAGCAGTAGTTGGGAAGAAGGCTCTGGGGCCGCAAGCAAAAGCCACCTATGACAAATAGTTCCTGTACTTGCTCTCTCTCTTTCCCCTCTAGGTGGCAGTAAGGCCACGGAAGCGACTTCCAGTGCGTATTACAACCCTGCCAACCCGCACAACGTGTACATGCCTATGGTAAGCACTGCACCCGCAGAGGGGCTCTGCCCTCTCGGCAGGGAAGCTGGGAGGGAGTCATGAGGAACACAGTGCTGCCAAGCTAAATTTTGGACCGTCACCCTTTTGGCTATGGGAGTCAGATCATGGCATGTGCCCTACAGAGTGAAATCTGGTGGCCTGCTTCCTACCTCACAGTAATTGCTGCTCGGCTGGTCTGCACACAGAAAGCGTGCGTTCTCCTGGGGAAGGTGGGGATGGTGGTGCCACAAAGGTCCCCAAGCATAACTAGAGAGAAATTGTGGGGTGAAATGACAGCCTAAAATACAGCATTCGGTTCTGGGTGTAGCTTACTGGGAAGCAATGATTCCCAGTGCTTGTGAATGCTTCTGAAGAGATCCACATAAAGCAGGCACAGTGGTTGACTCTCTTGCTTCTCTTCCAGGATCAGCCACCTCCTTATACACCTCCTGAGGATAAAAAGAACAACTAACAGAACCAGCCTCCCACACTCTTTCCCTGAAGACAATTTGGCTGTCACTACCCCTTGGGTTAGCATATCTCTAGGTCTCTTTATGTATATACAATGTATGTAGTTTGGGCTGCTGAGTGCCTGCCCTCCTTAAACATTCAGTCTGGCAATACAAGGCAGAGCAGCAGCACTTTCCTGCTTCTCTGCTTCATCTCATGAGGTCGAAGTACTAAGTTTTTGGTCTGCCTTTGGCTTGAGCGAAGAGATGGATTTCTTCATAAATCAGCAAACCACATCATTAATCTGGGAGTAAAATATGAACGCTCTTGGAGTGGAACTGTTTGGAGTGGCAACCTTTTGACTTCTTCAAGCACCAGCCAAGAGGCAAGGTATAGACAGCCATGAAGTTCCTCACATAGACCCTTGGGAGTTGAGAAGGGTGTTAAATTTCCTTAAATTCTGGCACAGTTCAGTGTGAGATGGGACTCTGGAAATCTTGTGTCATCCTGGAAGCATGTGTTCATGTCCTGGACTAATAGTCATGGGGTCATAAACTTGAGAAACGCATCCCGAGAGACGCTTAATCATTCGCTAGTGTAAGTGGGAAAGGGATGGGCCCCAACATGCAGAGGCCAAATCCAACAGCTCAGGCCTAAGAACTACAAAGTGCTCGGATATATCATCCTACTGCATTTTGGCAGCAAGAAGAGCTTCTGGACAGAGACATGTCTGCTCTGAATGTGGCAAAACCCGCTGCTAACATTTCTCCATCTCCTTTCCTAGTTAGCCTTCCAAAATGGGATGAGGTGCTGCATTCACTAGTGTCTGGAGGGCCAGCGCTGACTGTTGTCTCTGCTCCTTCCCCTTTCCTGTGAGAGTTTCTTTCCTCTATATTTCCAGTGAATCTTCAAAGACACAGCGGGGATTTGCTGCAGATCTCTTACATGGTGCAAAGCCAGGCTATATGGTTGCCTCATTCTGATGGCAGAGGAGCTGCATGAAAAATGTAGCTGGAAACAAGCGGTGACTTTCTAAACTCGGCCTGCCTTTAGCTGTGGAATAGAAGAGCATGTGGGAGGTGGGGCTGCCGCGCTGTGCGCTGACAGCTTGCCAGGTGTGCATGTCAGTCTCGCTTGGGTCTTCTAAGAGCAGGTCCTGTGTCCGCATAGCGATCCTGTGCCACGTAGCTGCTCTTCAGGCATAAGGGAGCTGAGCAGGGAGCTGCCTGCCCTGAGCAAAATGCATTACTCTAGGAAGACAACCTGACACTGGCCTTGCCGGGGGACAGGTCTGGCAGCCCTGGCTCCTTCTGCTGAGCAAGCTCATGCAGGATGTGCTCACGACAAGGGAAGCCTGGGCTGCTTCCACCTGCCTTGGGCTGCTGCAGCTGTGCTGTGTGTGCCCACGTGTGAGCCGTGTGGGGAGAGCAGGCTCCGAGTGCTGGGCTTGGGTTGCGTAGGGGCACAGCGCCCTCCAAGCTGGGGTCTGCCCTCCCTGGTGGGGGTGTTACTAGTGCTCAGATCTGTTCCTGCTCAGCCACAGCCTTTCCTCCTTCCGTAAGAGATACTGCCATTAAACCTGCTCTGAAGAGAGTGTCTCTAGTATGATGGAGACCACTGTGGTCCTTTACACGTATGGGATCATCCTGCTGCTTCCCTGTCGTCTTCCTACTTTCTCGGTGAAGAGGAAGGAGCATTTTCATCTTATTTCCCTGTATGCCAGGGCTCTCCTTTAAGTGAGGTTTGCACAAATATAAGAATGAATTCTTGAAGCAGCCTAGCACAGAGGGAAGTGTTCTAAAAAAAGTTTTAAATCAGAGTTAGAGATGCTCTGATGATTCTCTGAAACTAAAATATTAAGCCATGAATGTTTGTAACTTTTGCATTGCACTTTAATAAAGAAGTGTTGGTAACTCTAGCTGTCTCTTTGCTCTTGTGCAGATAATGTTGATCTCTATCCTTCCTGCCTATTGCACAGAAGGCAGGGATGAGGGATAAACATGGCCGGTCTTTCTGTTTGGGTTTCTGGTTGGCTTTCGGTCAATCCTGCTCTCTCCCTGTGCACTGTGAAGCTGGGTCTGGGATCAGGATTGGGGGAAAAGACAGGGGCAGGAGCACTGAGTTTGGCTAACTATTTGACTGCCCGTGGAGAGTGGGAGGGTGGTTTCTGCCTTTGCTGCTGTCGCCAATGTCCATGTCCCCTGGGCAGGTGACACTGTTTCACAGAGGTGGTGTCACCACCTTCCCCCTCACTGCTTACTTCTAGCAGGCTTTCTGCAGGCAGTATCAGCTGTCTTTAAGAGGAGCTCCCAATTAGATAGTTAATCCAGCTTCCCCTCTCCTCCCCCTCAATATAGGATAAATAAATATAAGCTAGTGGTGCTGAATAAATGTGAGAGAGACAGTCTGGGACCTGCTTCCCTTTTATTGAAATTGTCTTAATCACTTAATCACTTAGCAAGAACAAAGCCAGCTCCTGTACACAGGCATGAAGTTGGGTTGTTCATTTTCTTAATTATTGGCATTGCAAAGCATCATATTTGGAACTTGCCGCTATTCTTGGAGAAAGCTGCTGCGAGGGCCTGGACTTGGCCACTGGTCTTCCAGGAGCTGGAATAGGTTCCCAATCCTGTCACTTAGAGTGACTTGACAGGGGAAGCTTTTTTCTTTTCTTTCCTCCAGTTTAGTTAAAATGGGGCACTTCCCCAGTCTGAGCCTATCTTTGTTATCAGTCTTCCTCAGTTGCCTTGCACTTTCAGGGAGAACTTTAACAAATGTTGCACCCCTCTCCTGAGTCACTCAAGGTGGCTGAGTGACCTAAAACCGGTTAGTTGTTCTCTCTGTGCTTGCCCCGGTAAGGTCTCCTACAATTGCTCTGACAAGGGGCTGGGAGAAGCAGTGGGTGATCCCACAACCCAGCACATTAGCCGTCCCTTCTGTGGACACTGACAACACGTTGAAGTACCTGAGATCAGGGGAGATCTGCCACGTTCTTCTCTTGTGTCTCCCAGATAAGAAACAGCCATGCAATTGAGGGATGGCGTCTCCCTAGTGTTTTGAGACATTCCTTCCCCCCAACGTTCTTCTACTCGATTGTTTGTCACTGCTTTTCTCCATATGGAGAACAGCAGGAGCTGGTGCCTGGGAGGGATGGCAGTTTTCCTCCTTGTGGTGGATACCACCCTGACTAACATCTGTGGTCACAGATGCAGATACTCAGGATCATATGTACAGTTAGGCACAGCCATAGTACGAAAATGAATCAGGGAAGGGTTCCAGAGCTCGTGCCACAATTTGCTCGGAGCACCTCCAGGGTGTTAGTGCTAACTCCTCCTGTTGCTGGATCTGTCTCTGTAGCTGCCCTTTGGAGAAGGAGGAACTGTTCCCTGAGAAACCCTGGAGTGTTCATCCTGCTGAAAAAAAGCAAGACCGCAATGTGCCTTGCAGCTTGGAGGCACCTGTGCTCCAGCGTGGCAACGAAGCTTGGTGGTAGGAAACTCCTGAAGGAGGAGTGGGACTAGCCATTGTTTTCGTGGCACGCATGCAGTGCTGGCCCCCAGGCTGCTGGCAAAGCTAGCGCCTCCAGCACACGCATGGGGAGTTGTTACCTAACATGATGCTAGAGTCTTGTTAAAACAGTTCCTGCAGTGGTACCTGCTTTGACATGATGAGGTGCTCAGGTGTCAGAGCCGATAAGCTCAAAGGGAGGCTGGACCATCTTTTCATGGCAGCTTTCCACAGGAGTGCTTTGCAATGATCAAGGAATCAAGCTGTGCACCACCCTTAAGAAGCAGGTAGCAAGAAGTCCTGCTTCGCATGGATTAAGTAGAAATCAAGTTTGTACCAGAGGAATAGCGTAAACTTCATCCCCCTGCACTGTCAATGCAATCCATGAGAGGCACTTGTACAATGCAGAGAACGGTGCTCCAGGGCCTCGCGGACGACGCCAGCGCTGCCCTGCGCGCCGCTGCGGAGCCCCGTCACAGAACGATGGGGCGGACGCCTCCCCCGCGGCCCTGCTGCCTGAGCAAGCGCCCGGGCTGCGCCAGCGGCGAGAGGTACCACACGACCACCCCCGAGGGGTTAACCACGACCGTGAAGTTGTCTCCTGTCTTTAAGCCGCTGATGATCTTACCACTGTACACGTCTTGGACCTGCAACAGAGGGGCAGTCACTACTAGGATGTCCCCACATCGTCCAGCCAGGGCCAACATGCCTGCTTCTGGCCCGAGCCAGCCAGGCCATACCTAGGCCTTAACCACAGGCTCAGCCACAAAACCTGACCCATCCCTGAAGCTCCCTGCTCAGCGGTCAATACCCAAGGTTTGCAGGGACAGGGTGAGAGTTGGGAGAAAAGAGGAGAGAAATCAGCTGTCTTCTCTGTGTCCCAGGCAGCCCCCAGATTTTATGTCAAGTCTTTCTTAAGAGGGAGATGACAGGGAAAGCAGGAAACGTTCCCCTGCCAGAGCACAGCTAGTGGGTGTTTGCCACCTACAGCGCAGTGTGTGGCACACAACTCGGGGAAGGGGAGCAGGTTTTCCCTTCCACATGGGCACAGCAAACCGGAGGGCAGAAATCCCCTTTCCTGTCCCCAACGCATGAAGTGACAACAGGAGGGAGCTCAGACGCTGTGGGGCAGCCCGGCCAGCAGCGCTCACCTCATACACAGCGTTGCCCGGGAAGTGGAGCTTGGCCAGGCTCGTGGTGTAGCGGAAGGGCATGTCCGTCCTCCGGCTGAAGAAGACGAGGGCGCTGGCGGCCTGGGACAGCGGGCGCAGGAACACCTCGATGTGGAATTTCTCCTGGGATGGGAACGGGCTGGTGAGACAGAGCTGCCAGGACTGGCTCCCTCTTGCGGGACAGAGCAGGGAAAGAGCCCTGAGTGGTGCTCCAAGTGCTGCAGGCTCTTAGGACACCTCCTCGCTTTGACCACGGGGAAGCCAGGAGCAGCTCCAAGCAGGAGTGCCTGCCTGCCCGAGGCACACGGGGCAGTGGGAGGCAAGTGCCAGCAGAAGCTTCTTGCTGCAATCCCTCTTACCTGTGTCTGCTCTTGCGGGCATGAGAACACTTGGGCCTGCAGTGGGTTCAAGGAAAGACCCGTGCAGGGGTCTTGAGTCCCTGGAGGTGCTCACGGAAATGCTGGTGACTTCCATCCTTGCCTGGATGGGTTGCTAAGCCAGCAGGTCCCCATTTCCACAGCTCTCCTACTTCTGCTTCTCTGCATACCCTCTCTCTCCTTCAATACTTCAATCCCTGTCTCTGTTCTCCCCCAAATGCACCTTCCCCCTAACCTTGACAATCCTGCGTCCCTGGATTCCCAGGGGGTCCTGGTTGATCTGGATCATCAGCTGGTTCTGCAGGATCTCCTTGGCCCTCGGGGAGATGGTGCGGAGATCAGTAGACATGAGGAGTGGAGCTGCCATCACTGTCCACAAGGCCATTTGGGACCGTGACTGCTCGTAGCTAAGGCCAAAGTTTCCAATGATGAGCTGGAGGGGAGAGGGGACAAAAGAAAGCAGAAGCAGCAAATGGTTGGAAATGTCTCTGCACATCTGACTCAGTGACACTGCACCCTGCTAGGTGGGGCGTGAGCACAGAAAACCTCACACACTTTCACTTCCCTTCGAGCAGCCTGTCACTGCTAGAAGGTCCCCTTTCTGCCAGGTGCTCAGCAACAAGCACGTATTCAAAAGCACCCTTAACTTCACCCCAGTTTCTCCCCCTTGCTGTGCAGGGGGCATCGGGAACGACAAAGACACCTGGGCAGAAGGACAGGCACACACAAGGGGCCGAGGGTTCACTGAAATATACGTTTTTCCCTCTGCTGAGCAGGGCAACACAGGCTTTTCCTCTTCTGCCTGAAAGCAAGACAGATCCTTGATCACTCTTCCTTTGCCTTGTCTCTACAAGGGGAACCCCTGAAATCCCCCATCACCCTGGCTTGGGTCCATGCACACACCACCCAGCCGCACCATGTCTGGGTCATTCCAGTGGCCAGGACCAGCCGCCGGCTGCAGCACATCCTGGTGCGCAGAGAACCAGTCCACGATGGAAAGCACACTGTCCCAGGAGTCCTCAATGTCGCCGTAGTTCCGCCAGAGGTTGCAGATCTCTGCCAGGATCGTGTAGTTCACCTGGAGAGGAGTAAAGGAGTCAGGCAGGAGGGAGCCTGCAGGCCAGGGGGGACACAGACACTACATCCCTCACCCCCGACGGCCAGAAGGGGCACCTAGACTTGCTGGGAGCTGCAGTGCCCAAAGAGTATTTGCAAGCCAGAGGGATCTAGGGAAGGACAAAATGACGGACAGAATCATACCCCAATATGATACAACGTCTGTCAAAACAACCACGGAGGCTCTGGGGGAATAAAACCATTGCAAGAAGGGAATAGGGGTAGATTAGGGTTGATTCAGAAGGTGGAAGGGGGGTAAATCTGTGCTCAGGCAACAAGAAATGTTACTAAAAGTAACATCTACTGGGGAAGAGTAGAAGCTCCATTTCAAGCATTTGAATCAGACAAGGTGACACTGAGGAGAACAGTCTGTCAGGCTCAAGCCCACGAGCCGAGAGGTGTGGGTAAGGCCTTTGGGTCTTGCTCCAAGCTTATATGGCCTAGCCACGCTGGGAACCCCACTTTTCCATGAGAAGTCAATGAAACAGTCACCTCCTGGCAAGGAGGTTATCTCCCCTCCTAGGATCTACAGGGCCATCCTGTAAGAAAGGAGTGCAGCACATGGGCTCCTGCAGCTCGCAGTGAGAGCTTCCCAGGGCACAGGGGACACGGGAAAATCCACCAGACCCTGCATATGTTGGTATAACGCTCACCTTGGGAGGGAGTCCGCCCTGATACGCCGGCCAGCTGCAGGAGTAGACTATGGGACGGCCTGTCGTGTTCAAGGCCTTTGACATCTTTGGGTAGCCTTAGGGAGAGAAGAAGCTGAGTGGTTAACTTGCATTATACCAGCTCTTTGTCCAAGACTGTCCAGGTTACCCTTTTGCCCTACAGCTAGGGTGCACCCAGCCCCGGGAAGGCCATGGGCCTGCTGGAATGGAAGCCCTCAGAAAGCTACGCATGGGCTCAGCCAGGGAAAAGACTTAAAGCTGGGGGGCACTTCACATACAGATAAGCCCTGCAGCCCCTCTGAGACGCAGCTTGTTTGGAAACCAAACAACCCACCAGGGGTGCAAAGACCGAGATGTGAGGAAAGAACCAAAGCCAGCCAAGTATTTCCAAGGACAGAAGTCGGACAGCTGCTCCCAACTGAAGGAGCTACAAGAGAAAAACCAGCCAGCGAGCTTCAGCCTTTACCCTCTGCCTGCTCTTGCTTCGATGAGTAGCACCCATCCAGCTTCAGCATGTCCACACCCCACTGTGCAAAGGTCTGGGCATCCTGCTCCACATGGTCCAGCGTGGTCCCTGGGTAGCCTCCACAGGTAAAGGTGCCCAGGTCTGCATAAATGCCGAGCTTCAGGCCCCGGGAATGGACCTGTGAGGAGAGAAGAAATACAAGAGTCCAGGGTATCTCCCAGGGAAATGAGCTGCTCCATCTCATCCCAGCCCTCCTGCCACAACAGCTCCAGCCAAGGTGATACAGGGACACAGGGATGCCCCAACGATCTTCAGCCTCCCTCAGGATCCAACCTCTCCCACATGTGCGTACATAGTCAGCCAAGGCCTTAATCCCTCGGGGGAATCTCTTGGGATCGGGAACCAGCTGCCCGCTTGCATCCCGCTGCTTCGCTGACCAGCAGTCATCAATGTTGATGTAATTGTAGCCCAGCTCCCTCCAGCCATCCTCCGCCAGGCGGTCTGCCATGTCCATGAAGAGCTTCTCACTGTGGCAGGACAGAGAGACTCAGACGCGGCAGCTCGGGCTACAACACGTAGCTCTTGCTAACTCTACCCCACCGACTCCTGGCAGCCAGCAGGATTTCTGAAATGGAAAAGGATGTGGAGGGTCCACCTGCCCCTGCCACCACAACACAGGCCTGGATGACATGGGGAGGTCTCCAGCAGCCCTAGCAGACCTCACCAAGCAGGAATATCTTCCTGACACATTGCAGGGCCTGGCCACATCTTTCAGTCCGACTCTGGTCTCCAACACGCCGGTTGGGCAGTGTCCTCGCCAGGCACCACTTCCCCACGGCTGCCGGCCTGCCCAAGGGTGCTGACCTCCCGCCACCCCGCTCAGCCCACCCACCCTCCTCAGGGGCTTTTCCCACGCGCTGCCGCATCCCGCGCTTGGCCAGGGCGCATCCGGCCGCGCGGAGCGGGGGGCTCCGCACAACCAGGCCGGGCCGGGCCGGGGCTGGCCCGC
>VZSV01000017.1:24098-40318 GCA_013398735.1 Nothocercus julius
TTTGGTGACTTAAGGAGGCTTTTTCAGGTTTTAGTTTGTGAACTGCTTGTCTAGCAGGGCAGCTGTTTTGTGCTCCCCCTTAAGAATGCTGACTCTGGATGCATCCTCCATAGTTTCTGTGCTGGGAGACAGACTTTTATTATTAAGAAGTGAGTTTCTAGATATGATGACCTGAAATATCCATGTATTAGGAGTCATCAGTTTGACTAATGGCACACCGTGGCTACAGATCATCCTAAGCACCTCTTCAAAGTGTCATTTTTCCAGCTCAGTTGGTTTCTGACATATCTCACTTTATCAGCCATTGAAGTGGAAATTTCATCACTCTTTTATGCCTTTTGAGTTTTTCTTAGTATTTGTTTGTAATAGGTTTTATGGGTGATTAGTTGTGTGAATTGTGGATATTTTGTGGGCAACAGATTTCCTTAATTTCTCTTCAATTGTGTATTGCATTTAAACTTTTAAATTTACTTGATATCTCTATCAGCTAAATCTGCTTTGTTCTTTTGCTATTAAGGCATGTGAGCATTATACCTAGCAAAGCAGCAGAAATATTTACATTAATATGCAATTGCTGATTGAAAGGAAATTATGCTCAATTTAGAACAATTACAATTACGCTCATGTAGCATCTATTCACTAGAAATGCATAGACATTATGTTTGTGCAAGAGTTGTCAATGTTCACAATAGGCTTTGTGTTGACTCGACCCATGGAAGCCTCTTCTCCATTTCAAACACAAGGTAGAGTCTGCTGCTTCTCAGGAAAGGGTGCAGTTCTTTTCCTGACGATGTCCGTAAGTACCATATTGGGAAGTGAAACTTGGTCCTAATCTAAGCAAGTGTTCAGGATATCCTTGTATTCAGTGATCGATGTGCAAGGTTTGATGATTATTAATTCATGGCAATTAATAGTAATGATAATAGTAATTTGGGTTTTTAGTTGTAGTTGCGAACGCTTTCTTTGGACTGTCTAAAATCTTCTGCTAGATTGAAGCGTTAGGAGGCAAAGCTGTATTACATAGTACATAAGCTCATTCCATAACTTGTTGCCCCTGCTTTGAGGAGAGGAAGAATTTGGCTCTTAGGAGTGTGTTGCTTCCATTATTGTTACTTGTGAAATTGAGGCGAGGATGTGTTGGGCCACCTCCGTAACAAGATTTGGTAATCTGTTACTATTCTGTAACAATGAAACTTCCACATTTTTCATCTCATTTCTTGAAAAATTCTAGCACTGTGTATGTTGAAATAATTACTCTTGTTATACTCAGGACCACTTCCATTTCTGTTTTATAAGTTTTGAGATGCCTAAAATGGAAATACACTCACTGAAAGGGAATATACTGCACACAACAACACAGCTATAAATTGGCCCAAGCAGTGATGTGAAGTTTTCCATAGAGTTGTCTGTCTGGATGTATACATATCTTAACTTTTTACTAATTTGTGTCTACGTAGCTTTTAGGTATCAAAGGGCGTAAAATATTGAGGTATATTTAGACATAGTGATGATTCTTGCCACTCATTTAACCAACCTTAAGGCTGAAAGAAAGTTTGTTGAGTAGAGACAGGCAGGGAACATTATGTATGTTAGGTCGAATTGCCATCCTGTTGCCAGCTGTAATAAACCTTTGGGGAACTCGGAGTTGAAGCTACTGAATTAGATGCAATAACTTTCCGTAACAGTTTAAAAGGCCTGAAGGCATGCTAAAGTTGTAGCTGGATGTTTTAGATAACACTCTGTAGCATGACCCTAAAGCCTCATTTACATCATGGCAATTAAAATATATATGCTACATTATATGTCTCTTGTACTTTTCCTGTATTGCAGTGTAGGGCTTCAGGGTTTGAGTTTTTTATTTAGAGGGGAAAAAAAAAAATGTTTTTCCTTTCGAGTGAGTTTATTTCACATTGCAGTAGGTGATTAAGAAGAGCTGCTGAAAGGCGATCTTGGGGAATTTTCAGTCCAGTGCAAAACTTCTCCCTCTGCGTCAGTTCCTCAGCTGTGCCCATGGCTGAGGCTTGTGTTCTGGCTCTGGAAGCTGCCCATGTTGCTTCAGCTTTTGTGTGCAACTGTGCTGCCGTGCTCTTTGGGTATTTTTGTGCTAAGATCAAAACCCTTTCCACTTCAACAAAGTAGTGCTTTTGGTTTTTATTTGTATGCATCTTGTTTGGTTTGGTAATTAAATACCAGGTTAAATGTGAGTCGCGGGTCTTCAGAGTTGCCTAGCACACGATGGGCTGAGTTCTCCGAGTGTCTCATCCCCCTGGGATGCTGCTTTAGTTCTGCTTCCTTAAAATTAAGCTTCAAAGAAATATATGAAGGGATGGGCTTGAGTATATAAGAGCTGATACATCCGTGCAGAGATTAGCATGTGGTCGCCTGTTTAATCCAAAGAAGAGCCTGCCATGTTGATCATGTCACTTTTATGGTGACCAGAGATCCCGATATTCCGTGACACGAACAAGAAGCGGAGAGTATCCTCAGCCCTTGCACCGAGGAGAGAATTAGAAACTTGAAATAGTGGCATACATCAGCCTGTTTCTTTCTGGTTTCCTTCAGTACATGCAGGCCCTTTCAAGTTAATACTGTAAAACAAAATCTGTCGCAGTATCTAGCAGGGCCCTTTTGACATCCTTTTGTAAGCAGATGATTTAGTAGTTCAATAGCTTTGTGAATATTGCTCTGTGAAAATTCTCTCTTTCATTTAATTGGAGCAAAGCTATTTGGTGAACCCTAAATATTGACATGTGGGGGGAAAATTACTTGCAGATGAAGGCAAGTGTTTTTGTAACATGGTACAAAATAAATTTAATTCTATTTGGCTTAAAAATTTAATCTGATTTGTCAAGAAAACTGTTCATGTGTCAAATTAGTTGCTGTGTTCCCTCGAGTTTGTATTGTGCTCATTACCAATATTTCATGTGAGCTGCTTCAGAGGTTTAGTAAAAGAAAGCTAGTCAAATGCTTTTGGCTGCGTCCTGCAGGGGTGCAGCTTTTGTGATGCTAAAAACAGAGGAGAAAAAAATGAAATGTATTGAAATTTGTGCACCAGGATTTGTTTAATTATTTTTGAAGATTTGAGTGAGAAAGCTTGTTAACGTTGGACCGATTGTTGGTATAAAAGAGCAGATGCCAGAACTGTCAGTCTGGAAATACTTTTTGCCAGTAACTTAGAATATTTCTCTTATTTTAAGAAGAAAAGGCTTTTGGTTTTGTTTTGGCTGGGTTTTGTTTGTTTGTTTGTTTGTTTTGGAAATAGGATGGCGAGGAGGTGACAACCAGAATCTTGCCCAGTAGGGCGGACTGCTGCAATGCTTAAATAAAACCATAAAACCTTCCCCGCCCCGCAGCGGTGAGACCTGTGGCTCTGCTCGTGGAAAGCCATCAGCGAGCTTCCCTTGGCGCGGCTCTGCTGCCGGGCCGCGTGCGCGTTCGCACCGGCCGGTTCCGGTGCTGTGCCAGCCGCGGTGCGCTCCTGCCGCTGCGCCTGTCTCGCGGCGCCGAACGCTTCCTTGCAGGCACATCTAAAGGGCAGCCTTTCTTCTGTCTCCCTATTTCAGGTGTATATCATATATATATATACATGTGTGTGTATATATATATATGTATATACACACACACACACACACATATATATATATATATATATATGTAACTGGCTGATAAAAATCATTTTAAAGGTGCAAACGTGCAGTCTTCAAGTATTCTCTAGAAAATGTGCTGAGAGATGCTGTGAACTTTTCAGAAGTTAAAGGTTACCAGAGTTATTGGGCTCTTCACTCTCTGGGCATCAAGGCAATAATATTTTAATTTTCAAAAATGTCCCCCCCAAAAACCACCCTCATATTTGTTTATAATGGCACTGTCAAAGTGTCCCAGGATTGTGGTACTATTATATGGTTTGTATGTGGTGTTGTGTGTGTTGTTGTGTTTCTCTTTTTGTGGGATTTTGTTGTTTTTGTACATTTTCACCGCTTGTCTGGGAAGGCACTAGGTAACCCAGAAAATCACCTTCTGAAGTGGTATTGAATCCATCCAATTTTGTGGGAAGCAGATCAGTAGTTTTTTGCCCCACAGTACATTAAACTCTTGAGGATTTTAGTTACACCTAGTAAGAAAGCATTATGCAGAAGGGCTCGGGTTGGAGGGAGAAGCAGCTACATGAGCTTGGAGATTTTGGGGGGGGCGGGGAAGGTCAAATTTATTTCATCTTTGATGTGAATACTGTGTAGTCAGTCTTCCCATAGCACAATTGAAAGATGTTAGGAATTAGTGGCCCTTTAAAGCCTTGAAACGTTCTGATGAAAGGAGACATATGTTTCCTCGTGAAGTCTTTCCAAATATTTGTGTGTGTCAGTCAATAGTGATTTTAAATCTCATAGTTCAGCATTAATAAAATACAGTATTTATAAATGTTTTTAAGGTTGTTTTACATGGAAAGAATTTTGATTTATTACTCAAAACATTTAAAATATTTGTGTTTCCTATAAACTAAAACATGCCGCATGGACATGCATGCATCTACATAGTCATAATTTGGAAAAAGATCCATTTTACTACTCTTTTTTTTTTTTTTTTTTTTACTTCAGTTTCTTTTTCCAGTTAAAGAACATTTGAGAATTTCTTAAATATGTAAGAGACATTGCTTAAGTGGAAGAAGGTTTTTTTTGCTTTGTCTTTTAGTATGTATGTATTCCATGCAGTGTAGCACCTAATCTTGAAACTCCTAAATTAAGATTCAGGCAGGTCAAGAAACATGAGAGCTTTTCAGAGAATTTAAAAACAGATAGAGTGATAAAAGACCTGCCATTCACAAATGGGAATTACAGTTCACTAGCAAATAAAATGCTCCCTAAAAATCTCTTTGAGTGGCAACTAATTTGTTTGATATTAAATATGTTTAAAATGAAAGAGGTAAGGCAACCCAGGTTTTGTTGAACAGAGTAAAAATGGCTTGTTGCTTTGTGCTACATGCTGTAAATTATCACTTTAATTCTACATCACAAAGGACCTGACTGATAATATGACACTTGGTGAAGTAATTGCTTGTGGCATTTAAGTATCCTAAACTGAGAGGTTCCCCTTCAGACAAGGGAGAGGAACCTAGTGTACTAAGTTGTTCAACAAGCAATATCAAAAAGACTCCAGAGGTTCATTCGCAGAGCATACTAAAGTCATCAGAAATGTTCATCATCTGGATGTTCGGTTGGCTCTTTTTAAAGATACGGATTTTATTTTGCTTTTTGGTTTACACTGTAGGTATTTTGGTTGTGTGCTCAACCCAGGAGTTGAAACTGAGAAGTCTCTTGTTTTAAAACTAAGTAGAACTAAACATAAAAGAAAAATATTATTCTTACAGTAGAGTTTCTTAGAAACATAACATTTACTTGATTGTTGTTTCTAACTCAGATATTGGGCCCACTTTTGAGTTGTAATTATATACTTCATGAGAGAAGCATTCTTACACCACCTATGTTGCTTTTATTAGCTGTGATGCTGGATATATACCTTCTTGAAAAGAACGATTTTGAAAAGGTAGAGTAACAGTAAAAGTTGTAGAGGTCTGTGTGGCAGAAACAGGCACTAGAACAGAGGTTCCTACTGAGCAGGAGAAAGTCAGGCTTGCTCCTTAGGCATACACCTTTCTGGCAAAATCCAAAACGAATCACGTAGCTGGACGAAAACGCTTTCTTAAAGCTGAGAGCCCAAGGAGATTCCCCTTTTTGCTTTAGACCCGAGGGCGGTTGGAGGCTCTTGTGACCCACCAGCGGTCCTCTTTCTGCTTGTGTTGCAGGTGAACGTGAGCTGGATGTAGAGGAGACCTCCCAGTACGCGGGCCTGATGCGCGCACGGAAGGCATGAAGTATGGATGTGAAGGAACGTAGGCCTTACTGCTCCCTGACCAAGAGCCGACGGGACAAGGAGCGGCGCTACACGAACTCTTCGGCAGAAAATGAGGAGTGCAGAGTGCCTACGCAGAAGTCGTACAGCTCCAGCGAAACCCTGAAGGCTTTTGATCATGATTCCTCTCGGTTGCTCTATGGAAACCGGGTAAAAGACTTGGTCCACAGAGAAGCAGATGAGTATTCCAGACAAGGTAGGCGAGAAGTTGTAATACGGAGTATATAATTCGCTAGCACCGTGTAACAAGATGTGCCGTGGCCTCTGTGTGAAGAGTATGTTGTTACACCTGTTCTTCCAGTATTCAAAATACTCTACAAATGTAGTGCACTTCACTTATATCTCTTGAATATTTTACGGAGGTGGGAAAGCAATATGCACCACCTTTGAAATGAATAATACACAATGTGCAGGCGAGTTAAGTAAATGGCCCATATTGGGCAAGTCGTCAGCAGCAGCAGCATCACAAGCTCAGGTCTCGGGTATTTAGTCAGGCCTTAGTTTTAAAAACTGTGCCCCTACCATCCCTTTAGCTGATTAACAGGTTATCCAAAACTTTGTCACTACAATAAATGTACTTAAGATAGTTCTAAAACTATTTGAGAGACGCATGAGATTGTACTTTACAAAGGTCCCATTAGGGGTTAGGCACTTAGGCGATGAATTCCAGAATTTTTTAGGTTCAAAACTGTAATTTGGAGTTGGCTTTCCTGCATTCTACCATAAGAATACATAGTGCAAGCAAAAATGATGAAATATGTGGAGTGCTGTAGCCCAGCTATCTAAAAGGATAAGGGCCAAGAACTGTGTGAAGCCTCAGTCCTTCTGTATAAAACTGTCTGGGTTTGTGTGTGTGTGTTTTGTTTGTTTTCTGTTTTAGTAGGGGGAAAACTAGGACAAGTTTTATGGGTAGAGAAGAGAGCTTTGAGAGCTTTTTCCGTGTGAGAAAATCTAGTTTTTAGTTTATGACTTAGAAATACTTTTCCCTACTGGTGTTTTTTCTTTTTCCTTTGTTCTGAATAGAATAACTTTACATTAGAATTAGAGCTGTGCAGATGGTGTTGACTTTTTTCCTTTCTATGAATGTTTGCAAAGGAAATAAAAATATTTCTCTTAAGCTCATGTAACTGAGGATTGCTGCTACTGTAGTCTGTCTGATCTCTGCTGTGTATTTTTATCTTCTGTGATGTATTGAAATCAGGTCATCACTACTTCCTGATTTTTAAGTGATTAGTTACCCTCAGCCAGTTAGTTTTCTAAAGAAAAATCTAAGAAGAATGACGTTTTCTAAGAGCTGTACTACAAATGCTTTTTTAGTACTAGTGGACAAAATTTTATCAAAGCAAAACTCATAAACATTCAAAATTCATTGTTGGACTTGTTGCCTGACCCGCAACATTGCATTTTTAAGAAAATTGTTCTTTTTAAATAGAAACAATAGAATGGGAGAGTCAGGTAATTTATCATGTTATGGGTATCAGGGCATTGAGAGTTTTGTTTTCCTTTGTTTTTTCCCCTCTCTCCACTGCCTTCAGAAAGGTATGCAATATTTAGCTAAGGCACACTGCCCGCTGTTCCGTACGTTACACATCTCCAGGCCTAAAATGGCAGCCTGAAATGTGTGGGGTGGTCTTCATCTTGTGGTCGTGGCACGGCCTTCCTCCTTTGATTTTTCTCCTTGTCCTCTTTGTGTGGCTCGTTGCCTTGCTCTAATGCTTGCTGCTTCAGCACCTGTGGGGACTACCTGCGGGTTTGATGGGGTCAGGATGTGGAGGGCTTGTTTTGCCGTCTTAGGTGCTGTGTTCCTTTGATTCATCTTTGAGAGAATTTACTGCTTCTGGCATTGCAAGCGTTTTGTGCAAAAGGTGATCAAGGTCGTTCCAAAGCTTTCTAAATAATATATAAAACATACTTTCCTCTTTTTTCTTGTCTAGAAATAGCTTGTAGATATGTATTTTTGACAGTGCTACCCTGCTAAATCAACAGGAAGTAAACCCACGAGCAAAAAAGGCAGTTTTTAAAAAGTTTCTTGAATTGGCAATTATTTTTTAATTATCATTACCAGTGGTTTCATTTCTTTTGCACAAACTGTATCAAATAATAAATACTACCAAATTTCAAGTGTGCAGGGGAAAGGGGGACGGGGGGGAAAGGTTCCTGCTGCAGCAGTTATTTGAAGTTTGTTGATCAAAAGTCTCTTCTGTGGCCCAGTTAAAACATGTGAGGCCATAGTTGCCACTGACCTTTCTGGGGTTGAGACCCTTCACAACTCCGTTAATGAACGGGAGCTTACCCACCTCTTCTGCCTGCTTTGTCCTGGTGCACATCATTGTGCTGCTTGCTCCCCCAAATCCCATGAGAGAGCTCAGAAAGGAATGTTGACCTGAAGAGATAAGTGTGTCCCGTTTGGTGTTAGCTTTATCCCAGGAAGTCTTCTCTTTTGTAGAGGAAATTCCTCAGTTACCAGAATCTTTTTCTTCAATTCCTTTCCATTTCTCTTGTTTGAGATTGATTGCATAAATAGAAGTATCAGCCTACAGAGACATGTTTGTCATTTTCATTCTAAAAACAGCATTTTAAACATATGTTAAAGTATTTTAACATGAAGTTGTTATATAACTGGCAGGGTCTCAGTGTTTTTTGAAGCCAAGAGTACAAATCATCACATACTGAGGAGCTGTCATTTGATGAAGGCAACATGTTTTAAGTAAACTTCAACAAGAGTCTACTGCGGTCTCCTTCCTTCTTCAGCCCTTCCTGCACTGCAGGACTGTTTTTGTTTTGAAAACCTTTTAAACAATAATTATTTAATCTACAGATTTTTTGAACTTCGTAATGGGAATTTAAAAAAAAAAAAAAAGCAAAAATAAAAAAATAAACACAAGATTTGAAAAATTGGTAAGTCTGGAAATAATTAAATTCTGCAGCTAATAAAGATCTTGAGGTTTTTTTTTTTTGTCCCCCATTAAAAAAGCTCTTTTTTAAATTTTTATTTTTTAATTTTAAAATTAGGTATGCGGTTTTGCATAGCATGTTTGAGTAGGTATCTAATCTCATGCTTGATAGTGGGAGAAGCGAAAATAAGACTGTCTTCTATCATGGTTTAGAAAGGAAGATAACTCCTATGCACTTACGTTTCGGAGTATCCAACTATAATGAGGAGCCTGATTTAAATGTCTGACTTCTTCAATTGAATTCAGTGACCTAAGTGGCCACAGTTGGGCTTTGCCTAAGTACCTTGCTGAATTCATGATTAAAGCTGACTAAAGTCTGTTTTCTCTTCTGCACAGAGAAATTCCTGTGTTTACCAAATTTTATTTGTAAGAACTATGCTGTGCATGAGGCTGCTATCCTAGAGTAATTACATGGAAGTGTTACATAACTATGGTTTGTGAGGGAAGGACTGTAGAAATAGTGAAAACTATTCTTTTTTATTGAGTTTAAAAAAAAAAACAACAATGAGAAAATAATTTGAAGATGGTCATGAATCAAACCTGCAAGACTCAGAAGAATTGAAAAGCTTTTTATACAGCTGTATTGTATTTGTAAAGCTAGCTCAATCAGGCAAAGACTATATTTACCATCAGATATATTTTAAAAGGAAGAGAGGAATATGCAGTATCTAATAGGCAGTCACATCGGAGTAAAAGTTGTATTAAATGGCCAGAACTCATGCTGCTCTTTGGCAGGAGAAAGAATGGGTATTTCTTCCATTTCAAATAATTTTGGTTTTGCAAGTGCTGGTCTTGTAGGATGACTAGTCAAGTCAGTGCATTCCTTTGCAGAAATGGGAGGCTGACCCATGCCCACAGGTGCCAGGATATGCTCTACCTTGTGCATGTGCATATTTTCAAACAAAATAATTGCTGCACTGTTTGAGAACTCCATGAAATAAGAAACTGAGCTGCGGGAGAGCTTTTACTAACAGGAGACCTGATGAGGCAGCGTAGCTTTTGTTAAATTTTTGCTTTTTGAAAGCTTGATTCAGCTATGCTTTAGCCTGCAGGTGAAGTTATTTGGTTCTTCTAGCTGGCAGTGAGTGTAAGTTCACTGTGTTTATCATCCAGCACAATTTCTTGTTAGCCCAGCTTTATGCTGCCCATTTCAGTTTGCAGGAGAAAGTACTTGTGTGCATGTTTCCGTATTGTTACTCTTACGGCATACTGAATGGCCTGAATTGGGTCAAATAACCTAATAACTCCTCGGACCAGCACAAAGAGGGACTGAACTTAGCAAGCAGACAAAAAAGAGAATTTCTTTTTTTTGTCAACAAGCTGGATAACACTTAGGAGACTGCTGAAAGACAAAGATATATAAAGTACCTTATGCTTTACTCATGTGTTGTGGCTTGTGCTCAGCCCTCGCTCCTGTGACAGGAGCCAGGAAATAGCTGGATGCTGGAGAGAATCTCGCCATTCAGCAGAGGAGGGACAATTTTATTTTATTATTTGGAATATTAAATACTGTCAGAGATACATCTTTAAGGGTTCAGAAAGCTGAAGCATTTAATCATGACATCTATCCTAATGTAATGTGATTTCAAAGTTTTATTGCTTTTAAACATTAGCTACTCAAAATGATTCATTTGGATAGCAAATGATTAATCTTTTTAGGCACCATAAATGTCAACTGTAGGATTAAGGAATTTAAATGGTCATGGTTTTCACCCTAAAATTCATGTACTTAAAACTCACCTATCTATCCTGCCATTGCTTGAGACAGCAAAAAAACATTTCTGACCTTCCCCTGCCAGTGCCTTATTAATGGACTAATTTTTTGGAATTGGGTAGGAGAGCGATTCTCTATAGAACAGCATCAGTCTGTTTTGTAGATGACTTGCAAAAAGGTGTGAAATTGTGTATAAGTGACTTTGTGCCTTCCTGATGAGCAAATTAATCACATTCAGTGCCATCGCAAGTACAGCCCCTTAGAATTTAAGGCAGTTACTAGAATTAGCGTTTTATGTTTGTGAAAGGTCTGTCTTTTATTGTGATTGTGACAGATACTTTTTTTGTTATGCTAAAGCGTGGCCACCCGCAGTATCTGCCTGATTTGAGAGGATCTCTCTTGTACAACGTAAAAGTGCCAGTACGTTCTGGATAATTTTGTGGCCTTGAGCAAGACACATACTCTTCTGCCAGAGGGTTTTCTTTTCTGTCTCTCTCTTTCTTTTTTTTTTCTCTCTCTCTCTCTCTCTGTCTCCTCTGCGCCCCTAATACAGGGATAATAATACTTAGCCACCTCACAGGCATGTTGGGAAGATTAATTAGTTTATGTTTGTAAAATGCTTTGAAGATGAAAAGCGCTGCAAGTGCTAAGTAATATTATCATCTCCCATTCCTATGCTAGTTACTTCTTAAAGCAACAATAAGAAGTTAATTGGTTTTCAGGTTCCAGGTGATAAGGATCTGTTGACTTTTGAAGTTATTCTATTAGCTACAAAGTGTTACTAAGAAAAACATTTCACTTTAATTTGATTAGGAGTATATTTAGCTCTCGCTGAGCAATATACACACTTTCTCCAAGGTATACATCCTGCTGAAACTGGCACCTTGTGGGTCATGGTCTGTAGATGGACTATGGATTTGGAGACAAAGGGCACTTGTAATTCTCAGGGGAAAAATCAACCTTAGTTATTGGCTGTGAGCTGCTTGAGCAGGCATTTCTACCCAGCCTTGGTCCAGAGCAAAAATCTTGTCTTTGACTGCTCGAGCTGCAAAATAAGAGCAAATTGGTGGTCTTTATAATGGTTAAGGACCTACAGGATGAGCAAGAGGCCTTCACAAGGTATTTTCTTCTGGTGGAGAGGGTCGTCATAGAGGGTCTGTGATTTTTACTTTCTTATGCATGGATGTACCTGCTCCTCCTGTTCATAATAAAAACTGACTAGATGATTGGTGAGATAAATGGATAGCAGATAAATGAGAAGAGGATGTCAGAATATTAACATGTACAGAGAGAATGGAGAGACAAAAGTGTGTAATTGGAGACAAGGGGAAAAGGAACAAAAGAGGCTGAAGAGGCGTCATGTTTGTAGATTTAGTGCTTAGGGCCAAGACTCAGAACTGTAGGCCAAACTGTGAGTGATTGCTTCGTCAATGACTGGCAAGTAATGTGGAATGGGAGGCAGGGATGTAAAATAACAATAATTCTATGGAAAGTTCCTTAATACTTTCAGAAATTGGTTTGTAAGGTGTCACAGTGTTATTGGCTTGAAAACTGATACTTAGTGTTACTTATCTTATTAAAGCTAAGAGGAGATGGAAGTGAGCCAGTAGAACATGTTTGCCCCAAATTTGGTCTTTTTTTTTTTTTTTTTCTCCCCCTTTGCAGTGCCATAAATATGTCCCAGTCATAAACCCTTCCTTGTCTTCAGACAGTGAACATTTTGCTAGAAAAATCTAAGAGAATGCTATACTCCGTTTGGCATGGAGACTTACAGAAAGCTTTGGTAGGGGATGTGAAAGGAAATGTGAGGGAGCAATACAGTGTTTTATTTGTGCAAATATCCCTGGATCTGTAATTTCTAGAATTTATTCACAAGGCTATGCCAGGAGATTCATTCTGTTCAATTGCAGAACAGATTCCTGGGAGCATGGGATACTTGATAATGAAGTTTTACAAATTAAAATGTAGGGGCTTCTCTGAACTGGACATTTTTTGCTTTGTGCCATTTCAAAGCCTGTCAAGCCGTTTGAGTCAGCTCAGTGCTAGGGCAGATCCCTCTGTGGGTCTATCCACTCACTTGCGCTGGAAGCCAGTGCCTTTCCCTCTGGAAAGGTAGAAGTCATGGCAGACAATTCTGTCTTCTGGAGGAACAGTGGAAAGCCTGACTCTATTTTTGTGCTTTTCTTCTTGCTGCCTGCTTCCTCTTCAACTTCGCTCCCCGTTTCAAGCTGTATGTCATATCATTAGCATTCTCCTGACCTTAATGTGGCAGTTCATACCTGTCAGATCTATGGTTGCAGGCTCTGTGCAGACTGGATATCCATCATCTCTCTATTGCTTACCCTTGAGTCATATTTTCTTCCCATCTATCAAATTTACGCTTTATTTATATTTTGCAATAAATGGAAGCTGAGATCTTGATGATATGCACTGATCTCAGCATCTGAAGATTAAGATAGAGGCCCAAGGAGTCTATCCTGTCATTCTGCTCATGATCAAGACTTCATACTCACTGCTACTCATTGAGAAAGGTTTCTTTTCTAAATTCATGGAATCATCTGTTCCCCACCACCACCATGCTCTAGACAGCTGCCTTAGTTTCTGTTAATTCAATAATCTGCAGTCTACATTTTTTTGTAAAAACATTTTTATAAAAGCATCCAAAAATCTAGAACATGAATATATAAGTTATTAATTAATTCACAGAAACATGATTGCTGATGATGTAACTTGAAGCTTTGAATTCTGCAGCTCAGCCCTGATATTTGAAACTGTTACTATTAACATGCAGAAAAAAAAAAAATCAAGTTTAGATATTTTTCGGATGTCACAGAATTTCCAAATCCCTCTCTCTTGCTGAACTCTGTCTGAAATTATCTTCAGTTGACCTTAATCTTGCTCTGGGGTAACTTTGGAAAGGCTTGGTGGTTTATCCTGCTGCTGGATTAAGAAGTGCTTCTGTTGGATTGTGTGCATTAGCAGGAGGATGCCCTGCCACCTGCAAGCCTTGCAGCAAAGAGAATTACGGGCCCCCACATGACAGTGGCTGCAGAGAAGAGTCTGCATGTTTGAACCCTAAAATGGGAAAACTGTGGCAGGAAAGCAGTGTGTTCCCTTCCTATATTTTTTGCTCTATTTCTTCAAATATAAATTGTTACAGGTCAGTATTTTAGTCAGTCTGTGCTGTGATTCTACAATTTAATGTCAGTAAGCATACGTGGCTAGTCTAAATATCAAGTTTTGAGATGCTTTTGTTCCCTTTAAACCATAGTATTTTTGTGTTTATTTTAGTTTTGTAGAAATCTGAGTAGTTTTTGAGTCTTCTCTCACAAAGTGGCACCAAAAGTGCAACTCAGGCAACTCTATGTATCTGGCACTATTTCTTTCAAAAGTCACGAGACTGCATGACTTAGTTCCGCACCTGCTTTTGACAACACATAAGGGGAACAAGACAACTATTCAGTTAATGTTCGCTCAGAAAGCTGAGCGTGTTGAAGAAATTTATATGCACTGTGTTATGGGCACTGTGCACAGTTGTTGAGTTTTAATGTAATTTAATGCTGTTCGTTATTGTGTATTTTACTGATGTAGCGGAGAAGCAACTGTCTTACAAATGAAATCTTAGAGCTTCAGCCTAAATTAGGTAATGAGAAGAAAAGGCAGTTGAGTGAATTGTGAGTGTAGCAGGAAGGTCAGGAAACAGATTAAGAGGTGAAGAGGAGGAAGAGGGTGATGAATGAAGAGAATAACAGAGGAATTAAAACCAGGCCAAAAAAAAAAAAGTGATAGAGTGAATGAGGATAGTTTAGACCCTGTGTATTATTTTCAAGAAGAAAAAAAAAAAAAAGCCAAATCAGAATGAAAATACATGTTAACGTATGCAAAGCTTATTATTTGTCAGTCTTCTCTGCATTTTCTGCATTGAGGAGAAGTCTAAGTACAGCCTTGAAAACTCCTGTTTAGTAAAGGTGTTGTGGAAGTTGTGTGACAGAAGAGGTGGTATCACATCTGTTGCTCGTTCTGTGCTTTCTTTTCTGCAACTATATTGAACCTGCTTATGACTGAATCCTAAAGTTAGTATGTGTAGACCTCCTGTTCGAGTTTTATAGCAAAAGATGAGGCCTGGCATGCTTTACTTCCTCTTTCTAAATCTTTGTCCTTTCATTTCCTGCAATTCTTCACCCTCTTGTATCTTTGATTCTAGTATTATGTCCTTTCTCAAGACCCTTCTTTAGACAGGACTGCATAAGTCTGCCAGACTGTCTTTGTCTTGGCAAAGGCGAAAAAAAATCATATTCCATTTACCAAAAGAAAAAAAAACAAAAAACAAAACAAAAAACAAAAAACAAACAAAAAAAAAAACATTGATTCTTGGAAATCAGAGGGCATTTAAGATTCCATAGGATCGCTTGGGACTTTTGCTCTGCCTTGGGCAGTTAGGAGGATGGCCTCTTCCCCACGTTCTCAGTGGTCTTGTAGTGACTGGCCAGTGATCTTGGAGTAGACAGAACAATTTTGTTCTTTATTGTCCTCTGTAAGGCAGCTCTGTTTTGATCTTTTGCTCACACATAATTTAGCTGTGTGTTTTTTTACGATTTGGTAGGGTAAATAGTCTTCTGTTAAAAGAGCTATTGTTCTTATTGCTCTGTTCTCATCATATGAGTGAGTCAGGAAGCCGGGGTTGCTGCTGGATCAACTCAGTTGTACTGAGCTCTCCATTTGCAGCTGTAGAAGGTGTCTCTGAGCAGTGAATAGCGGTGGTGCTTCAGTACAGTGCTGTGTACTGGCTGCACCTCTGCAGAAAGTACTCAGAAAGAGAATGAGCCTCAAGTGAGGAATCTGGGGTAGAAAAATGTGCTCACTATATGTATTAGGACATTTATTATAAGCACAGGTACAAAAAAAGTAATTTTCACATATCAAAATAGCAAAATGCAGTATGGTTGGTGCGGTAACAGTTTGACGTCACTGCTGCTAATGCCGCCTATTTCAGGGACAGCATCGTAAGTGTTGTGCTGTGAGGACATGGTCGAATGCACTGGTTTACAGACTCAGAAAAACTGAGAAAATTATTTGTCTTCATTTGCTTTCTAAATAAATAAGGTAAACAGGAAAACAAGGAAAAGTAAGGAAAAAAAAGGCAATGAAATTGCTTTTTCTGAGGGGCATGTTTTGTTTTATCATCTCTCTTGCTCTAGTTATTTCACTATTTATTTGCCTAAATTTACTGTAAGTACTCTTCTGTGATGAGTTATCACAGAGTGATTATAGGGAATATGTGTTTGAGAAGTGGTTTTTCTGAATGACATGAAGGCGATCGTGTTACAGGGAAACAAGAGAAAGCAAGGTAGGAAGGAGGCATATTGTAAAGTCTAAGATTTGGAAGGGGACTGGCAAGTAATGAGAGATGCAGAGAAACCAAAAATGGAATAAAATTTGATCAGGAATATAGACAAGAAGAGGGGTTGTGGGTTTTTGTTTGTTTGTTTGTTTTTTAATTAACCTGAGTGGGGCTTGGGACTTCAAAGCCTTTTGGTACTACCTCTATCCAATTATGCCAAAACCAAAGTTAGCAAAGGCACTCAAACTGTAATTCACAGAATGCTTAAGGTTGGAAGGGACCTCTAGAGATCATCTAGTCCAACCCC
>VZSV01000017.1:45363-82090 GCA_013398735.1 Nothocercus julius
AAAAAAAAAAAAAAAAAAAAAAAAAGATTAGCTCTGAGTTATCAGGGGCCATTTCACCTGTTATCCTTTTGTGGGATAGAAAAGCAAGTGGTGATAAAGTTTATCCCCAAGGCCAGCTAGCAATCAAAGATGTCTTTGTAAATTCTTCTTTAAGACATCGCAGAGAAGTTGCAGAATCTGAGAGTGGATGAGTGAGCACAAAGAATAGATTATTAACAAGGCTCAAGTGACTGAAAAACAAATTTGATCATGCTTTAAACTTACTGGTTGATGAGAGCAATTGAAATTGTGGTGAAGAGGGAAGTGTGTCCTTTGATGTGCCTGGGGGACTGGATTACTGTGCAATTAAAATCCACAAGAAATCTGAACAGCAACTTTGTAGGATGTGGGGATATGACCATTGTATTTAAGGCTTAGTTTTAAATGAAAAGAGGCTAATACAATTGCCTGATTTATTTTTAAAGCTTTTCAAAATTTCTTACCCCAACTTGAGGTTGTGAATTGAACCTGACATGGTGTTAAATGCTAAGCACATGGATCTTGGAAAACATTTGATCTTTAACTTCTTTACATTTGCAGAGGATTTTCAGCCTTATTAGAATTAGAATATGATTATTTTGTTAACTTTATGACATTGTATGTAAGAAATTCAAAAGAGGAATAAAGCAAAAAGGGTAAAAATGAAAATTAGAGCAATGGCTATTGCTAGACGTCTGCACTTTGTTAATTTACTCAATCTGTCAGCTGTACAATAGCGAAGGGAATTTTATCACAATCCTCTGGGTACAGCTGTATCACATTGTGGCAAAGGGCAATGTGGGTGTGTAGTTTTTATTTTTTTTTAAGTAATTTTTATTTTAAAATAGAAGAAGAGGTGTTACCCTGCCTATTAATTATCTTACTTCCAGTTTGACAAGACAAAACCAAAGCTGTATTTTGGTATTACTCATACTTACTGCCTTTCCCTGGCGGCTGCTTCCAGCTGAAGACACCTGTGCAGGATGGCTGCCTCAGATGGGATTCAGCTTTTTGTGTTGGGATTAATGCTGTGTGCCTGAGGGAGACTCCAAGAATACTCTTGCCTCATATTTTTTGGAAAAAAAAAAAATGTTACAAGGCAGAGGGAAGTTTTGGCAGAGGAGTGTAGGGATATTTGTTTGTCTCCTTTTGGAAGCAGAGATTGTGTGGGATGAGTTGTGATCTCTCTGCTGCAAATGATCTAGAACAAGTTGTTGGGCAGCCCTGCAATTTTCCTTCTGAAAGGTCTGTGCTGAAACAGGCTCCCTCAAGTGTTTTGTAGAGCCCTAGGTTAATGATCTTTAAAAAGGCATGTAAAGATACAGCTGTCTGAGGAAATTTTGCATTACCAAGGGATATGGCTGCTTCAGAAATATAATACTTTAGCTACATTTTTAAATGAATGTTAGATTTTTTTAAAATAGCAAATGTCTGGTTACAATATACCAAGATTCCCTCCATGAGGAATGTTTTATTTTTAACGTGTGAGAACTGCAAATACATCAGAAAAGACATTCTGCACTGGTTGAATTTCTGTAAGGAGAGCCTCTGATGTTTTAGATACAACTTCAAAGAAGAGTTTAGTCCCTAAAAGGGATTACAGTTGATATATTTATTGATAGGGAGGCCAGCAGTTCAACTTAAGAAGGTACTGGGACTGCTGTGAGGCTAATGAAATTTTGATGGCATGAAAGTCCCCTGGGGCTATGAAACGTATATAACTCGGACAATGTCATGGGTCTCCATTTCAATGGAGATGTTACACAAATGGTGAAAGACTTAATCTCTTTTGGCATTTTTCACTGGATTTCGTTTCCACCAAACATGGGGTATTCCACCAAGAAGTGACTTCATACGTATAGTCAGAAATCAGTATGTTAAATGTTCACAATAGAATAGAAAATATATTTTAAAATGAGGATGCGGTATCATCCTGGCACACACATTCCCCAGCCTAAGGACTGAAATGCAAGTTCAAGTTCTGGTAATTTGTGGCCTAAAATTAATAGCTGCCCTTGTTTGACAAACCTGATAGGGCTTTGAAACCAGAGCTGGCATTACCATGCGTCTGTCCTGCGCGTTCCACCCCTTTCCTGTGCTTGAAAGCTTCCTGACTGCATTTCAATAGAGCTGTTTTGCAAGGAAATGCGTTTCTCTGCAAGAGATTTACCTCTAAAGTAGATGAGGAGCAATGGGTTGTGAGCAAAACAAAACATGACACCAGAATGTACTTCCCTCATCTCGGAGGGCCCGGTTCCACAAGTGATGCAGGCTGCTCGCACAGGCAGTCACTGTTGTTAGTAGTTTGTTACCATAAGCAGACCTTCCTCACTGGAGCTTTGGGATCCTACTATTCATGGTGAGAATTTATCCCAAGGGTTTATGAACTTAGAATTATAACTGCTTGTTGAGTATGCTTGGGTTGTTTTTGTGGTGCTCTCCTCCTCCCCAACAGGGCAAGAATAGAAGCTTGGCATGAACTCTGTTCTTTCTCTGTAACTGTTCTGTATATTTACTCTTTAGAAATCATAGCAGTTGATCCCCTTCAGAGGGGAAAGGCAAAACTGTTTAGTTGCATAGGTATATGTATATGTAAGTGTATGTGTGTATATAAATGTATGTGAATATGTGTAAACAGAATTTGTTGAAGATACCAACTTCCATTTGTTCAGGCCTCAACAGTGTGTGTCTAAAGGTGGCTTGCTAAAGCCACCTAATTTGTGTGTGATATTGAACGATTAGAAGTTTCTTTACAAAAATCTAACTCTCAATTTTTTTTTGAAGTATGTTAATAGCATATTATGAATACCAGGATTTTAAAAAAAAAAAACCTATTCTCTAAACGTAGAAGAATATAGATGCATTCTCACCTCATGGTCTTAGGTTGCTGCTGGGTAAATCATCCTAAAGAGAAATATTTTTTTCTTTATGCTGCAATTCTCATTCAAATTCCACGTATGATTTTTGGCATCATGTTTGGATAGATTTGTCATGTCAACCTCCCAAAAGTGGAACTTGCATCTGTTAATCTGGGCACTCTACCAGTGTCGTGTACAATATGATGCATCAACTGGAGCACAATAGGCATGCATGTTTTTCTTATACCTTTTCCCCTTGCAAGATCTCTTGGAGGCAAAATTGAGATGAAAAGAATGTGTTATTTGGGAATGCATCAGCACAACATACATGCATTCATATTTCATAAATGCAGTATCAAGATATATGTTATTAATCGTTATAGGAGCTGTAACTTTGAAATTCAAGCAACTCATCTTTTACATGCTTGCCAATAACTTCTTGCTGTTAATTTGTTCTAAGATTACTAAAGCTTGTCTTTTAAAATTGATAAATATTCTAGCAAAATAGAAGCTCTTACATAGGTAAGCTTCAAATAGCCCTTTTGCTTAAAAGGTCAATATTTGTTTAAGGTATCATAAAATCCACTTATCTGAATTATTTTTAAATCCATTCAACTGACCTCAGGAGACATCATGAAGATAATAGTCAGAACAGAGTAAGTTATTCCTAAAATGCAGCTCCTGACTCCGTTTCATTTTTGTTTGTTTTGTGAAGTTCACAGCTCTTACCAGTTCTGCATACGCTTCTTGCACAGCCTTGAAGCTCAGGCTGTGGCAATCATTGTTTCAAAGATTTTAGTCAATCATTTAGGACTTGAGTAAGTCCATGCCACCTTCTGTCCCTTTGGAAGCTGTACTGACAGGGCTTCTTGAAAAATTAGGCTTTCTGGATAGATCCACACCATGTGGTTGCCAGTGCCTGTATCCACGAACAGTAGTTAAGAACTCTTTTTATCTGATATACAGAAAATAGTTCTGACAGAGCTAGAATGTTGGGTTTTTTCAGTTCTGTTTTTTTAGTAAGAGTTTTGTGCCAATGGGGATTTGTTAGAAGATCAGAGAAGATTAGGGTGTAGCAGAATAAAAAGAAGAAAGGGAGAGGAGAATATGAGATCAGGGCCTCAGGTCCTCGTTTTGAACTGAGTAGATCTTTACTTTGAAATTTGGCCTCCCATTTTTCACAGGTAAAGAAAAGTAGATATTGCTAGTAAGAGGTTCAGTCCAGAAGATTTGGGTAAAGAGAAGTTACCAACCTAATCAGCTGCTGGGGCACCTTCTCCCTTCCTCTCCATCTTCAGTCGGTTTCTGTAGTTAGCATTCTTGTGAATCTAATGCTCTCTTGTCCTTCCAGAACGGTGAATTAACTGGCATTCAGATCTCTGAAAATCAGGAAATGCATTGGTAAGATATTTGTCAAGACATTTTAAATCTGCTCTCTCTAACCCAGTATATCTATAACATGTTCTTGAACTCTGCATTCTTAAAAAATGCACATCATTCAGGAAGTAGTGTTACACATTTTCACCTGTTTAACATTCTTCTTTATGCTAAGACAGAACCTGATTTTTAGATGAGCTCTGCTGAATATGAGCTGCTTTATACCTGCTAGGCAAAATGCTGAGCCTACTTATCAAAAACAGCCACATATCTGATGGATTAATATTCACCTTACTGCCATACCACCATTTACAGCTTCTTCACTCTTACCCACAGTATTCCATCTAGCAATTATCTACCCTTCATTAAGCATGCCAATATCTCTTAAATCCTGCTTTGCTGCTAAGAAATTTCACGACCAGGAAATATGTCTGTTTTACTGTTGACAGAACTCAGCTCTGAAATAATATTCAATATGTAAATAGGCATGCACTTTTTTTTTTTTTTTTGGTTACAGATGCATGGAACTGAAATTCACACAGAAAAGAGGAGTCATCCCTGGTTTTCTACATTATCACAATTTTTCTGAAGTTATACCAATTTTCAGATACTGTATACATCTGCATACTTGTAATCATAATATATTTCAGTAAATCCTCATAGCATTCATAGTTAATGCAATTGAAATTCATGTTGATGATTCCCTTGGCTAGTGGCAGCCACAAGAGGGAACAGTTAAGTTGACCTTCTTCCAGCAAAATTTTTGCATCACCTGGATTTCAGAGGTTTGAGTGTCACTGAACTTGATGTTTAGGAGAGATGTGAATTTCCAAATGGTTGTCTTAATAATGTTTTCATGATGGGAGTCTAGTGCTGAATGTGCAGTAAGAACTGGTGGGGAATGAGACTGTCTTGAAAGCATTTAACCAAATGCTTTCAATAGACGTGACAACAGCTGGCTGCAATAAAATAAACATGGAAGTCTGTATAGAAAAACAAATCTAAAGAAAATTTCAGGAGAATTCGTTTTTGGTTGTCAAGGTTCCAAGGATTTCGTATGTGAAGGAATGTTGAAAGAGATGATTAAAGACTGGCTGGCATGGCTCAGTATTTATTCACAGAAAAGAATTTTGGTAAAGAACCACAAAAATGGAAGCCAGATCAGGTTTCTTAGGAAGAGTGTAATAGAAGTTTACAGAGATACCGTTGCAAAGTTTGAGGAATATAAACACAGATTGAGACATAATCAGTGAGTTATACAGAAACATGAATGCTAAGAAGATGAGAAAGAGTTGGTTCATTGCTCAGCAGTGAAGGAAGACTAATAACACATTGCTGATATATTTTCTTGTGGTTGTTTTTGCTTTGGCATTTGCTGCCTGAGTAGCTGATCACAAAGCTAATATTTACACCATTAGTAAAGGTTTAAGGGCTACTTATGTAATTAAAATACACCCTGCATACATACAATGCCTTTATCATCTGGGCTTTTAATGATTCATCTTTGAAACCACTGAGAATAGGTACAGCTCTGACAGGCGGAGAGGGGCGAGGAGGGAAAGGGAAATGTAGGAAGGGCTAAGGGAGGAAGAAAGTTAGGCAAATATTCTAGGAAAAGGAAATTAGTTTGTGCTTTGTAACACTGAGCATGTATTTGTTCTGAATGAATCTTGTCAAGCCGCACTGATTTCCTTCAGTGACAGTATAAGCCACTTCTCAATAGGGAACAAGCAGCAGATGCTGACAGTAATAGGTATTTTGACATTAGTAAGGCTTCTGACACTGTTTCAGCCCTGATGCTCTATATTTAGAGACACATGGTCTAGGTTCATTATTACAAGATAAATGTGCAAGTTATTGGAAAAATGTGTAAAGAATGATTATCAGTATTTCATGAACTGGCAAGTTGAATCAAATAGTATTCCACACAGCTTGTCATAGATTTTTGTAATGGCTTGGATAATGTAATAGAACATTGCAACCTGGAAAGAATTGCGTACACTATACAGGGCAGAATGAGAAACTAGAGAATTATTTCAAATGAAAAAGTGCAGTTCAATAAATACAAGTGAAAAGCCCTACATATAAATAAGAATAATTAAATTTCAAAAATGCTAGGAAGTCGAGGGACCTTTTGAGCTTACCTGGCCCAGTGATCTGCTTGGAGCTGGACTGACTTTAAGCTAGATGATGCTCAAAACCTTGTTCAGTTGAGTTTTGAAAATTTCCAAGCATGGAAAAGTGTGTGCCTCAGTGGTGACTAAGCCTTGGCTTTCCTGTCCCCAGCCCTGCGGGCCTACCAAGTGTTTCTGTATCCCTCTTCCCAACAGGCATAGTGGATCACAAAAACGTCAGCTATGTTTTCTGTGGGTATGTCGGGGTTGAACATGTCTTTGGTATCTGGGGCTCCCATAATCCCACTAATGTGGGATTGGGATCCTCCTAATGCACTCGGCATTGCTGAGAGGGAACTGATGTGGGTGCTTTGGGGACTCCTTCTGCAGATACTGCCAGGATAGAGACAGGGCAGCAAGAATGATCAGAGGTTTCAAGTGTATAGCTTCGAAATGGCCGAGAGAATTCAGAGTGTGCCCTCTAGTACAGGGGAAGATCTTGCTGCCTCCATGAAGGTTGCCTGCTGCCCATATGTGCTGCAAATACGATGAGAAGCAAGCAATGTAAATAACAAAGAGAGGAATGGTGGAAGGCTAGGGATAGCTCAGTGGAAGAAATTGCTGAGGAAGGTGTGAATATTTCATTTTCTAGCATATTTTCAAAAATATTTTTAAAATGTCAGTGCCTGTCAGCCCTATTTGGCGGAAGAGGATGGACTCAAGAAATATTTTTGTTCCTTTCTGATACTATTTTCTATAAGTCAGTTATTTTATCGCTCATTTTAATGTATGAAAGGCAAAGCAAAAATATTAATAAACCAGAAACAGTGTTTAGGGAATAAAGCCTACAGAAGTATTGCTTGTAACTTACTGATATTTATATCTTGCTCAGTTCTTCTAATTTTAAATGGTTAACTTCTGGTACATGTTGTTTTCCCTCATTTTAGGGTTGCTATACAGATATTACCATTCAGTTCCCTTAAATAAAATGTGTTCTTCTAGATATGCTTACGCAGGGAAATCTTAAAAAGACAACAGCTCTCTTCTGTTTGAGTTGTAAGTGTTCTTTTGATTCTGAGGTTGACATGAAAGCAAACCATGCTTTGCACATCTATAAACTGATGATCTCTGCTGTTCTGGCTTAGAAAGTGTTTTTGATGTCCTTGAGAAAAATCACAGTGGTAGCAGTAAATTGTTTTAATTAACGAATTAGAGAGGAACGCATTTGCTGAATCAGGTTTATTGATGTAATTATCACTGGAATAAAATTTTAAAAAAATCTGTCAGAGCTGTGGGATTGTCTGGTGCATTGTCATTGAAAAGCAACTTAAATGCTGAGAAAGTCATCTGTGATATAATTTGCATGTAATATTTAATTCTCAGGCATGGCTTCCTTCATTTCCTGAATGCCTGTACCTGTGTAGGGGTGCAAATGTGTGTGTGCATGGGTACATGCCTCATGGTACTCCCTCATGGTACATGCATGGGTACTCCCTCATGTTGGAAACTTTTCACAGGAAGAGCCTTTGCCTGCTGCAATCATTTTGAGCTATTCCAGGACTCTACAAAGTATTTGAGAATTTGCAAAAGGCTTACCAAAATCTTGCTCCTTTTTTTTTTTCTTTTTAATTTCACAATTTTAACAGAACAGTGTAACACTTAAAGATGATGAGGAATATTGTTGAATAGTTGTGAATTAATATTTTTATAGTGAAATGGTTAAAAGGCACATTTCTTGTGTCTTGTGCCAGTGCATCCATGGTAAATATGAGGTTTTGGAGGTCTGAAGCTTCTGTGCAGTTCCTGTGCTAGGCCTGGGCTGCTGCTGGTGAATCCCCCTTGGGTGCTGTGGTGGTTGAGTGGTTGCACTTGGCACAAACTCCAAGCATTTCCACCTCCTGGGCGGTTTTTGCAACGTAAGAGGAGTTACCTGACTGGAAGCACTCCCGTTTGTCAGGCCACTACAAAGTAAACACTGACACCAGGCTGGTGATTAGTGTTTATTTATTTTTGTCCTTTGTGGTCAAATATATATACATATGTCTATGTATATGCCAGTGCATGCATTAGATGGCTGTACTTACAGGCCTTCTTACAGTGGTATTTTCAGTTTTTACATATGGTTTTGTTACGGATTAAAAATACAGGCTTGAAGGCAGGGTTCTACTTCTCCAAATGGTCTGGAAACTGTGAAGCATTTCCACAGTGAATCTATAGGCAGTCGTGAGCACAGGCGAAGGAAGGTTACTCTGTTGCTACAAGCTATTGACTTGCTATATGCTGGAGAAACACCTGTGTTTTTCCCCATGGTCAGGTTTTCATAAATGCAAAGTGGGAAAATTGGGGGAAAATGCAAAAATGAAAAGCCTATTTCTGTAAGTTGCTTTATGGTTGTGAATAATATATGTTACATAATTGCTGACGATTAATTTTGTGGAATCTCAGTCTGGTCTTGTGGCAGATGGTCTAAAGAATTTGGGTTGCTCTGTCTCTGTACAGAACTTGATTTGCTTTTTGTCATAGCTTTGACTGATTCCAGACTGTATCGGTCATATCTATAGTTTGTATAAAAATAACAGAAATTAGAAGTCTAATATCCTTTTTGGCAGAACTAAATTCTTGCAGAAGGCTTCAGAGTTGTCTTTTCTGCCTGTTGTTGAAGATGAATATTGAGCGTGTCAAAGTGATTTATAATCTTTGAAGCACTTTTGAATTTTCAAGGTTTCCAAGGTATCCAGGTCAAAATGACTTTGAAAGGAGCTGTCCTTGTCATCAATATTTGGTTAGATGGATAGTACCCAAGTTTCCTTTCACATAGACTTACCCCGAATGGTTTGAGCTCCAAAGTTCTTCATTGCATGATTGTTGTGTGCTCTATAAGGAGATATATTTAAAACTGCTTAAAAGCTGCACTCAGTGGGGAATTCTGCTGCTCATTCCCTTAACTACTTTAGCTACAAAGAACATATGACATCTTTTTCATTAACTGTCTGCCGCTTGTTTGCTTCCAGTGGAGTTCTAGGAGGCTTTTATATTGTTTTGTAAACTCAATATTGCTGGGCCCTGGCTGCTCATGGCAATTGAGATGAGATTAGATGCTTTTGTTAACAGGCCCCAGACTTTAAATTTATGGGGAATAGGCACCGTCTGTTCTCAATTAAGGGTCGTGAGCTCTGAAATTAATTCTTTCCACTGGTCCATTAGACTCAATCTTTTGACCTAAAGTCATGATAAGGCTATATTAGCCTCTTGAGCCTTGGGAAAATGAGGAGTTCATGTAGGGACAGTATTGTTGTATGGGATATTCTTTTAGCTCGTATCAGAGTAGTTAGGAGAGAGAAGGTAATGCTTGTTTTCCCATTCTGCAGATAGAGTGATATTGTGCAAAGTGCCCTAGAGATCTAGAGCTCAAATCCTCTTGTGCTGGAGCAGAACTTGTGCTCCTGAAACATCCGAGTGCCAGGGAAAAAGTCTTTCTCGACAAATTCAAATTAAAGTAGAGACTGTTGACCAAATTCACAGGAAGACTTGATATCAAAGTTGGGTTGGGTATGCAAGCCTTTTGTTCCCAGACACACGTTTGCTCATTAGATTAGCTGTGCTTTGCCTTGGCTGCTTTTCCTTGATTCCAGTCACAACTAGGAAGTGATGTGAGGTCTTACCAGAAGTCCCAGGACTTGAAATCTTCCCTCTGTGCTTTTGAAGAGCTTGTGTCTGTCCTGTGGTATGCAGATGTTGCAGAGCAGGAATGGTTTGGGGCTCCGGGGGGGGTTGGACAAACTGGTTTATTCTTTTTAAGGTTTGATACAGCAGGGAGTGCTGAGGAGTGGGAGAACATATAGCCACAAGCTTTTTATTTATTTTTATTTATAAAAGCCCCAAGACGCTGAAAAACAAAGTTTTTGTTTAAATTTAACATCAGTTCTTTATATTTATGCATGAAAATATATTTTAAAGGCTTTAGGTAGGATCTAGGAAGCAGCAGGCAGACACTGATTAAATTTATTCAGCACTGTCATTTCTTGAGGATGGTTGTAAGAATACTTCTTTTAAGACAAAATCTTTTTGAGGTATAAGAGTGTTACCATCTTATCCCAAACTGCAATTGACTGAGAATGTCTTGGGATCTGCTGGCTACTGGGCTACGAGTAGGAACAAGCCGGGAGGGAGTCTGTATGCCTGTGGTTTTTCGCTTCTAACAACCTCCGTCGCATAAAAAATGCAGCCTTGTTTGACTTCCTACAGGGAGCAAACCTAAAGTCAAAGTGACTGCCTTCGCGGGATGGAGGGCATGGCTGTGACCGCTTCACCCGCGTGTTGCTTGTTGATAACCCCTCAGAAGATAAACTCAGGGATTCGTTTTTTATTACTCTTTTTCTGTATCTCCTTAAGTTCACTCAACCCTCTGTGCAGCTCATAAATTCCCTGTTTGCAGGGCCCTGAGGACGGGCACTGCTTCCAGCGCTGCACAGGTTTACGCTTCTAAAGCTGCCTGCAATGCCAGGGCCATCAGCCCTCTTGGTACTGTCAAGGCACTTTATATATCTGTGTTATTCCTCCACATTTTTTAAGTTGTCAGCAGATGGCCATACCTGCCAGCTGAGCCCCGTGGCTTTGCCTGAAACCCTTTCATGGCCATGGGAAAAATGACACTTCTTGCTATCTCCACTGTTAGATTTCTTAATTCTAGTAAGGCCAAGTTTTGAATAGACAAGAACCTATTTTCTCTATATGTTGTATTTTAAAAAGTGAGAGTCACTGCAAGCTAGGTAAGCCGTATAGCTGCTTTTTAATTGGGTTCATAAACAGCAAGGTAAAACAGTTTTCTTTGCAGCCTGCTCTTAGGAGCTCTGCAGTTAAATAATTTGGAAGATGTACCCTTTTCATCATCACCTTAGCTAGAAGAATATTGGCTCTCTCTGATCCTGAGCATTTTGTGTCAGCGAGGCTTGGTGGCTCTGCGATCCAATCATGTATACATATGTTTTTGAAGTGCAGTATTAGTTGTAACAAATATTTGGCCAAATTTTCAAAAAGCTAAATTGTACTCCAGTTGCTTGGAGTTTTTTGCTGTTGTTTGCTTGTTTTTATATGTAGCATGTCATGTAAACAATGTTAAGCTAACTTAGAAAAAGCTGAAGTGTCCATTTCTCATAGATTAATAACCTTCTCCTTATCCAGAGAATCATCGTTGCTCTGCTGGGGCCTAGGGAACGTGTTTTTACAGCTATAATGCATTGGAAATATGGCAGCAGAACCTATGTACCTTAAATTAGCAAATTGCTTTAACAAAAACACAAATTCATTTCTTACGAGTTCTTTGTTCTTTGCAGTATCCGGTATATTGATTTTCTTTCCTTTTTTTTTTTTTTTTTTTCTGAAAAAATTAATCAGCTTGCCTTTGTTCAGAGTGGATTTTTTCCTCTCATCAAGTCTACACAATTGAATTTGTTTCATCCTCTTTTCTGAGGTATTTCAATGTTATATTAAAAAAAAAAAGTATTAAAAATGCTAATAAACTTTTCTTTTTCTGAAAAAAAAAAGAGTACTGCCGTGCATTTTTGTTGAGGCTGGAGAGTTAATTGAACTCGAGGATTCTGGTTTGTTTTCAATAAGACAGACATCTAAGCTCAGGAAATTTAAGAGGCAGTGTCTCGTGAGGACCTGGAGCACATGATTCCCTGGTAGTTCTAATAACCCTAGTTCATCTTGAGTCCAGATTAATCATTTGGGTCTACTGATTATCTCAAAATCCATTTTTCCCTGTGAACTAAAATTATTTTAAAGTGGATTTTGAATATAACACAGCAAAAATATGGAGGAAAAAATATTTCTTAGTCATATTTAAAAAAAAAAATCTTTTGGAATGTTTTTATCATACTGCACAGTTCCTACTCTTCTAGGGCAGAGATTCTTCTCCAAAACCTGATTTTAAAATAGTCAAACACTGGATTTTTATGCAAAATGCATGATTATCCTGAGTTTGCCATATTTTTTTTTCTCCCATTGTGACCATGTTATATTTTTCTCTGTGAAATCAAGCCCAGCTTAATCTTTTATGAGTTGTTTTGTGTCTGTATTACCTCAGGCTGTGCTCTCATCAGACTTCACAAGCTAAGTGGGCTTGAGTTTTGGATAGTCTGTGGAAATAATCAAAGAAAATGCACCATCCTCCTGGATGTGATGATAATGGCTCATTATGTCCATTAAATTTAGTACTGTATCAGTACTGAGCGTCTGTGTAAGGTGTAGTCTCAGTGTCCTGATCACTTCTAATTATTAAAGCACAACTGTTAGCTCAGCTAAACTCCAATTCCTGGAGACTTTCTTTCTGCCTATCAGTTTCTTCTGAACTTTGCATGTGGGAAGTCTTTAAAGTATTTGCTTTGAAGTCAGAGATCTGCACTGAAATCCTGATTTGGTCACTAATTTGCTGTCTCTCCATTTGTGCCTGTTCATCTTTTTGATTTTGTTTCCCTACTTACAAACAGGCATAATAATGCATGTTTTCCATCGGAACTCCTAATGCTTCCTTTCTCCACTCCAACGTTGTAGATTGGTATGTCTTGGTAGTAGGCTGAGCTAAGTAATTTTGAAAAGGTTAGATATCTCTGTGTGTGTGTGTGTGTGTGTGTGTGTGTGTGTGTATGTATATACATACATATGTATGCTATACACATTTGCAGTCACATTTGCAGTGACTTGCTCTTTCTTTGATTACATGTGACTTCTCATAGCAGGAGGAGAGCTAAGCTTCGGACAAGAACAGATTTCTTGTCCAGTCTTTGGCTAAATAACTACAGAGTCCCCAATGTCCTTGATGTTTTCTGAATCAAGAGAGAAAGGAGTCGACATCAACCCTCTGCAACAACCTCTACAGTTCTCACCAGATTCAAATGAAGGAATGTTCTTCTCTTCCCTCTTTTCCCTTTCCGAACGTGGGAACCAAAACATGGGAACAGTTTGTCATCAGATAGACAAGCTGGACCCCGTCATTGCACAAAATGAACATGCCAGGCTATGGACTACCTCTGATTTTCAAAAAGCTAGGCAGATGCTTACACTGCTGGCATCACAGGTAGGTGTGAAGAAAGACCATGCTACATCTAGAGGCAGAAGTGTGGGATGGAACAGGAGGCAAAACTCGAGTCCTTTTCCTTAGTGTTTGAGGGAAAAGAAACCTCCAGTTTCCAGCAGTGACATATGGTCCAAAATAGCTGACTTCATGGCAACCATGTAGTACTGGGACAGCTGGAACAGTAGCTGGCATCAAGTACCTGCCATCACAAAACTGGTCATGTGCATATATATCATTGTTGCTTATGAGGTTTGCTCTCCCTCCCGGGTTCATTTTTCTGTGTGATAGTAAGGACATGTTTCCTCTAAATTTGGTAGTATCGAGGAGAGCAAAGCCAGTGGGAGCACCATCTGTTCAGAGCACTGCCTTTTGGAGCTGCTTTGTCCTCGGAGTGATCTGACACCGTGCTGAACGCTGTCTCCTGGGCTTGATTTTCTATGCAGTACCTTCCTTGTCGCTCTTCAGAGAGAGCCTGTTGTAATCAGAAGCGGCTTTATTGTTTTGTCTAGGAGCCAAAGATGACGAAGCAGCAGAACTCAAGAGATGCTCCTGTTCATAGTATTTCCTCATGCTGAAATGTAGGGTATCTTTAGCCTGTAGGTATCTACATTTGAGGAGACTGAAGAAACCTTTCTGATTAGCCCTTTTTATCTCCACTCTCCCATTCACTGACTCTCCTTCTCAAGGTTTTTAACTTGCAAGTTGTTTGGCCACCTTCTGAGTCTGCCAGAAGGACCACATTTCAGATTCACAGCATGGCCTATAAACTGTCAATAAAAGGATTTTCCAGAGAGTCAGGTAAAGGTATCTGTCAGTAAGGGAAGCACACTTGAAGAGCGACCAAATCCATATGCAAATTGACTGAGATCCTCATAAGTCATGCAAAGCAACATGGACTAGGATATCTTGAGAGCTATAACAAATTATGTACAACAGTATTCTAGATGGTAGAGCTTGTTGTAGTTGTGATGACCTGCCAATCATCTAGGGCCTATCTGTCAGGTTATGATCAAGTAGAGTCAATGAAGGCAATATATGGATAGTTGTAGATCTCAGATCTTAAATATATGTATAATGCTTTCAAGACCTCACTTACTACAGATTTGGCTGGAGATCTGATTTTTGGACAAATCTACAGATTTGGATTGGCGTTTGTGCTTCCACTCACCTCAGTGAAGGATCAAACTGCTTTTACCGAGCAAATGCTAAGTTGGTATGTGGATCCAATGAACACATGGAAATTCTTTGCTGTTTTCCTTATTATGTCTGTTTGCATCAAATGTACCAGGCAGGCTGAATAAATGTAAGATGTAAGGATTGTGATGGCAAGACAGTCATAAATTACCAGTTTCACTTCCTGAGTGAACTGACATTTATACGTATCATATGATCCCACATTGCATCAGTCATAATTTCTGCTTAGTTGTGCATTGAATTTATTGTTAGATATCTTTTTTTTTGATCATTCCGAATTCCTTCCCGTGCTTTCTGATTGTCAGAGGAGTGCCCAAGCTTAGGTGGGATGAGGCTGCAGCTGCCTTACTGCTCCAGAACTGCTGCCAGTCACCTCCTGTGCAGTCTTGGTCTACCTGGCGTAACAGAAATGAGGCCCCATCTGATCTGAAGTGGCTGCTCAAGCACTGCAAAGAGGCAGCTCAGTATCTTGCAGGTTCAGGGAAGGACTTCTTTCTTAAAGAAAAGATTTTACAGATGAGAGTCAGACTATTTGGATCCAAAGGGAGCTTCGGTATGGAAGAGCCGAGACTGCTGGGGTCAAGTTTCACGTTGTCTTTGTAGTGGTATTTGGTAATGAAACTCCAGTACAATCTTATATGTGTGTTTTTTTAATATCAGAATTCCTTAGGATTCTCTCAAACAAAATTACATGCTTATCCTATGGAATACTGTGCATATGTTCAGTCTTTTTCCTAGAGTTCACATTTTTCAAGTAATATCCAGTAAGATTAAATCAAGTATATATGTTTTATTATTCCACTTCAGAATTGATAAACTGTCCCAAGTTTTACTGCTTTTACTGGCAAAACAAAATCAACAAGTACATAGCTATGTACTGTAAAATGTACTGGTTTAAAACCTTTATGCTAAAGAGGTTGCAACTAAAAGTCTTTAAAGTAGGCAATAGACTATTAAAAAGCTAAACAAACTGCTGACTAAATTCATTCAGGAGCTAAATTATTCAACAGTCCAATATACATTGTCATAGTATGACTTTATATCTGGCTCCTGTTCTTAGGAACATTTTGTGCAATAGCTATAACCTGAACATTAAGGACTAGATTATTCAATTATATTTCAAATTCATCCTTAATATCTGCAGAAACTCAATATGCACACCTCCACATTTCTTGCTTTTCTAAAACTGGAAGTATTCATGGATGTAAATAGGGGTATGTGCATAAAACTACAGAAGGCTGTAGACCTTCACAATGTTTGAAAAATAGTACACTTCCTAGAAGCACAAATGTAAACCTTCAGATATGTAACAATGCCTAAAGGTCAGTCTTTAAAAATTGGTATCTAGATCTTATTTCATTCTGACAGACTGTAATGGAATCCATCTTCTTCTCTTTCAGAACAGTATTCATATATGATGCTATTGTATTCAAAGAATTTTAGTTGAACAGCTTTATAGAAAGCATTTCAATATGTCTGTGGATATATTAAAAACTTAATATTGAAGAATACATCAAGGAGTAAAAAAGTTACTAAAGCACTCCCCTGTGCTACGATTAATTTGTATATTATCAAGGTCTTTATTATGAATGCAGTTCCTAACGTAGGCCTGTAATAAACAGAGTGTAATTGAATTTTCAATATTTTGCCACCAGGGAGTAATTTTCTTACAAGACCTCTGCTCCATCTTCTGGCTAATTGTCAGCAGTTACTCAGTATTACTGCATTAATGTCACCAAGCAGTGAAAACAGAAGCTACCTGCTTCTATTGCCTTGGAAGTTACTGGAGTGCAACTCTAGCCCTTGTCTATTTACCAGTTTGGAGCTGTGGGCTGTTACGGCTAGTGGATGGAGCGTTTTGAAAATGAGGCTTTGTTAATGAGCCTGACTTCTTGTACATTCAGATTGGTGTAAGTTTTCAATTGATTTGATTATTCCACGTAATAAGATCAAAAAAGTCTGTAATATTAGGATCTTCAGACATACCGTAAGAAAATTGTGTCTCATCCATGAATGAGTGAACACTTTGGTTTGTTTCTCAGCAAATGAAGCTGTAAGCTTCTGGGACTATTGGTTGCCTTTTACTTCCTTGGTGTGTAACATGGCAAACTAACAAGAATGTAATTACAGACTAGGATATTTGTGGGGGAAGGATGACTTATCTTTCAATTCAATAACCAAAAGTTGACGTTTTTTACAGTTGTTCGATCCACTCTCAGTCAGCGTTTCCATTAAGGTTTTGAATGCTTCGGATGTGGGGTGTTTTTTGTTGTTGTTGTTTTGTTTTTGTTTTGTTTTGTTTTGTTTTACCAATCTTGCTAAGGGTACCAAGGTAGGGTACCAAACACTTTACAGGAAAGGAGTAGAATTTACAACCTTGATGCGTTGGGTTTGCCAGCAAAGGAGAGAGGGAGAGAGAGAGAGAGAGAGAGAAAATAAATAAATAGATTACATTCAGTAAGGAAAAGTGCAAAGTGCAATACTGAAGTAGCAATAATTAATTCACACTTTCGAGATGGAGGAACCACTTGCCACGCGGAAGTTTGATGGAAAAGGATCCAAGAATTGTAATGGATTGGGGCTGAAGTACCTATCAATCACATGCTCGTTTTTCAAAGGGGAAAACATCTGCTGGGATACATAAGCATGAGTGTCAGACAGACACCAGGTAATCCTTTTGGCATCTCTCAGCCCTGCTAAGGCCTCACCTGTAGTAGCAGCCAGCACATGGTGTCCCAAATCAATAGTTTCGGACCAGTTGTACAAAGGGTATTGGAGGAAAACAAGTTTAGCAGAAACGTGAAGTAAAAGTGTGTCCTCTGAAAAACATTGGCAGAACCGTGCCTTTTCTCACAACTAGAAAATGATGGAAAGCCTCATACATTTTCGAGTATGTATAAGATTGTTGATAAGGATCCTGGAACAACCTTGTGAGTCATCCTGTTGGTAGGTCAAGAAATAATGTGCTAATTGTGGCAAGAAAGATTTTGTTTAGGCATTAGGATGTTAGGATATTCAGTCATTAAGATAGCTAAGCACTGGTAGAGGTGTCTTAGGAAGGCAGTGAAATCTGTCTCCTTGAGGTTTTAAGAACAGGTTAGTTTTCTGTTAAGAACAGATAATCCTTCTCACTGTCTCACTCACTGCTGTGAATCTGTGGTCCCTGTAGATTACTGTAAACAAGGTGTAAGAGAAGTTGCATTTGGCAAAGCTGATAAAAATAAACACCTAGCACCATCCATCTGTTTTCGTTGCTTAGCTGGCCTTAAGAAAATATTGAATAATAATGTATTTCTGTAAGCTGCTTTTTTATAATTTTTACAAGCAACGATCATTAAAGTTTACAGGTTTTGTATATGGAGCATTCCTCAGTTTCCACATGAGAACAATTAAGGTAGAAAAGAGTCAAGAACTTTTTCATGTGTTAAAATCACAAGTCCTCGGCAGACTTTTGAAAATACATCATTATGCAGTAATCATTATGACAGTATTTGATAGTATTTGATAGTATTTGACAGTATTTGATAGTATTTCTATATTAACACTTTTGCAAGATGGACCATTTTAAATTATTTTGATAATTTATTTTCTTTAACACCTGTCAGTTTCAAAATCTGCCATGTTGTTTGACATCCAGGTGCTATACTTCAACTTGCAGTTCAGGCTTCTGTACTAGCAGCAGGAGAAAAAAAAAAAAAAAAAAAAAAGCAGATGTTTTACAGGGTTGAACTGCAACATACGAAACTGCTATTAAGTTTATTTATAACTTGGCAAATGTGCTTAGTATATGGAATTACTAGTAGAATATTCTGAACTGGAAAACTAGGGAGTTTATACTAGCTCTTTTCACTCGTGATCAGTTTTCCTGCTGTGTTTTTAGAAACTATCAAGCTAGTTATCTATATCAGTTATCCTTTTCTTCTTGGGACAAATGCACTTCACTTGGCCACCTGAGAAAGCATAGGGAATGCATAAAAAAGCTGGAGGATGGAGAAGGCCCTCATCGTGCGGCATGTCTTCTCCAGGGATTTTTTTATCCCAGCAGCCACTGAGGAAATCCTGTAGTAGAGCAGGGGCAGTGCACCTGTGTGCGCTTTGAGCAGAAGCAGCAACTTGGGCGTACTGTCAAACCAAGATGAAAATTCTCTTTTAAATAAGAGACTGAAATAATCAACTCTGCATTCAGTGTACTGATGATATGTGATGCTGTAGCAGTTCCGTATAAAAAGTAAGCTGTGTAGGACATGAAGTCGAGTTCAGTGGCTAGAACAGATCATACCCATAGCTGGAATATCCTTTAGAGTGTCTTCAGGGTAATTTTGAAGGTCAGAACTGAGATACAGAGGTCACAATCTCCTTGTAAGCCATTAAGAATTGCTTGTCCTTTGCTTCTCAGTGATATAATTCTCTGTAGAATGTGTGCCTAAAATTCTGTGTATTACGTGCTAATTGTACCTGAGCTCTTCCCCCAGCATAAAGAATCGGTGTGATTTGATTCTTTCATGTTAATATGCAAATGCTATTTGCCCTGAGAAGGCGTTATAATAACTCTATAGCACTCACATACCTCCTGGAAACCTTACCAGAAGTTTGAAGTGAGGAAATGCCTTTATTTCCCCTGCTCTGTTTTGGCATCAGCACCAGGACTCTGCTTTTATCAGGCCTGTCAGATCTCGTGGTTTCAGTGGGGGACTGATTTCCTCGCTAAGATTTCTTTGCTGTTGCTCATTTATCCCTTGTACTGGAAAACTGTGCTGGAACCTCTAATGGCCCGGGACGCTTGCAGCGATGAGGGGCCCTTGGTGGGGAGGGCCCCGCGCAGAGCCTAGGGCTGCGCTGGGCGCTCTGAAGGCGCTTTCAGCAGCACCGGTGATGCCCCGCTTGGCCTCGCGCTGCGCCTGTTCTCCCCTGGTTTGAGAAGATACCGTGTTCCTGGTAAATGTTTCGTAAATTGTCGCTGTTAGATTGTTCAGCTTCGTAAATTCCCTTAACAATTTTGCACCATGGCCAATGCAACTTTTTTGTTTCTCCGTATCTTTTGTTTAGTTTTGCTAGTTTATTTTAGTTTTTTTAAATAAGATGTTAAACTTCACTGTATTTATACGAAGCAAATGATGGCATTGCCCTCCCCTGGGTGTGTAGCAGAAATGCAAGGATTGGTTTAGTAATTGGGATTAACGCAGATTTCTTTCTTGAGCATGGTGGTCAAGAAGTTTGTGATTTTAGAAGTAGTTAGGAATATTATGTGCTTCAGCTACAGAGTTAAGAACTGCTTTTCAAGCTCTAGATGGAAAGCATGTGGGAAGATGAATGAGAAGATTTCAGTATCTGGTTCTTAAATGAGGTGTGTTGGTTTGGGAGGAATGGGAAACAGCTTATTTCACTTGAAGAGGTTTATCCAAACACCAAAGAAAGAAAAAGAAAATCACTGAAAATCATTAAAAGGTTTGAGATATATTCCAACAACCCTTCAGCAGCAGGACAGGTTTGGTAGCCTGTAGGCGGAACAATAATTGGACTGAAAATTGGACGGCGAGGTCATTTGCGACGACAACACCCAGCATGAGGCTTACGGCGTCGGGAACGAGCGCGCCGAACTCGCTCACGGCAGGCGGCCGTTGGGAGGGCGGCTCTGGAAGGCCCGAAGAGGCCTCGCGTTGCAGGGCGCCCTCGCGCGCCCGCTGGGCAGGCGTCGCTTCGCTTCTGCCGGGGCAGCCGGGAGATTCCCCGCTGTAACTGGTATCCTTGAAATAAACTTGCATAGCTCCTGTTGAAATAACAAGGGCATGCAAATAGCAAATGGAGATTTAGATGCGTGCGCTGTGTTTTTCACTTTTCAGGTGGATAATGAGTCTCTTTTGGCCTATATGGTGATAATAACAAGATATATAATACAGAAAAAACAAGATCAGACTAGGAGTGAGGTGCAGGGAGGGGAATTGGTTGGGCTTCTAAGGGCCAATGCTATATAATTTAGGTGTAGTGTGCATAAGGGACATGACATAACCCCCGTTAAGACCTCAATATGTAAAGTTCAGCAGTTAAGTGAATACTTTCTTCTGCATTGTCTCCTCAAGCTGCCGCAAGTTTAGCCACACACAAAGTGCACTTGTTCTCCAGCCTCAGAGGCAGAAAAGGTCTCACTCTCAAAAACAACAAAGTCAGTAAAACAGCTAGAAATCACTTCTGTAAGAAATAATGCTGTCTGTTCAAAGGATAAACTGTTCTTTACTTGGCATTACAAGGTTGAAAAAGAAATACTGAGGAAATACCGGTGTTATGTCTTGTTGATATATGTTTTCATATATTGCTGTAAACAAACATACAAATAAAACTTGTGCGGTTTCGGGTTCCCTTAAGATACAATATTATTAAGCTGCCAGTGAAACTGCTTTGCAAATAAAAGCAGCCCAGAGTGCTTTCTCCTCCCTCTCGATTCTTTCCGTAACTCATTCTTTTGAGGAATATTTTAGTGCAGGAGTTCTGGGGAGTTGTTTTCAACTTTAGAGTGTTGTCAGTAATGGAGATAGATGTTTGATATCACTTGTGGGTTTTCTGTTGCTTTGCCCCCACTCTTCTTAAATATTATGTCTTATTCTGTCACAGCTTCTCTGCATTATCACCACTTTTCTAGTATCCTTTTGAAAATCTTTTATATATAACACCTAATGGCAGTTTCTGTTTAATCTACTGAAATAATATTTTCCAAATGCATTAAAACAGAGAGGTGAGTTCTGTTTCACTTTAAATATCAGCATAGGTACGATTCATCTCCCTGCAGATTCCTGTCTTTTCTGCGTTCTCTAGTCTATCTGGTTCCAAGTCATGTTCGCTTATCAGAGATGCAGAAGGAAGAATTAACCAGCAGCAAAAGCTGCTGCTTTCAAATAGCTGCTGTCCCACCTGAACCATAAGCAGGAAATTCAGACCAGTTCTTCAGCTCTGGTGGTAGCCACCAGTGCCAGGCTACTGCTCTTTTAGTAAAATGAGAGAATATGCTCGGTTGTTATACTGACAACACAGAGTTAAGAAAGTGCTTCTCCAAATAAATCTGTTTCTTAAAACAAGTTAAAAGGATTCAGGGCTTCCAATTCTCACTAGCAGCAATAATTTTTGATTTTGTCACTTTAGCTTACAAGATATTAATAACTGAAGTGTGAAAATATGGAAAAAAAGTGTATTTATGTGTGTGTGCATGTATATGCATATGTATATAGATATATGGAAGCTCAGTACAGCAAAGTAGCCATGTAATGAATGTACCCCATTAAAAACACATCAGAAATATGAAGATATTTTTTGCAGATGCATAGAGCCATAGTTTAATTCTCTATCAGAAGGTGACTGCTTAAAGGTCATTTCCCAAAGCATAAGCCAGGTTCTTTGGGGATGTATCCTTTAGCTTCATCTAATGTTTCATTGACTGTATAAGCATTAAGCCGTGCAAGAATGACAGGCTGTGGTAAGTGGATCCCAGGTGGGCCGGGGATCTGCAGAGCCAGCTGTTCCGGAGCTCCGATAACTTGCGGAGATTTGCAGATCCTTTTGCACTTGACGTGCCATGCCAAGTCTTTGTGCTGCCCGGTGCTCATGTTTTAAAGGAGAACCGCTTAATAATTTATTAAGTGCTACATTTCCTTTGGGGTTTATCTGTGTGATGCTGTTGAGTCACGGAGAAGTGTAAATACATAGGAGTTAACAGAAGCATATTCTTTAACAAATTTAGCAAAGCCAGGGTGTATTTTTTTCTGTGTTTTTTTTGTTGTTGCTGGGTTTTTTTGTTTTTTGTTTTGACCAAGAGATTCCTCTGAGTGTTTCTTATTGGTTTACCTGGTTCTGAAGGAAACAAATAGTTCTGCTTTTTAAAAAAAGAACTGAGGCATCTGTTTTGAGTTTAACATCATGCCCTCCTCAAAATCATTATAATTATCAGCAAATGAGAATATATTTTATCTATTTGTGTGTTTATCTGCTGATATCGTTCTCAACCTTTCACCAAAATCCATCTTTCTAGCATGTACATCTCTGCCTTTGAATTTGGAAACATATTCTTGTCTATCACTTATGTCTTTGCAAATACTAGTGGAGGCTTCTGCCAAGCTGTTAAATCTCACCAACGCCACCTGCTCCCTACCTCTAAAAGACAATATTGAAGAAACAGTCATACTTCAGCCTTTCCTGGCTAAGAGGCATCAAATTCTGTCTTCTGGGTGCCTAATATATATGATGAAAAAAGGCTAAAAAATGTTCCTCTTAACCTGTGGTTTTGATCTCTACTGCTCACTCCTGATTTAATTAAAAAAAAAATAAAAATCAAAGAATTGTTTGTGATTAGGGATTTATGATATCTATCTGTTTAAGCATCAGTCCATGTTTTCTGGGGCATTTTAATGTTTTAATGATTAAGAGCTATGACGTAGAATTACAAAATTTTATTATAACCATTTTCAACAGTGTTTTTTTTTTTTTTTTTTTTTCTCCATAAAAGCTGTAGTGGTAGAGTAGTGAATTAGGACTGCTGCAGTATTATTTGGTCAGATACAAAAGCAACCTAGTGGTGCATTTAAAACTTTGTTTAGATATTTAACATTAAAAAAAATCTCAATAAAAGTATTGGTAAGTGTTTTTCCTTCATCATATTAGTCTACCAAAAAAAAATCTCCTTTATTTCATTTATTCTAATACTATGTATTCTAAGTACTTTGAGCTTGCAGAAGTTACTGTACGTTTAAAATATTGATTACATCTAACGTTAAATAATTAAAATCAATATGAATAGTCAGTGATATGAAATTTTAAATGAAAAAAAAAAACTTTTATTGACTCCAAACAACAATTTTGCTATTTGGATGCTCCTTTAATTTAGCAATAAAATACTAATTTGGACAGATGCATCAGAGGCAGCCTTTAAATACGATTTCATCTCATTTTTTGTCCATTTGCACAGAAAAGATTGCCATCTGGGATCTTACATAATATTCAGTGCCTCCTCTCCTGGTCGCTGTCAAGGCTCCATTTTTAGTCTCTGCTGGGACTGGTGGGGATCAGGAAGCAACAAGGCAATTCCTCCTGCAGAAGGAACTCAAGAAACGAGCCTTACAGTTTTGCGCAAATTGGTCAAAAGAATATCTGCCAATATGTGGTAAACGATATGGCAGAATAAATCAATAGAAGCCAGTTCTGCTCTGATTGGGTTTTTGAGCTACTACTGTGTTAGGTGGAAGGACCTTGGTGATTCAGGCGCGTGCCTGTGCCCCCCTGCTGTCTGTGGTCGGGGGACATTGCTGCTCAGCTATCCATGTGCTGTGTTAACTGCTTTTTTTTTTTAAATGACCATTAAATGACCCTCGCAGATTTTTATAGTGATTTGAGTATCAGGATATGATAACCTGAATTATTTTTCATATGTTCAGCAACACACAGAGGAGGCTGAGAGCATTGTGAAAGCTATCAGAATAGACATCAGGAAAAGAGCAGATAGACCTGATAGTTTTGCATAACCAATTAATAACTGGTTCTTAATGTGAAGAAGAGTATGTTATTTGCCTTAGTTTAAAAAGATCAAGAAAAGCCAGTCTTGCAGTTGAGAGACACTCCAAGTTTCCTTGAACCAGGCTTGCGTTTTCGAGCTGAGGTTTGGTGTGTCCTTCTAATAGGAAAAGAGACTTTATGGAATTGACCATTTTCAGCTGAACTGCTGGGATGCTCAGAGTTTTGTTGAGTAATGAAAACGGTCATTTATACATGCATTGGTCCCACAGAATTAACATAGCTTTAAGTTAGTAACTGGGCCCTGGTCTCACTTGTGAATCAACAAAATTAGATGACTATAAGTACATCTCAACTTCTTCTTGCATTTCTCAAAGATGTTCACAGTTGCATTGCACTAATAAAACTAAGAACAGATTTGTTTTAGATCCACATTTGGGATGGGTTTATAGCATTGGCATCTACGATTTTTTTTTTCTTTGTAAAGTCAGCAAAATATTAGTATAGAATTACTGAAGCACAGTTACTAGAGTTTAGCAATGCATCTTCAAAAGTGTTTTTGTTTTTGTTTGGTTTCCGCTTTTGAGGAACCTTTGAGGGTTTCCTCATTTTCCAAAAAGCTGACTGGTTTTACTAATAATACATCAAAGTAACAATATAAAACTTTGAAAAAGAGATAATTATTCATTAATATTTGTTCTTCATATTCAAAACTTAACAATCTGTTTTTTTATATGAATGAATCTTACAAGACAGGGCAATTTTTTGTTAATAGACTTCCAACATCATTGGAATAAACATGACTGCAAAAGAGATCCCACCTTATCAGCACATGTTATACTGCTGCACATCAGCAAAGCTAAATATAACCTTGGTAACATAGTGATGAAGAGCTTATTCCTCTGAAAAGTTAAAAGTATCTTTAACTTGAGACACCTTTTGTGTTGAGACTTACAAAGAAAGCAGAAGTTACTCGACTTCTCTTATTTGAATGGGCCACATTAAAATGTAGATGTGCAGTATAGAAGAAACTGACTGGGGATTAACTTCCCAGGATAATTCTCAGACAGAGAAGGGTGGAAATAGTGAATCGTTTCTCTCAAATGTAGCTTAAAAAAACCAAAAGGTATGTACTTTTTTTTTTCCGAGTGCGCTTTTTGCTTTAGTATTATATTGCTGCTTTAATGGTGATGTCCTCTTAAACAAAATGTGCATTTCCTATGTCTTTACCGATGCACAAAAATGCTAACACCCTCAAATCTAAGGGATCCTATGCTTTGCTTTGTTTAGGGTTCTAATTTAAATCTCATTTTATTCAGGAGAAAGCCTGCAACAAATTAATAGGCTTTAGAGCACAGTCCTAAATATGCCTGTATATATATATATATTCTTTTTATTTTTATTTTTTTTTTTTTCCTGCATGTAACTGGTACTCTGCTAGCTTTACAGATGGGAAACATCTTATTACAATGCTCTTGCTTATTTGCAGTCCTTACAGATGGGATGTTATACTTGAAATTTAATAGAAACCTATAATGCATTTCTTTAAGAAACAGATTTTTCTTCAGTTTGTTACATGACCTGCAATGATTAGTATCAAAAATGAAGTGCTTCTGCATTCATTAAAATAAAATCCATTATTATATGCATTGACTAGCATGCCTTCGCTGTATTTTTCAGAAATGAATACAGGAAGACTTTGATCAGAAGTGTTGTGCCTGCATATGCCTACATACACAGTTCTTGTTGTCTCTTGTAGGAGTGATCAGGATACAGTGAGCAACATAATTTAGTCTATTCTTATTCATGTAGCAGTGTCGCAGTACTATAAACTGAAGAAATTGTTCTTGTTTCCTCATTTTTAATAACATTCTTCTGTGATACATGCTTGCTTAATTCCATTCATTTCTGATCCATTGATCTGTAACAGGGCACAAATTGAACTTCACTCACAAAAAAAGAATTAAAAATTTCATCTTAATCAGCCAGGTGCAGCCCCTTTAGGCCATTTAACTTACTCGTATCACATCAGTTCTGGATAAAAATTCTATTTAATTCAGCATTCAAACAGAATTATGACAAAAATATGTTTATAAACTCACAAATTTAGGAACCCTTTTTCAGATTCTTTTTTTGTAAGGATTTCCAATTTTTACTGTTTACTGAAATAGGGTGGCTGTATTATTTGCAGTAGTTTACAAATAGCAGGGGATTTGTGACTGGTTTTTGTATTAAGAGATATCAGAATGTTTCTTTGGCATGGCTGACTAGAATTTATGTTGTACTAGTACTATTGAAACATTATTAATAACAGCAAAAGGCTCAGTCAAGAAAAATACCTTTCCTAAATAGGGATGCTGACTTCCAGTGCACGTGAGTGCTTGTGAAATAAACTTAATTGCCCTCGCAAACAAGTGTGGCTATGCATTTCTCTCTAATTTGCAGTGTTAGGAACAAAGTAGGTAATGCTCAGTATTGCTTATTTTCTTTGCACCTTCCTCCACACAGTGCATCATGGAATACTTGCTAGTATATGTGCTTATGGAAAATCCCATCATTTAGCCTGACTGCCACCTGGACCTTGGTGTGCCCCTTGAAAAAGCATTTGATCCTGATGGAAGGATATGAGTAACAGACACTCCCCGTGCAGACTCAGCTCTGCTTGAGTTTGTGCACACTGATGTCTTAATGGCCTTGAATCCCAACAGTCTTAGCATCCCCGTGTGCTAATTATATTGATACATTTTTCTTTTGTGAGGAATAAGCAATATTTGTCTTTGAAGATTAAATTGCAAAAGCAGCTCTTAGCAAGTCTTAAAATCGCATCCTGCTGATGTTTTGGGGGGACTCGAAGTGACTTTCAGAGTATCTTATTTGTGTTTAGTTGATTAGGAAGAGCTGTATTTCTGTTCACCTTGCCAGTGTTGTTTAGAAATGCAGCTGTGAAAATGGAATTGATTTTTCATTAAGGAGTTTTTATTTTTGGCTACAGATAAGCCAGATTGATCCAGAATATTCTTAAAGCATATGCAGTGGATTGCCCGAATTCCCAAGCCGGCATCTCAGGTACTTTGCTAATGTGGCATTGATCAATCTACAGATCCCAAACTGAGAAGTGATAGAGGTATTGGCCATAGGATGCACTGCAGGCCAGAAAGATAAATTGTCTAAGTTGTCTTTTTGCAAGTTTAAGGTCACAATTCATTCATCTTGTTACTTTGCTGTATCCCTTTAGTGGCTTCAATTGCAGGATTAAATATTGAATGGTGGCAGATCATTCAATATATGGCTCTCATACTTTGGCATTAGAAGGCTTTTCATGCTTAAAATGGAACGATGTGCACACAGGATGCCAAAGGTAATCGTGCTGATGATCTATTCTGTAAGATTAATCCCACAACAACATTATCAGGCAATTCTTAACACATTGATTTATCCCTGATATGACACTTCTGAAACAAATGGATAAATGCTTGGCATATACTAAGAATTCTGGGAGGGGGAACGTGGCATTGAACCCTCTGCAGAAAAGATCCATATTTGAAGTAAACCCATTAAAATCTCCGTGAGGAAAATTCTAAATTTTGGACTGAAATTCATGGCCTGAATGCCAAGCTGGTCTGTGAGAAGGGGACAAGTAGAGAAGATCCTTCCCCAGGGACCACACCACGGTGTCCGGTGGGTTCCCCGTGTGTCCTCGTGTTGCCCTTTTCAGCAGGGCTGGGATTTCAGTGCCCCTGGCGTCGCTCCCAGCGCTCCCCTGCACCACTACAGAGCAGGCAGGAGGCTGCGAGGTCCCACAGACCTCCTCTTCCTTGCTGTCTTCTGCCATTAGCAAGCCAGCGTAGGTGCTGTAAAGATTGTCTGCATTGCTGGAAGCACCAATAACACTTTTACCTTTAATTATTATCACCTGTAGAAACTGCTGAAACATGTTTCATGTTTTGAAAGTGTTGCATATATTTATAGAATGTGAAAAGCAACACAGCTGCTGAAGTACACGTGTGCTTTTGCGTGCTTGGAAGTAGCATTGAGACCGTAACGCAAACGAGCGGAAGGAGTAAGTTTATTAATGGTTCTTACCTTTAATTTTATATATATATATATATATATATATATATGTGTGTGTGTGTGTGTGTGTATATGAGGTTGCTGAATTGACATTGTATTTTTGTATGTTAGGAAGTTTTTTTTTAAGTATGTCCACAAATTTTAGAGAAAGCTTCCAGAATTCCAAAGTATGGATTACTTTCAGAGAGAAATAGCTCTGAAGGTTTAAAAAAAAAAAAAAAAAAAAAAGTAGTTTTGGTTTTAAAAATGTTTAGAGTAATTAAATAATATTTATAACACCTGAGTAGAGTCAAAAGTGAGATCCAGTTTCATTACTGCAGCTCACTTATGGACACACTGTCATTTGGTGGAATTTAAAACCGTAGGCTATATGCCTTACTTCCTAATAGTGTATTGCATTTCCTGTACAGATGTGTTATGCTGATATTCATAAAAGCTATACACTTCTTGAGGAAGTCATTCATTTAGGCAATAGCAAGCGCCAAAGCAGGATATGTTGCAGAAATAATATCCTGAAAGGAACTTGGACCTTGGGGTGCAGGAAGACACCCGAACATTCAAATTCATAGTAAAGGACCCTCTCCTTTGGACTGAGCGCTCAAACCATGACTACATTTTCTTGCAGAATTAGGGGAAAGAAATGTCCTCTGTGCTGTGGTCTCAGAAGGGATTCTCCAAGATCTAAGTAGATACGTTACAGAACCTATGCATAGGTTCTTGCATACATATTATTATATATATGTATATCTTTATATGTACACATACATATACGTTATTGTTATATATAGTGTATGTGAGCACATATATCTTTAAGTATGTGTGTATATACGTAAAAGAGCTAATCTCTCTCTTTCCAAAATTATTTGAATCGGGATACTGCATCTCCTGGAGACTGCTGGACTCTTGGTGTAAGGGGGACGCTGGCGCTAGCTTGTTCACGGTTTAGTCTGTTAGGAAAGTATACCCCGTTGAACTTGTCAGAATAGAAGCTATCAGCTTGTTAAAGAGATGAGCGTAACGAACTAGCCAACAAGAGGTGTTAGGATAACGCTTTCTCTAAGGCTCGTATGCAGCCATTTAGGTTAGCTGGTTTATTCTCAATCATTTAGTGTGCTGTGCCTTTAAAAAGTATGGGGAATGTATGCCAGGCCAGTTTTTAAAATAATGACTCTTTACCATATTGCACTTATATAAATGCTAAGATGCATGAATTGTGGTTGCCTATGTGGCCACCAAAATCTCATCTGGATGTGGTTACTCTGTATATACAGCTACTGTTTATGTGCTAATGTCTGTAAATATTCAGCCTTGCTCAAGAGAATATTTCCTTCTTTGCAATTTCTTCATTTAAGTGATTCCCTAGGCTGACCACCTGAATATATTTGTACCTTAAATATTCATTGAATGAGGTGAATGAGAATTGAAGCTTATTGATGTTCAATATTTTTTTTCCTAATGCCAGTAAGACATTTTTGTTGTATGCAAGACCTTTCAAGGTTTGTTTTAAATTGCTAATGTGTTTCTTTATTTGTAGTGCCAGTATAATGAAAGCTTACTTGATCATGTTTTTTTTGCTGAGAAATGGATTGTACGACTTTCTATAGCTGGTCATATGCGTGTTTAAAAATATAATTTTTACATGGATGTTAATAGTTGTCTTAAATAGTTTGAAACATTGCTGGTCTTTTTCCTCTGAGTTTGGTCACAAATAAAGGGATTATCTTCACAGATTTGTAACTAAAATCCCAAATGATTTTAAACGTAGACTTAAATATATGTGTGTGTATATACACATACATATATGTCCTCATTTGAAATATATATATATACACACATAAAGTTATAGACATTTTCTTTCATAAAGTTAGACATTTCCTTCCTTCCTTAGCTAAAGTTCTTGTTTGTGTCAAAGAAATGCGTTTGTTAGTTAATTCATTTAGCTGTTGTTGACATTATAAAATGGCCAAGGTCAACATAAAATATTAACAGATCTTTTTGGGGGACCAAGAATCTGCTCCAGTATTCATGCTATAGATTTATTATTCATACTGTACACCCCTGATTATGTGTGATTTCTTTTGATCCCACAGAGAGTTACACATGAGAATCAACTGCAGAATGTGTAGTAATTAAAAAGAAAGTTTTCTGCTTGTGTTTGAAATAATTTTGGAAGGGGAGGGGGTATCTTTTGATACATTTAGGTCCTGCATGAGGAGCTCCTTAGGCAGCTGATCTACACGTGCTTCCATAACCATGTACATTGCTATGAGGTAGACTGTGCAGATAAGTTGATGCATAGATGTCATGGTGTAGAGTCCACAAATTATCATCAAATACTCTTTTTTGAGAATAATTTTGATAAATTATTTTTCTGGACTTACAGATAAGGCAGTATTCTGGACTTACAGATAAGGCAGTAAGGAGGATAAAAGGTTGTATTTTAAATCTACAGGGTGATGCAGTCACCAATGAGATGAAAAGTTAGCTAGAATTATTTTCCATATTCAAAAATAGATGTTTATTGTAATGGGAATTTTTCTGGTTAGGTGATTTTAATCTGTTCACTCATTTTCTCTATTCTGGATTTCTTTTTTTTTTTTGGTCATGGTAAAATTAAGAACCTCATTGCCACTCATTTATGAGCCTTATTTGTCGTTGCTCTGTATTTCTGTCCGTTAGATTGGCATAAAATCCAAAGTCCAGCCTCAGAGGTGGAAAGCACGGCTGGCCTGGAGCTTTGGCTCCGGATGCCCAGCAATGCGAGCCGCCCGCCTCTGTTGATGAGTAGCGTGCGTGGGCCGTGGCGGGCAGCTTGTGCTTCTGCTGGAGCCTGGTGTTACGGCCAGAGCACGCAGGCTTCTGCTCCGCTGGACCTGCGCTAGCTTAGCAAAGTACTCTCAGCTCGGAGGGCTTTAGTTCAGTTTTTCTCCTCATGATGGATTGTAGATAGACTCATATGCAAGTTTATTGGAGGATTCCTCTGAGATCCCTTAAGTTTTTATGAATGCAAAGGTCATTCATAAATGTTCAATATCATTTTATTTTATTATTTTCCCCATAGGACAAGATTGCTGTGTTTTCCGTAAGGGACTAAAATCAGATTTTACAGCCACACAGATTTAATGTTGTACATATTATTTGAGTTTAGATAACTGAGGACTCTCTAGTGAAAAATGTGTTTGATTTCGGCTCCTGGAAATCTCTTTTATTCGTGCTTTATAATCTTCAAACCAGAGTACAGACTTTACCAAGGCCAGAAGTCTTCAATTTTAAATTATTGATGCAAAGCCAATCTTTGCCATGCATGTGGTTTTCTATAATGCTAAAAACTTCCAAACTATTTCGTCTCATACATCTGACATTTCTTAATCAGGATAGCTTTGAAGTCCAGTATTTCTGGGAGCAGAGTTTGAACTGTGAGAACATATTGATGTTTTTTTTTTTTTTTTTTCCACTCAATTATACTTCATATTTTTATTTCCTAGTCTTAGTTCCTAAATCCTATTTCTTTGGGCATAACATATCTTTCAGTCACTATAACATCCAGCTTGTTATCATCTATTTTAAAGCATTAATATTAACTAGAAAACTCTTTATATGGGAAAAGTCTAGGACTTGAATGTGTTCAGTCATAAATTACATTCATTATTGTGACATAAAATGTCTATTAGTAAATTAGAGAGTTGAAGCAATAAAGAAAACTTCTGTGATCTGATAGAGAGATTCAACTTCAGACACAGAAATTCTTCAAGCAATTCTTCCTGAGCTTAGAGCACTAAAGGAAGTTTGGATTTTATTAGTAAAGCTTGTTAGAAAATCATTTGTGTTTGAATTATCACTGTGATCCAACCCTCACATGTTCAGTCTTGTATCATGAGAACAGGCACCATCACAAACTGCAAAGCTGTCTGTGAGCATCTTAATCACCAAAAAATAGAAAGTGTTTCCCAAGAGCGCTATAATCCTAGGGCTCCACAGCCTGCTGAAGGGAGCATGTTCTTTGAGGGAGAAGCTTGAGGGAAAGAGAAGTTCCTCATCATGGAGTATTTTATCTGTGGGAGAGGAAATAATACTCCCACCTCCAGGCAATATGATATAAAATCAGAGTACAAAGAAGAAGGTCCTAAAATAGCTTTAGTCCCAGTGTGTCTTGCTCATGCACTGTTGGGAGTACCCGCACATTCAAACTCACCAGATTTCTTCCTGCGAGGACTAAGGAAGGTGGTTTTTCTTAACCAGAAGCAGTTGTGTGTCAGTGATGCACAGCTGTGTCAAGGACCAAAGCTCTCTGTAAAGAGTTCAGTAGCCCAGAAAGCTTTAATTTTGTAGATTCAGCTCAGTGTAGTGCCAGACCCAGATGGTTAGATAATCCTAACCAAGTGCAATAGCACTGTGGTGGGCCGTGTGTAGGACCCCAGCGTACTTCACCGAAGCATCGCGGCTGATACTTTGCTCTTTACCAAACTGCCCAGTTTTTCTAGTCTGCGCAGTACCGTGTTTGCAGACTAACAAAAATGGTCAAAGAGAAATGAAACCTGCTATTTGCCAGGGCAGAGCAGTGGCTTCTTGTTCATCTGTTGGTGCTTGAAGACCATTCGAGTTATTGCCTCCGAAGCAGAGGGGTATGTGCAGCTTACAGAAGCATCTGCCTCTTGCACATGGAATCCAGTAGCTCTTTTCTGTAAGAGCAGTCTTGAATTTCTGGCAGGTTCTGCAAACACCAGGGCAGGGGGAGGATAGACAAGGTTGCTGCAAATACTGGCAAAACATTCCTGTATTTTGGTAAGGCTCCCTGTAGTTGAATGATGGTGGATGTCCCTAGCCTGAGTTTGAGTGATGCTTGGAGCAGAATTTTTTTTTTCTTAGGGGAAAGTCTCATTGTGAAGTTTTCAAATGAAGCTTAGTGGTTATGGTGACAAAAATATTGGGAAAGGGTGTAGGCAGAGGGAGGAAAATCTCTGAAATTTTCTACCATGTCTACAAAGATTTTACTATTCCTATTTTTACCACTGGAAAATGTCTTTGAAACTTCAGGAACTTTATTTTTCTGCATGCAGCTCTTACGCAATCTATGTATCATGCCCTCCTCTGAGAAGATGGCAATTTTCAGCCAAGTGAAGTGCATCACAGATCTTGAGGTTGATCAGTTGAGGGTAGGATTTCCACAGTAAACTAAACAGGTTTCTTTACAAAGGCCAGATTGACATTCTTTCATAGCTTGAGTAAAAGGAACCCGAGTATATGTTAGGCTAAAAAAATAACAATGTAGTTGTTGTAAAACATTCCTGCCAACATTTGAAAATGCCTGCTGCCTCATTAAGGAAATACTCGGTGTGTGTCTGGAGCAGAGAGCTGCCTCCGGGCTAGCAGGGATGCGTCTGTGCCACGTTCTTCCCTGCAGCTCCAAGTAGCATCGACGGCTAGAGTCCAGTGTTCAGGGAGTGCAGACCTTGCTGTCAGCGTGGGCTACCTGCAAGCTCTGTAGCTACTGCTGTGCTTCCAGATTTCCTTCTCCTCTTTTGAAAAACATAAGCCATTAGTAGCATCTCCTAGTGACAAGCAGGCAGGACGTTACGTACGCTTTGGAAGAGGCCAGTCTGACAGGCTGAACGCCTCTTCCTCTCCCTGGGGTGTTCCTGGCCCGTGGTGCGAGCACGAGAGCGGCGGCGGCTCCCGTGCGCTGCAGCGTTGCCTGCTAATCCTCCTGCAGAGGCAGCCTGGCCCGAGATGTGCAATCTGCCAGCGGGCGGCTTTGAGCCGGGGCTTGCGGGGAGCGCAGGCGACGAGAACGTAACGAGGAGATCACGAGGCAGTGGGCGAAGGAAGAAGTCTATTCAAGGAACGTCGGAAGTGACAGTTTCTGACAGGGACAAAGCTAACTGTTTCTGTGTGTCCCATGTGTTTTCTGTGGTTTGTTACCATCTAGCCATAGACTAAAAGTAGTTCATGTTTCCTTCAAATACCTGAATTTTGCCTGAAACACACTAACACGCTTTTTTTTTTTTTTTTTTTTTTCTTCTCTCCCTAGTATTTTTACTAGACAGGATATAAGACAGCTTTTTTTTTTTTTTTTTTTGGGGGGGGGGGTGTAGAGAATAACTGCCAATATTTCACTGAAAGTAGGACAGCTGGTATGTGTGAGTAGGTGTGTAATAGCATGTGTATATTGTGCAGCTCTTCCACAAGATCCCTGATTGCTCTAGCTCAACTATGAACTTGGACAAGTACACAGTAGGCTTTGTCATCTCAAATACTTCAATTTGTGCTTTGTGCAGTATTTGTTCGTGACTGGTGCGTAGAGCTGAATATGGGAACAAGTGGGAAATGGTTCATTGCATATCTTGATTTGTTTTGCACATTAATAGGATGTCCAAACTAGGAATTGCCAGTTAATGTGTGTTTCTAAAACAGCATAAGAGCTAAGCAGACACCTTAGTTGTTATTGAGGGCTTTTATGCGCTAGTCCCACAGACTCAAAAGTAAACTTTGTAGAAAGGGAATTTAAACAGCAGATAGAAAACAAAGTCTTTTCCATCTTTTTCTTCTGCAGTCCTGGAATTATTCACAGCACAGAGTGCAGGTTTACTGAGCATTCTGGGACACTCAGCTGCCAGCAACCCGGTAAAACTAGTTGTTTAAATAGATTTATGGTTGCTTTGTGTTGTCAGAATGGTGGAAAGCATCAGGCGCGTCCCCGCGAAATGTGAACCCTTTGTCTTGTTTAGTGCGGCAAAGACTGCGTCCCATAAAACTCACAGGAGAAGCGAGGTGCTCCATAATGCAGCTTTACGGAGGGAAGCTGCTGGATCCTAATGAAGCTGGACGGATGTAGGGACCAGGCAAGCTTCATCACCTGCCAGGGCAGCTTCCCCTCTGTGTTTCCTGGTGCGCTGCAATGACGGTTGGGCCAGGCTCTTCCTTAACACTCCCTGAGCTGCTCCCTGCCTGTTTTAGCACTATTTTTTTTAAGTCTTCTTTTCTGAAAGTCAAGTATAATAAAAACAGCCAAGACTTTCTTCCTTACTTCAGCTATTCCTAGACTATACCCCTCAGGACTGCTTAGTCCACTCTACAGTCTGTGGTTTGCAATTATGGGATACAGACTACTTTTAAGGGACTTGGCAAAGGCAATAAAGAAAATCAAGCTTGGCAGGATTAAATTTGCTGTACAGGGATCTTTGTCATCCCTAGAAAATTCTCAAGGCTCTGTAAATAAAGAAGGGACTGGAAACTACAAATACTATCTCTGAGACTTATACCTTGGTAGCTTGAAAAAAATCATCTGGCCTTTAGTCATCAGAATACAAGTAATTTTTGGCAGGTGGAAGAAAAAAAAAACCTTTGGTAAGTTGTTGTTATTAGATTTATTATATGTAGTTACATGATTTATTAAAAAAAAAAAAAGTTAGGTTTCCTCCCTCTGTGTGAATGTATATTTTGCTATATGGATATTCTGTAGGCTCTAGTTTGTTCTAGGAGTGGTACATGTTTGTGTCTGATGATCTAAGATGAACCATTGCTTATCTGAGATGGTTATTGTCTCCCGAGCCCCCTCGTACGTAGCTCTCATTCTTAAAATGAGGACTGTAAGAACTTAGGTTTTTCCTTGAAAATGTTTGCATAATTATTGTGTATATAGAGTATCACTTAGGGACAACGTCCTTTGAATGTTTCTATAGTAGTGACCTGAGCAGATTTTACAGATCCTGAACACAATGATGAGTGAAAGTAGTAGGATTTGGGTAGTGGGGAGGTTCTTATTTGTTTATATTTCTGTTCTTCCCAGTGCCGGTGTTCCTGAAAGCGTCTTGAAAGACGCAGTTCTCAGCCCACTATAAAACAATATTGTGTGTTTTTTTTCATAGTTTTTTCATAGTTCATAGTCATTGTTTGTAAACTTCTTGCCTATTTCTGTGTCATATTTTTAAAGTATTTTGAAACTTTAGGTGAGGATATTTCTGGCCTCTTGGTGAATAAATCAGTTTTCTTCACTTAAAAGTTAAAATTGGACTGCTTAGATCGCTTCCAGGACCCCTTTGAAAAGTGCCCTGGCAGTAGGTTCTGTAGAAGTGCTACCTCATCAGAGGCCGAAAAATAGACAAATTCAATCTTAGAAGATTAACTCAATGAAGAAATGGATCTTTTAAAACTCCACCCTGAATACTTGAGACTAGGCTGAAACTTGAGACTAGGCAACCAGAATTTTAGTTTTGTTAAGTATTTAAATTGTCAATGTGTTGTTTATTGTCATATATGGAAAAAGGTGGTGTTGAGTTGCAAGAAACCTAGCTATTGAAACACAGGATGCAGAGATGGTATTTAACTATTTTTGTACTACTTTCTGCAGTGGCATCAAATATTTTGTGAGTGTAACCAATATACTACTCAGTACTCAGAGTAGTTTTGTCATAGAATCATAGAATGCTTAAGGTTGGAAGGGACCTCTAGAGATCATCTAGTCCAACTCCCCTGCACACGCAGGGTCACCTACAGCAGGTGGCTCAGGACTGCGTGCAAGCGGGTTGGGA